>CM062929.1:50629963-51192463 GCA_031878705.1 Tapirus indicus
CAAGGTCAAGTGTCAACTTGGGAGGCTAGGAGATTCATAAATAAGCTTACGGGGAATGCCTCTGAAACCCTGAAATTGTGCACCAAACGTGTGGTCCCGTGCCTTTCTCTGGGGAAACGGTCCATAGAGAATCCATGACTACAAAACTGGGGGGTTGGAACCACTCTACCAGGCCGTCCATGCCTGAGATCTTTGTATCCCTGTCGCTTAGCGTGGTGTCTGGCATCCAATAGACAATCAGTAAAGGCCAGCTGGGAAGGTAGGCAGAAGGAGCAGGAGCAGATAGCGTTGCTAAGAAGGCTGCTGTGTTCAAATCCCAACTCCACTGTCACTAGCTGTGTGACCTTATGTGAGTCACTGTACATGGTTAAGCATCTATCTCTTCATCTGTAGAAGAATAATAACTAGTGCCTCCCACACTGAGCTGCTCTGGGGATTAAATGCACTAATCATGGAGCACGGCTTCAGGTATGTGGTGAGTCTCAGTCCACGTTGGTCCTCCTTTACCTTCTCTCAGCCCCTCACATATTTCTTCTGTTTGATTTATTATAACTTCAAGCCAATCTAGAAAAGAAAAAGAAAACTTCACAGCTCTTAAATTATACGTTATGGCCTTTATCACATCAGTTTATAAAGAAACAAATGACTTTTTTTAATTAACTTTTTTCCTTAATTCTTCTAGAAGCATAGAAATTAATTACCTATTGACTGTAATTACCTAGTAGGACATCTATAGATTTTCTACTTTGTATCTTTCTGCATTGTCTGCATTTTATTTTTAAGTAAGCAAATATTACTTTTGCAAATAAAGCCAAATAAAGATATATTTTTTCTAGTTCCGGGGACTTCATAGTGTGGATCCCAGGCCAGCAGTGTCACATCGCCTGGGAACTTGATAGAAATGCAAATATTCAGCCCCCACCCTAGACCTACTGAATCTGAAACTCTGGGGGTGGGGGCCAGCACCCTGTAATTTAACAAGCCTCCAGGGGATTCTGATACATACTAGAGTTTGAAAACCCGCTGTTCTGTGTCCTGGAGGACACTGAAGAGGAATCCCCAGCCCACCCCAAAACGTGTTCCTAGTGATGCCAGAAATTCCACCATTAGTATCCTCTCTTGTTAGCATCAGTCACCTTTAATGCAAGTATTGCAGAAAGAAGTTAATCCAGAGTCTCAAACCCAAGTGCCAAAAGAATGGCGGAAGATCCTGAAGCATAAGGGATTCTAGCTCAGTTCACGCCCATCAAAGTAGAGTTGTCATAACTTAGCTACAATTGTCACGTGGGAAAATGTGGCCCCGAGTTGCCTAACTTTCCTATTTTTCAAGGGAATATCTGAATGTGTCCGCGAATCCTCCTTGTTCCAAAAATGTTTAAATACTCAGTGAACCAAACACAACATGTCTGCAAATGCAATTTGGCCTCCTGGGTCACCAGCTTGCAACCTGAATTCTAAGATGGGAATGCTGACATCCTTCTTACTCTCTCCAATCCATTCTCCGAAACTGTGAAATAACAATAATGGTATAAACAGTGGGGGTCCTTTCTTGACGGTATTGTACAATCATTTTCTCATTTCAACCTTTCGTTATCTTTTAAGCAGATACCATTGTGATTCCATTTTACAGATCAGAAAACTAAGGCTTCCAAACCTCAACTAGCTTGCTCAAGGTCACAAAGCTTGTAAATGGTAACAGTCAGGATTCCATCGGAGGGCTAGAGAATCTAAAGTTCACGCTCTTAACAGCTACATGAGCTGATAGTATCATTGGTTAGTTCTCCTGATACTTTTGAACTTTCAAGTCTTCTTTCACAATCAGCCCTATACCGGCTTAACAGCCCTTTCTAGGCCTTATCTGTCCCTCTCAGCACAGCACCTTTTCACACCAGCTGATATTCCAATTGCTTCAGGTCTGGTTGACTGCTTCCGCAGAGATGTGTACACCGTGCAAAAAGGGCACGGTGCCACTTCTGTCCTCAGATGACACCAAAGTGCACTAGCAAGTAGATAAGTAAATGTTTAGGAAACTTGTTGGTTGGTTGGTTACAGCCAACAACCAAAAACGTTGACTCTTCTGGGTGGAGGGATACAGAGAGCTTTTCCTGTTCTACTTGATGCTTTTGGTTGTAGAACTTCCCCAGTTTTCCACTCTGAATTTATAGTAATTTATGATCAAAAGAAAAAAGGCAAAAAGTAATGGCTAAAATTAGATTTGGTGGTCTATTTACAGATTTGGAATATTTTCATTATTGTAATGCTCTTTTCCCTTTCTCAATGCCCCAAAGACATAAATTGTAAAAAATGAGTTGAAACTGTAAAACTTGCAGAATTTACCCCTCCAGAAGCAATATAGCAGAGGGATTAGGAATCCGGGCTGTACTTAACTCACAAGGCTGGCTGTTATTACTATTGCTATTGAGTGTCTAGTTTTGGACAAATTTCCCTTTTCTTCTTACACATGAAAACCAACAGCTACTCACTATTACCAGGCTAGCTTTACACCTCCAAGCCCAAGGTTACTATGCTTTTCATAAAATATTTTTCCAGAAGGAAAGAACATAACCTCTGTGTAAATGTAAAGCTGTTTATCTTGGTAAGAATTAAGTCTGACTTCCAAACACTGTGTTTTCTAAAGTATGTGAACATTTTCCAGGTACATGGATTTACAGGCAAGCTATTCTAAGTTATTACCAAACACACAAAAGCCACCTCATCAAAACAGAAACTATAGAAATAATTTTAAGTGTAGTCGTGACCACAGACTAGACAATTCTGATACCCTCCTTGAGCTAGCCGAATGCTCTGTGTACATCATCTCCTGTAATCCTTGCAACAATTAAATAGAATGAATCATTATTAAACCCATTTTCTAGCTGAGAGAGTGAAGGGGCAAAGCAAGTGCTTAATTAATTCGCCCAAGATCTTAAACAGTACAGCAGATCAGCCCAACCACTGAGAAGTCCCCTTTTCCAAATTTTCCAAAATTATTATCTTGCATGAAATCACGGTAGCTTCGAGTCATGGACAACTCCTGGAAATGTGCAGACAAGCAAAAGTCAACTCTCTTCCCACGTTCCCCCAATTTTTTTTGCCCCTTTCTCAGTGTGTATTTTTTGTTTAAAAATTACATTCTCTTACATAGTCACGGAATAGTGATCAAAATCATGAAATTAACATCGATACAGTACCATTACTTAATCTATAAACCTTATCCAAATTTTGCCTATTGTCCAATTAATGTGCTTTACAGGAAAAAGTTTAAAATCTGATGCAGGAGTCTATTTACATGGCACCCAGTGTTTTTTAAAGCGTAATCTATTATCTGTATTACTGTTTTTGACACATTAAACATGAAAGCTGTCCTCGGCAATGTGATTCTCATGTCTTTTCTTTCCTTCCTCAGGAGGTGCTGTGTTTGTCCAGCGACCTCATATAGTCACCTGGACCTTGAGTGATAGCTGATTTATGGAGAAAAATTCCACACACATTCCCTAAATAATCTGCGCCCTGCGTTCAGTATTCCATCACTTTCAAGTCAGAACAGCGCTATTTATTTCTTTTTAATCGTCCTCAATCTAATTTTCTGTGTTCTGCCTTATCATCTGCTAAATATATTCCCATGTACTATTTGTTTTAGTTTGCAGTGCCAAGACCTTGATTCATCCCTTTGCTCCCACCTCAGGAATTTCCCAAATAAATCATGAAATGGAGGACAATTGAAGTTAAGAGCCAGTGCCTAGAATCTAGAAAGAAGTAGCTTAGATAAACCTTTGTTTACAAGTCCCGTTTTCCCTCCTCTCCTAGTCCCATAATTTCTCCTTATAGGAAACACACAGCACTTAATAAAAGCACCTCGTGAAACCCTGATTTATTTTTGTCTCCAGGGAGTTAGCTATCAGATGTTCTCTGGATTGCTCTGTCCCTGGCCGGCTAGTGCTGGCTCCTTCAGTCCTTTCCTTCACCTCTTTAAAAACCACCCACCTTCCTTTCCTTTGGGAAGCCTTCCGTCAGAAAGTGCCCTTCCATTTGTGGTGGGGGAGGTCTCACCCGACTCCTTCCCCTTCTGAGAGCCGATGAAGAGCAACAGCACAGAGACTGGTCTGACATCACAACTCCACTCCGCCTAAGACTCAAAATCAACCCCTCAAGATCAGTAAGGATCCTGTATACTGGCTGCGTGTGTGAAAGCATGGCTGGTGTTTAACAATTTCAAGGTAAACAATTCTTTGAAAACCAGTCTTTAAACTGGCCTTCAGGGAACAAGCGAGAGCGACTGTACATTTTTGAGCTTGGCATATGATTTTTTTTCCTCCTTCAAAATGAACATTTAAATTGCCCCCTCTGCCATTGTATTGTAAGCACTATAATTAGTACTATTTAAACAATGTAGCCATAACTAAACCAGATTATCTATCTGGACTTAATCTAGTGAGAACAAAGAAATCCATTCAGTTTGCCCTGAAATCCGATTTAATACATAAACATGAATGGGGAAAGTCAACGTTCTGGGTAACTTTAATGCAATCATATGATTTTTAAAGTGCAATATGCCAGAGAAAGGCGAATGTCTTAAAAAAAAAAAAAGGCCGTAAATTTGCACTTCCCACTACTATTTCTCACTTAGCGGCCTTCCTCATTCAGGAGGAAACCACTGGAGCTGCCACCGCGAAACGTATTGAGCGGAAATTGCTTTGTGTATCACAGCTGTTTGTGTATTCCAACACCCTCCCAGAAGCAATGTCCTCTAAACTGGTTTCTTTAATCAAGATATAAAGATAAACCAGTGTTCAATAAAAATACAGCCTGGCATTCAAAAAGCCAAACTCCTAATAACGACAATGTTAGAAGCAAAATCAGAGCGCGTGATTAGAACGTCTTAGTGCTCCCAGCTCTTAAAGATATCAGCAACAAGACCTGAAAAAAGCTAGTCTGTTAAAAAGACACATACTTCTCTCTTCTCCCACCTTTTATATTATTTTGCTTGGATAAGGCCAAGTGTGTATCTTTCTTTTTTTTAACACTGCAATCCAAGGTTTAGGTTTGTTTATTATTATTATTTTTCATATCCAATGTGTTCAGGTTTTCTATGCAACCTTTGCTTTCTGTTTAATGCTATTAATTACATTCTTGTTCAGTCTGCTATAAGCTGCCCCTATCGGCAGAGATTCAAGGGAGATTTGAAAGAGCAAGCATATTTATCAAAGGAGAAAAAAAATGAAGAAAATAAAGACAGCACTAGACCATATTGGACACATAAACTGTTCTTTCTGAAAAGATAAATGATTTGGTAATGAATAGATCCTTTAGGCCATAAAAAATCCATTTATTTTCTTTTGAATTTGAATAGAAGAGATTTGCATTTTTCCTGAGCAGTTACACTTAAATTAAAATGCAGAGCATGAGGCTAGCATACAAACTAAATAATAACCAGGCATACTGTATTATTCATAAAAACAAAATTAATAGTTTGGGGGAAGGGAGCATTGTGGTCGAAAAAAAAATGTACATTGACACCAAACACCTCCTGTTGGAGAAAATAAAGCTGATTTAGACGACCTAGAATTGGTAATAGAAGTTTGGCATTTATTCTTACGTTATTCAGGGAGGAGGGGGGAAATGGCAATGTGTTTATCTTGAACGTAATCTGCAATGTCTAAAATGTCTGCTTTTCTGAGAGCAAAATGTTAAGAATGTTTCTCTGTATTTTGATGTCTAATTATATAATAGAAAGAGAGTCAACAGTTTTTTTTCTCAAAGCAGAGTAGAATCGAGATCCCCCCCCCCAAATATATTTGAAGTAAATGTCTTCCTGAGGTTAGTCTGACAGCCAGGATTGGCCGAGAACAGGAAGGTTGAGCAATAACCCCCCGTAATCTTTGTGCCTCTTCCTTTCTCCCAGGCTCCCCTCCCCCACCCCACGTGCACGGGAGAAAGTATTCCAACGTCTTTGATCGCCGTCAACCCACAGTAGAGACTTTGCTGAGAGACGAGTCTCTCCAGAGAGTTGTCCCTGCCAGTCTGGGGAAGACAAAGAACAAAATACAGGCTATCAAGGAAGGTTCGGGAATAGCAAGGTCTTAAAATCGGGAAGAAACAGAGCAAGTAAATTTCTTTGAATCGGGGAAAGAATCTAAGAAGATCTCCAACGTACACATTCCAAACTAAAAAAAAAAAAAAAAAAAAGTGGCAAAATCAAGATGCCTCCAGGGGCCACTCATGTAGAGAGGTGAGTCCGGCCGCCAGGGGGCGCTGTGGCCGTGTGAGGAGGGGGCGGATGTTCCGCACCCCCCGCCCTCTGTTGCCACGTGGCTGGTTGTTCAGGCTTGGTGTGGCAAAAGCTCACATTTTGTCAAGAATAGCCCGAACTCCAGATTTTTATGTAAAAGCTTCCTTTAGAAATGTGGGGGGGGGGGGGGGGGAGATGTTGGCAACTGTTTCAAAATGTTTAAATGCCACTTGAGCCAAAACAACACGTGACTATGGGCTAAGGCAGTCTTTGTGCACCCGTTTGCTGTCTAGACTTATGGAGAACATGAAAGTCCAGAAAAGGATAGTTCAGAGCATATACTTACACCCATGGATTATCTGTTAATACTTCCTGAATAGCTCTGGCTGATTAGTTAGACTGACTCATAAGACGGACACTTTACTTTTTAACTTTGTCATATGTCATTTATTCATTCAACTATTTTTTAATTGAACATCTACTATGTGCCAGGAACTAGGCATTGTCTAGAGTGCTCTTGTGTAGAGGAAAATCCAGTATTATAAACCTGTTCTTTTGGACATACGCAGTCAATAATTCCAAGAAAATTACAAAAAGAAGTTTGGAAGGCAATATTCTCTGCTAAATTAGCAGGTTGTTTATTGTACATTAAGTAATTAAATCTTCGATTTCATAGATTCATATCTACTTAAAGGGACTCCTTAAGAATTTCCCAAGCGCTGGAAAAGGTGGAACTTTCTCACTTACGTTTGTATTACAGTGTTGAGCCCGAATTTTATCTCTGTGCCGCTTAAAACACTAGTTCATTCCCTGAAAGGGACATTCATGTTTATTTTTTGGCAATGTGTGGACAAAATGGAAAATTAATCGGTTTTGGCATCGTAGGCATTTTTTTTCCTCAGAAGTGATCCACTTCACAACAGAATTAATCTTTTTTCCTAGAGAATAATAATACATTAAAGTGGAGATCAAGAGTGGTCTCATAAATGGTTTAAAAATTGCAGGTATCAAAAGAAGCAATTTCTTGCACATTTGGAATGAGGGTCATTTGGTATAACCTTTCTGGCAGGCAGTTTGGCAATATGGAACCAAATAAAAGTCACAGGTACCCTTTGATGCAGATGTCTTACCTTTAGAGATTTACCTTAAGGAGAACATCTCTCAAGTGTAAAAAGCTGGATACACAAGGATGTTTGCGCAAAGCCCAATTTGGAATAATTTTAAATTACAAACAATCGGAACGTCCCTCAAAAGCAGACAAAGGGTCACATAAACTATGGCACAGCCACACAATGGCATATTTTCGGCCATTAACAAAGATAATATCGACCTATGTTTATTACTGCAGAAAAGGTCTAGAACGTACAGCACAGAATTTATGTAAAATTACTGTGTGTGTAGGAGAAATCTAGAGTGATGTTCATCAGGATGTTAAGTCTTTTCTATGTGGTAGAATCTTAATGATTTTTACTCTCTTTGTACTTTTCTTCGAAGTTGAACACAGGTGGTTTTAAAAAACAAAAATCTCTTTTCCAAAGAATTAGGACTGTGTTAAGCAGAGAAACAACTTGAGTGCGGAGTTGGAATGAGAAGAAAACAAAGAAGCATAAATAAGGAAGCTGAATAAATAACTTTCTCAAATAACAGTGTTGATCCAAAATTGAGTAATAATGCTTGTTGCGATTTCCTGAGGTTAGAACAGCTCTCACTTACTACATGAGGGGGCCGCACGGTCCCCTGGAGGCCTGCCTCTGCGTCTCAGCCCGGGGCCACACGGCGTTAGCCTGATTGGGGGTGTGGTCCAGAGGATGAAGAGCCATTGTCACACTGTACAAGCAATAAGCTGCACCTTTTTTTTGTCTTCCTAGCTCTCGCTGCCGTTCCCCAGGTCTTCTGCCGTTTGTGATTCAGCTTCTGAAGCCACATCTGCACACAACCACAAGAATCAGTTGAAAAGTGAATGAGGTGGTCATTCAGACCCAGTGTTCGCCTGGGCTTCCTGGAGACAGAGCAACATGCCAGCGTTTTCCAGACCGTGTTGCACGGTGTTAATAAGTGATAGAATACACTACAACAACAACAAAAATTTCTGTGGTCACATCAGCCCGGGAAATGCCGGGTGAGAGAAAATCAAAGTTTTTTTCTTCCTACAGAACTTCTTGGTGCCTTTAATATATAACTATGTGCTGTAGATTTTCAAAGGGAGGAGACTGTATTTCCTGAATTTACTGACCGTGGAACTAGTCCCTCCCCAAAGAACAACTAAATTCTTCAAAAGGATAATAATATGTGAGTCATTCTTGCTTTAAAAAAAAAAATCCTTATTTTTTATACGCCCCTACTATTTCCTACTGATCCACATCTAGTCTTTTATTTCTTCATCCCACCATCCCCTAGACCAGGGGTGTGCAAAGATTTTTGCATAAGGTACAATTTGGGAAAAATGAAAATGTTTGTAAAAGGTATATATATCTATATATGTCATTCAAAGTGAAATATCTCTATTTCCTTGGGTGGGATATATTTTTGGTGGGATATAATTTTATGACTTGATTTACATACACCCATACGGGTGATGATTAGGAGCGAGAAAATGCCTGACATGTAATAAGTACCAATAAATGTTAGCCAAATATAACTATTCTTATAATAACAATAACTCGGTGAGATAGGTGCTATTGGCTTGCTCAATTTACAGACGACAAAATGGAGGCCCAGAACAGTTAAGAAAGTGCACAAAGTCACACAGCAGTAAGTGGTGGGTCAAGCATTAAAACCCAGATCATATGACCCAAAGGTTCAAACTTTTAACCAGAAAAACTTTTAACAAACATAGCCCTGGGCCAGGCAGAAAGCAAAAGCTCGCTAGGTAGCTATTCTTATGCTTATGCTGTGCTGAAGGCTTTATTGAAGGGAGTGGTTCTCTGGGCTAGACTGGACTTCAGTCCCACAGGTGAAGGACACTGAAGAACCAGTTCTGAATAGAGCACAGTTTATAACCACCTGCAATAGTGAAATAAGCCCTGTCACTACGGACGGGATCTTCTCCAGCATAAAGTGCAGGCCTTCCCTCCGGACATCCCACAGCAGCCATGAATTCACTCACTCGCTCATTCATTTTATTCTTTCATCCACAACTGTATCCTGAGTACCTGTGAGAAGCTAGATGTTGTGTCCAACATTGTTCAGCCCACAAAGGCAAGTTTCCACGACCCTCACTCAAACCCGGTGACTATCACCAAAACATGGTGAATTAAAAGAGGTTGGAATTTAAGATTAAGTAGGTGTTTGTTTGATTTTCAACCTAAACTTGAAAATAATTTTAATGTATCCTTTTTGGATCTGAAAATGATTTATACTATCCAGCCACAAAAGAAGCAAGTGCTTCTTAGGCGTAATAACTGATAATGTGTGAGCAGCCCATTGGAATTTAAAACAATGTGCTTGCACAGACAGTGTTCACGTAGCTCCCTGAAGTCTTGGAGGGAGGTAAGACGTGAAAACAAGGCTCTGGAAGGCGGAGTGACTTGTACGGGGTCGCACAGTCGGTGATCCTGACCCAGGTATCAGTGTGACGTTATTGCCATATGTCAGTCCCCCAATACCTCGAGTTAGCTGGGACATCTCTCCTCCTTACAAATGTGAAGCGTCTAACACACACTCCCAAGACTGTGGGGCGTGTATGCAGAAGTGTATATACAGGAAAATGCCCTAAGATCTCCACTTTAATGCTAAATTTGGAATGTAAGCAAAGTCCTACTGTCTTGAGAATACCAATTCTATGTACTTTTGCTTGCATTAAATATCTTTTTAGAAAAAATATGGAGTTTGAAAATAATTTTAAGATTCTTTTAAAAAATGAGTGACATTACAGTAGAGTTCAACCAAGACTGCCAACAACAGGAAGAGCAGCAATAATAGTAATAACTAACATGTAACGAGGGCCTACTATGTGTCTGACACCGTGCTGAGCATTTTACATGTAATATACATTCGATTCTCACATGGCTTTATGAGGTGGGTACTACTGTTAGCCCCATTTCACAGATGAGGAGACTGAGAGAAGATTTAAAACATTTGTTCAAGGTCGTGTAGTGTGTAAGGGACCCATAATTAGCCCTGAGATACGAGTCCCAGTAAGAAGTAATCCCTGCCTTGGGGACCTCAGAGTGCAGAGTGTTTCCAAAGTGGAGATTGGTACCAGGTGATCCCCTGGGTGACAAAAAAAAAAAAAAACAACTAAAACTTCCATTTCTATTTGTTTCTTATATTAAAAAAAATAAGAAAGAACTTAAGCTTTACTACTACTTAATGTACAATTAACTCTGACTCCCCACTCTGTCTGTAGGTCATTTGGTCACTCGTCATGCAGTGAATTCTAGATATCCTGATAGAAAAGTGGAGATCTACAACATGGGGGGTTGACAGTAGGGTGGCCCGAAAAAATACAGGATGGCCAGTTAAATTTGACTTGTAGATAAATAACAAATAGTATTTTAGTATAAGGATGGCTCAAATATTGCTTTGCTAAATCGGGCAATGCTGGAGTGATAGCCTCTCTTGTGTGTTTACAGTCAGTGGTTTATGTCTGCCAGACCGAGTTGATTCACTGATTATATATATGATTATATTACTTAGTTTTGCCTAAACCAGTTTTCCCCAATGGTAATACTTTATTTGCATTATTTTCAAGCCCTGGTGATGTGGGACAGGGCACTTTGTGTAGTTCACTCTTATTGCCCTTTGGGAACTTGAGACCATCAGGTGAAGAAGTTTGGGCTGCCCTACTGGAGGATGAGTGACCACATGGAACGCAGACAAGCCGTCCCAGGTGAGGACTCCTAGACTATCCAGTTGGACGGCCAACACACACGTGAGGGAGGCCATCCTACATCACCCAGCAGCTGGCCAGCTGATCACACGTGCATGAGAGAGCCCAGCAGTCATCAGGCTCTTTGGCTTAATCTAGAAGAAAATCTAGAGGGGCCTGGCCTGGTGGCGGCAGGTTTGGATCCTGAGCATGGACATATGCACCACTTATCAAGCCATGCTGTGGCGGCGACCCACATATAAAAAAATAATTAGAGGAAGATGGGCACGGATGTTAGCTCAGGGACAATCTTTCTCACCAAAAAAAAAAAAAAACTAGAAAAAATGGTTGGGGGGAGGCTGTGCAAGTGTGGGAGCAGAGGGTGTATGGAAAATCTCTGTACCTTCCTCTCAATTTTACTGTGAACCTAAAACCGCTCTAAAAAAAAATAAAGTCTTAAAATAATTTTTTTAACAATTGCCTGCTTTAAGCCACTACATTTTGGGGTGGTTTGTTACACAGAAAAGCTAACTGATACATTGAGTAAAGATATTTAGTTGGCCAGGCCTTGCATCGGCCTTAACCTTTTTTTTTTTTTTGGCCAGGGCCTAGATCTGCTCTCAGAGGCCTTGTACACTAAAGAAGGAAAAAATATTACCTAATTGCTTCAATTTTTTCTGTTGTTTTTCACTCCTGGAATTCCTCTGATGCTCACCTCTCTTCCACAGGTATGTATATTCCCTTGTTGTTTCTTCTGTGACAAAAAACCAAGTGTATTTACACATATGGTTAATTACAGGGGCGATATGTACACAAGCAAAACTGTGGTTGGAAACTTTTAATTGGGCATACAAGTGGCCACCTAATGTTCAAATTAAATGGTTAGCCAACTACCACATTGTAAATGCAGGGGAAATTTCTCCCACAACTTTTTATGATCTCAAATGGTGCCTAAAGTTCAATCTACACAACAGTAGCTGAGATGGACACCATTCACTCATTTATTTATTTACTCATCATCACAGTTCTTGGTCACCTAGCTGGCCCCTGGCGTTATGGACCTCGTGTTCTACATCCAATGCTTTGACTTTTTATATTTCCTCGCCTAGGGTCAGGTCAAGAAAGTTCTGTTAAGAAGATGGGCACGGATGTTAGCCCAGGGCTGGTCTTCCTCACAAAAAAAAAAAAAAAAAAAGAAAGTTCTGTTAAGCACCTACCCTTTGAAGAGTGCCAGAGGAAATGAGAACAAAAGAAGAATTTTAAAACTTTGTTTCGGCAGTTCTTCATGACACCAAATAATGCATTTTCCTGATTTTTTTTTCATGGAATTGCCTGATTTTTGAATCAATAAAGAATATACGGTTTTGAACATCGAGAGGTATTAATCACGTGAGGCAACATCTGGATGCTTGAGGCTTTGTAAACCTCACATTCAGTGCAACTGAAGAATTGTAACAACCACCCACATAACTGAGGTCTCTTGAATGCTGATAACTCAAAAGAAAGTAATCCTTTTTGTTTGTTTGTTTGTTTTTGCTTTTTTTTTCTTCCCAAAGCCCCAGTAGATAGTTGTATGTCATAGCTGTGCATCCTTCTAGCTGCTCTGTGTGGGACGCCGCCTCAGCATGGCTTGACAAGCAGTGAGTAGGTCCGCGCCTGGGATCCAAACCGGTGAACCCCCGGCCGCCAAAGCAGAGTGTGCAAATCCAACCACTATGCCACTGACTGGCCCCATAGTAATCCTTTTTTTTAAGTTGAGGTATAATTGACATATAGCATTATGTTAGTTTCAGCTGTACAAATAATGATTCGATTTGTATATATTGCAAAACAATCACCACAATAATTCTAGTTATCATGGTCACCATACATAGATACACTTTTTTTCTTGTGATGACAACTTTTAGGATCTCTCTTAGCAACGTTCAAATGTACAATATAGTATTATTAACTATAGTCACCATGCTGTGCACCACGGCCTCAGGACTTATTTAGTGATCTTTGGTTTGAATTATTTGGATGACTGTCTCAGTTCCCCTCATCATCACGACTGGAAGGGGGGAAATGGTGTATAGATGGCTTTGTTCATTCAACAAATAATTTTTGAGCTACTGCTATGTCTCAGGCGTTGTTCCGAATGCTGGGGATACAGCAGCAAAAAGCAAGACGAAAACTTGCCCTTGCAGAGTGAACATTTTAAGCTGAAGAGACAGATTAATTAACACAGTAAATAATAAAAACACTTATGTTGTTTGAGATCATAATAAATGCCATATAGGCACATCCGCATATTCCATCTGTGATGTTGGGCACATGTCATTTACTGTCACATACTCCCAGTATAATCTTAATCACCTTTCTTTATAGTGAAGCAAATACTGACCACATTTCTGTCTTCACTCAGTTCAGACTGACAGACATATGCTGAGCTCCAACGACCACAGGGAGGGGAGCAGGACAAACGTGAAGAACACATTTCCTGCCCCTAAGGAGCAGCAGGGCCACCAAGTAAACACGTAATGTCCACATAACGTGGCAGTGGTGGGCCCTGGAGAGAGGTAACTATGGGTTGCTAGAGGAACATGGATGCTTTCTGGAAACTCTTGGGTTTCCTTTTGAAGTCTAGGAGAGAGTTTGTCCAACAAAGAGGTATGGAAAGGACATTCCAGGTGGCTAGAAAGCATGAGCAAAGGCCAGCAGGCCAGCAGCTACCTATTAAAGGCAGGAGTGGGGATGGGTAGGGCAGAACTACTAGTTCTTTCATATTCCCAGATCATAAAATCTGAAGTGGATGTTTTCCGTAATGACATGTCTATCTAGGTAAGACTGCAAAAAAAGACAGAATCCGTGTAAAGCTTAGAATGCCAAAGTATTTACTTTCATCAAATTCTTTGACAGATAAATACAACACAAAAATAAAAACACCTCTCCTTCACTCCCATTGAAATCTTTTCCCCTTTCAAAATCTTTTAAATAAAATACCTCTTTACTGTGGAATCCATTCTATTGATTTAAGAAAAGATCTCTCCTAAAAAAAGAAAAGCCATCTTTGATCTGACTTGACAAAAAGATCTAATCAAACAATAAAACCTATGAGGAAAAAAAAAAAAAAAGCAAGGTTCTCTGAGCCACATCAAATATATGAAAGAGAAAATACTTCACTTAAATGCTGAAAACTAACACAAAACAGCTTGAAATGTAATAACCTCTGCTGAATAAGTGAAACCACATGTTGATCTGACATGAGTTTCTAAGACACAATTAAAGGTCAGTTCGTGTACAAACATCTCATTCCTCACTGAGAGGCTCGAATCGTTGTCAGCATTTCTGGCCACTGTGGGGCAGGTGCCGCAACCTGGCACAGTCCACGCAGGTGCCCGGAACCGGGATTCAGGGAATACTCCACAAACCGGAAGCTTGAAATCTAACCACCCCAGGCAATGTACAACGCTGGATTTCGGCTGTTCCTGCCTCGAAGTCCTAGGAGACAGGGACTAAATAAATCTTAGAATCCTTGCTAATTCAAAGCCAACAGCCCTCGCGTGGAAGTGGATTTACTCAAAAATGAAAGCACAGCTTCCCTTCTGCTCTACCCACCTTCACCTTCACCTTCACCAAGCCCCCAGGGTCCAAAGAGAGAAGTTTTGGTTCCCTCCGGGGAGCAGGGATATTCCAGCCACAGAACTGCATTTGGAAATGTCTTCCAGTAGCTGGGAGGTTTCAATTCAAGACTCTTAATGGGAAGACGGGGTACTTGGAAAGTGACTTTTTAAACGGCCCTCAGTCCCTGGCCTGGCTCCTCTTACTATATCCCTTTAAGAAAGGATGTGCTGGAGGAAGACTTCAAAGTCTTTCTTTCAAAAGGGAAATCACATCTAGAAAGCTTTTCTCAGAATGAGAAAGAAACAAATTATTTGATTTGAAAGAGAAGTAAATCTTAACAGCCATGAGGGAGGATCAAAGAATAAGTTCATGTGAACTGAATAAGAGTCCCTTTCCAGTGGAACGTGACTTCACTCTTTCCGATTCACTCAACGCATTTTGGAGATAGTACGTTTACTTGAGAATCAAAAAAAGAAGCGAGTCTGCGTTCCAGAAAATCACGTGACTCGCGCGCGCGCGCTCTCTCTCCCCCCGCCCTTCTGTCTTTTACAACTCTCTCCAGCCGAGCTGTGTGCACCAACTTTCACACAGTCATCGTGGGCGCTGCGGCGTGTTGAGATGTGCCAGTCCTTGCACACTTGGGGAAATCCGTGGGTGGGGGAGACAGAAAATGGCTGAGACCAGGACGACACAAGAAAGCAGTCTGAGCCGGCCCGTTTCTTCCTGCCAACTTACCCCTCTCCCCGCTTCCTGTTCTCTGGACCTGGCAGGTGAGCCCAGCAGGCAGCAGAGGGTTAAGGAATCTTGGGGTGTTTTCTTTGTATTTTTCATTATTCAGGTAATACCTGAATACATTCTTCTTGTAAAAAAGTAAAATCTCAAAGCAACGAAACAACCACCACAAACATTCCTGTTAGAGGTGGAATCACGTGAAGTGCATTCTCTAATTCTAGCTCCCCAGCCTCCATTCCTCCTCCCCAAGCACTATTCTCAATTTGGGATGTACCTTAAAAAAAGAAAAAAAATGATACGTACCTTCCAGATGATATAGATATGGACACTATCTATAAATATAAATAGAAGAAAGGAATTAATAAACTTAAAAGCAGAAAATTATGACATAATAAAAAACAACCAATATCAATCGCTGGTTCTTTGCCAAGTCCAATAAAATTAAGACAGATCGTTAGCAGGAATGAGTAAGGAAAATCAGAGAGAACGCACTTATAAACAGCAGCAAGAATTAAAACAGATATAACTACACATAGAGAGCAGACTTTTAAAAATTTTAGGCACTATTATGTACCATTTGGCTTGAAAATCTGCCTTTGCCTAGGGACAAAAAAATGAATTACCAGAATTAGCCCAATCAGCTGTTCTGTTTACACCTGAAAGTATTACTTTTCCTTACCTGCTTGCTCAATGCAGTGTACATTAAATGCCTACTGTAGAAAATTGTGGGGTGACTCAGTTCCTTTTCTCATGGAATTACCAGTTCTTAAGAGACAAGTTGGATCCAAGAGCCTAGAATTTCATATCTAAAAATGTGCTCATTTAAGAATTAATTTAGCTTTTAGAACTTACTGTAGTTGGTAAGTCATGATATTGGTGAGATAAATTTTCTCAAGAATCAGTGATTTTTAATATTTTCCTTAGATGCTTATTAGTCGATACAGTTTTAGGGTGGAGAAGGTTACTGCATCAGCATGGCAGTTTCTTAACAGATAACCCCAAACGACCACAAAAACAATGGCCAGCCTTTATTCAGGGCCTACTCCGTGCCCGACATATGCATTCACATATTTGACCCTCATAATGATGCTTAGGACTTGATACCATTATTATACCCATTTTATAGATGGTGAAACGGAGGTATGGAGAGGTTGCCCACACAGCTTTGAGTGGCAGAATGGGAATTCCAGTGGAGGAAGGCTGTGCCTGTTTAGGGTATCAAAAACTACATTACACCCTAGGAGAATCCAGTGATGTCTTCCCTTATCACGTTTTAACTGGGAACCTCTTAATTTCACCCTGGATGGTGCACCTGTCTTACATAGATGGCCCTTAGCAAGAGTGGGAGTTTATGGTAGGAAAAACATCAAATGCCCTCAGGAAAGATGACTAAAGGATTTTAGGAAACTGAGGGAGTGTCAGCTAGGGTGAGGTTTACCTGACCGGAAGTGTAGAGATTAAGAATAGAAAGCCCTGACTTAGCCCAGACCTGGCACTTCAGAAACGTCCATATAAGTTAGTTATTGTCATCATTACTATTATTGTTATTATTACTCTATCTCTCCTTCCTTTTAACTAAAAAAAAATTTCTTTTCTTCTTTCTCCCTCTTTCCTCCCTCCTTTCCCAACCAAACAACTGACTGACTAAATGTTAATCCACTCAGAAGCCCTGATTGGCTGTGAATACCATATTTGCATTCCAAAGAATTATACGTGCAACAGCTATTCAGGGTAAGTGTGGAGAAATGTTCTTGATACTCAAGATCCTTCTAAACTCATCTCCCCCCCTTCACCCTCCCACCTCAGGCAGCTGTTTGCCCTCTCTCACCCCTGCCTCCCCATCCCCATCCAGAGAAACCAGGCGTGGAAGAAGTTTGTGGGGTCCTGGGTCCAGAGTCACCGAGGTCTACCTCAGTGAATATTCTAGAAGGGCGGGACTGTAGTTCTCCAAGTGTTCTATGTCCCTGTAAACTCCTCCAGGGCTGGGACCCAGGCTCTGCCTTCTTCTGTATAAGGACATTCATTAAATACCTGTTCCTCCATGGAGAAATTTTTTAAATACCCTGGTAACAGAAAATACACTTGCAGAAAGTCATTTTAGGTTTAATTTACACAGAAATTGAATTAACTATTTTTCTTTCTTTCTTTTGGTCCTGAAAGGTTCCAGGTGTGTGTATTACCTGGTTCAGACCTCATGGCCCTTGGCTGCGGGGAGACCCTATCTTTGAAAGGCCCCTTATTGAAGCTTCTGTTAAAGGGCGTGTATGTCCCTTTCAACCTGATAAGAAAAACACAAACCATTTTCCTTTCTTGAAACCGTAACTCTAGCGCCTTTTTAAATAATTAAACTTTGCTGTGGGCAAAAGGAAAAAAAATTCACCTGCATTTATTTCATAAGCTCTGTAGAGTTTTAGAGCCAGACATGTTACAACAACTCAGATAACTTTTTCTCTCTATTTTGTTGTTTTAAGTTAATGTGGTGCTTTCAACTACTTCAGAAATCCTTCTGTGGGTAGGGAGATGCTTCCATCTGACCTTTCCAAATCCTTTATAATAATGTGAGCTTTGTTGAGAATGTGAAATCAATCAAGAAGCAGGAATATGTTCACGTCCTGCCTGCCTTTTATAGTTTCCTTTTCTCAGGTTTGTTCTTTTCAGAGGACACACATTGAGCAACTTGTTTCTGAATTAAAGTATTGCTCAATCTGCTTGCTTTCTTAAGAAAAATTACATTAGACCACTCAACTATGTATGTATGGGACCCTGGTTTTGAACAAGTCAGTGATGGACTTCTAAAGTTTAGTCTACCAAGATGAGTCAGTGTGATTGATTTATTAATTAGTAAAAGCCATTCTCTGAAATTACCTTGCATTAATCACAATTCATGCAAAATATATCCAATTAGTCTGAAGATGGAGGTTTGACAAACTATCCTTTCTTCGGAGACCACAGTCAATTTTAATAACTCTTGCTGGATAAATCATTCATGTTCAGCCTGAAATGATGAGTGGTTGAGGAAATTCCCTAAAGTACAACGGACCCATTCTGGCAGAGCTGAAAACTATGCAAAACGGAGACAGGGAGGCTGGGTGAAGCAGGAAACGAGATTCTGACATTTCTGGATATTCTAGTATCTGCTGCCACTTGCACTAAAGGAATCGACTCTAATTAGATTCTTCTGAGTCAAAGGCTGGTGAAAATGTACAGACCCAAATGGGCAGGAAACCCCAGCTGCCAGAACCCAACCTTTTAGTTAAGGATGGTTAATGCCTGTCCAGGGCCAAAATAAGCTGACCCGTTGGCGAAAAGGGGGGGGTAACTAGTCATGTGGAGTCCTGGATGTCCTCTTTTGCATGATCCAAATCCCATGCATGAAAAAATCATACACATTTTAATAACTTAAGATCATGTCTCCCACTGGACCCACAATATAGATGAGGAAGCAGAAACCCCTAGATGTTCAGTGCAAAATTATAAGACAAATCCAGGACCAGAATCCAAAGACCCTAGGCAAGCTAGTTTTCTCAGTCTAAATTTCCCTTTTTATTATCAAAGAGCTGGGAGAAACAAAATTGTATGATTTCCAGTTCTCATGTGCTGTGGTTTTGGTATCTTTCTCAATAACCTCACTGAATTTAAGTATTTCTGTATGTATAAATATATATGAATATACATACATTTCTGAAAATATTATACTTCATGAAAAGTTCTATAGGAACGAAGTTTTGAGGATTCAAATTTAAATGACTTGTATGTGGAAGAATTTGAAAAACATATGTCTAATGTGTTCACTTCCTATTACACATGTGGGTTTTTTGACCTACTGACTGTATAAGAAAAAAGGGAAGCCAGATATTTCTGGAGATTTTAAATTCTCCATTTTTGAGATAAAATGAAAATGATTAGAGAGATAAAGGAAAATAGCGGGGGTTTTTTTATATCCACTTTATCTTTTTACTGCAAAGATTGCAATATCTCTAGATTTTATTAGAAAAGGAAAATGCTACAGCATGGGCAGACCCAAGTAATAAAACAGTGAACTTTAGTGAATGTCTCCTAAAGATAGTTCACTGCTGGGGAGTGTGGTTTCTGAATAATCCTGAGCTGAGTGAGTAATCAGAAGTGAAGTCAGGAATAAGATTCAGGGAGGTTTTAAAAAGAAGCAGAAGATGTCCACAGATAATGTGATTGAGGGGGGACTCTTTCCCTTCTTGACATGCTCAACATTTTACAAAGGAAACTACAAAACCCCTTCAGTGTTAATGAGCTCTCGAGTACTTTGGATTATGAAAAGAGAGAAGGGAAGAGAGAGAGAGCTCTGTGGTAGACTGGGAAAATGCTACATGCACAGGCTCTGACAAACAAAGGAAGCTTCTATATTTAGAAACAGGAGTAATTTGGGAAGACAACTCTTGGAAATAAGTTTACTGCTTCCTTAACTTTGAAACTCTTAACTCTTGATCACTCAGTGCAGACCAGGCTTCACTTCTTCCATTAAGGAAATTAAAACCTGAGGCTGGGGCAATCCCTGAGCTGTGCTTGGTGTCTCCCCAAGTTTCCTTTCCACCAAGGATCCTCACACAGCATCCAAAAGGAAAGCGTGTTTTCGCAGTTGCTTAAATGCTGCGCTGTGAACACAATACATAGAGGGGAAGGCTACCTTTTAGGATGAATTTATAGAGCAGCTGAACTTAGCTGAACTTTTTTGTGTTCTGAAGGCCTCTGGGGAAGTTGATAAAGTTATGATTTATCGTTTTGCAAGGGACATTCCAAAAAAGCAGCTTGTTTAATTTTTATTTTTTTTTAAAGACAAGTAAAGGTCATAGAGACCAACCCAACTTTTAATCTAACTTCTGGAGGGTTGTTTTGAAAAGAGGAGTATTGAAAGAAATTTGGAGTCTTTTGGTTTATTTGTCAAGAATGCATAATTAAAAAATAATTTTAACTATACAATAATATCTAATGCATTCTAATTGTAAAAAGAAAATTCACTATGTAGTAAAAGGTTTATGAAAAAATGGATTTCATAAGGGATATCAGAAACTAATCAATGGGTATCATCATCAGACATGTTTAAAGACAGGTCAAAGGAACAGGGTGGTAATTTTCCAAGTAGGAGCACCAGAATCCTAAAACCAAATTCTCAGTGCTGGTCCACAACTTGCTATATACCTGAGTTACTTTTTTTTTTTAATTGAATTTTTAGCAACCAGCTGAGGCCTCTGCTTCCTTCAAGTATGGGACAATCCTGGTTACTTCCTCCTACTCCTTCCCTCTCATGGGCCCAAAGGGCAAACGTGTAAAAATTTTCCCCCAGATAAAAGCTGATAGCAATGTGAGAACCACTGCTCCCCACCCATCCCGTAGACCTTTTCTTAATTTTAATATGTATCAGTTCCCCCACCCCCCAGCCGTGCAAAAGCGAGTCAGTTCCTAATCACGACATGGCTAGAAAGATCTACCTTCTGCCAAAGAGAAATGGCATTTTAAGAATTTTAGTTTGCAGATAAACACATTAAATGCAGTGATAGCTCTTGAACTTCTCATTCCCAACGTAATCTTTAATTGAAAGTTCCAGAAATGCAGTAAACCAGAAATGCTCTTTAAAAAAAAATTTTTTTTAAGCCCTAAAAGCTTTAAGGATACATGTCCCAATTATCGTATAAAGAGTCTTTTAAAAATAAAACAAAACAAACACCACATTCAGAGATTAATTACGGGAGCTCTAAATTGAAGACTATGTACTGTTGGCGTGCGTGATTGTGATATCCGACACAATTGATTAGCTTCAGCTTGAGGCTTCACGATGAAAGAAGCAAATGGAAAAAAAAAAAAAATCTGCAATGTGAAAAGTGTTTAAACGTCGGCTGCTGTGAAAAGTGATATAAAAATAAAACCAAAGAGATGGAAGAGCTGCTTTCTGCATACAGTGGGAAAGTTTACCCAAATGACAAGCTGTCACGTGGGGACATCCCAACAACATTCTAAAGTCTATTTCCTTAGATCAAAAAGGACAGACAGAAGCCCAACATTTGTATCCGAGCTGGTTGGTCATGCTCCCTCTTTCCTAGAGTAATTATATGCCACATCCATGAAGCAATATGTTTAATACTTTAATGCTCTGACTACAGAGACTAGTGGGGTCATATGACATTGCTATATTTAGAAAAGGACTCTGTTTTCTGTTTTGCTCAACCTTTACAATTTTCTGCTCTGAAGAAAGAGGAGTTTCAAAAGAACATTGATCTTTCTCATATCGTGAATAAACTGATTGAGCACCTGTTTGCAACTGCCAAATGCATTTTTTTAAAAAGAGGAAAGAGAAGTCTGTGTTCTCTTCATTTAACAGGGAAGGTGTGTTTCTTTCCCCTGCTTTCTTCAAAAGAATGTAACCAGAAGGGTACAGTAATAATATTTACCAAATTTTGGAAAGGCTAAGGTATGTACTTAACGGAACAAAGCAGCAATGTGGAATGCTGATAATATTCCAAGGCGATGTAGATGAAAATCTTCCAAAAAAAAAACCAACTAATACTAATCTTGGCAAACCAGCTCATGTTAACTATGCAAAGTGACTGTGAAAAATTAACTCGAAGCAGGAAAATTTATTAGTTACAGAAGTGTGTGTGACTCTCATAAAATGTCTGGAAATAATAATAGTTTAAAAAATGGACAGTTTTTCTTTTAAGTCAAATGTAAACCTCGACTGAGTACAACACGCCCGATCCCTTTGAAAGGAAGCTTGCTGACTATGAATATTCTCTCTGGGGGAGTAATCCACATATTTTCCTAAAGTTAAAAATTGGACTGATTAAATTAGTGGACTATATTGTTTGGTCAGAGAATTAATTTCAAGCTTCCGCATATACAGAATTCATTCATTCAATATTTATTAAGATCCACCTGCTAAAAACGGTGACTACCAATTTACCTATCTGGGATAGAGACCAGACAGGTGCTTCATATATAAGTGGATTTTAACATAGTGTCAAAATGATGTAGAGTTCTTCTACAGGTGAGCTACCGCAGTATTACATTGACGCTGCAATTTTAATTAAGAAAATGTTGATCCAAGTCTCCCTTATTTTTGTATCATTATAGTAGTTTTCCATCTATCTTTCTCCATGGCATTTGTTGTTATTTCATGTAATTTCTATTGCTGTTTACGAGTAGAGACTCTTTTCAATTGTAGCTTTAACTAATTCTTTCATTCTCACGCATTCATTTATTTCTTTATTCAACAATCATTATTAATAAAGACTGGTCTAGATGCTCAGGGATACTAGAATTTTGATTTTATGAACTAGCCAAAATTTCCAAAAAGATGTTTATTTAAACATTCAATCATTTGGAAACAGACATTCGTTGTCATTGTCATGGAATTGGGGTGACCCCGTCCTATAGTTTATCACTTCTAAGGCGCCCTTTAGTTTTTACACTTTAACATAACTAAAATTAGTGTGCCTTTTGCAATCGATGGCATCTTGCAATTATATTTGGACGCATTTCTTTCTTTCTTAGTAGTTCAGAAAATAATGGAGCATCTTACAAGTAGTGATGTTTTAGGTTCGACAAAATACTGTAACTAGCCCCTTTAGTTTTCTGAATTATTTTGATGTTATTGCTTAAGTATTTCTTCCATGATGGACTGCCATAGAATTAACAATATTGATGAAAATAATAAAATAATAGTAGCTACCATCCATTGAGCTCTTCTTGTGTGTCAGCAATTGCTCGAATTCCCTGACACTTAATTCTACAAAACCCTAAAAGGATACTATTGTTCACCCATTTTGTAGAAGGAAAAACAAGAACACAGAACATTTGCATGACTCACCTCCCTCACCCCAGTCCTGTCTTTATCTAAAAGTTTGATATGTTGTTCATCATGGACTTTTTGGCATTAATTTGATTTTTTTAAAATATTGTATTAAAATACTATTTATCTCAATTACTGAGTTTTTTGGTGCCTCTGAGATTCTGTGCCTGAGGGGAGTGCCTCACTTGCCTGACCCTAGTCCTGGCCCTGGGTCAAGCACCAAAATTCAGACCCAGGTAGTCTGGCATTGGACACTGAACTCTTAAGAGCACCCTGTTTCCTTCACAGCATTTGTCAAAATTAGTAATAATGAACTTGTTTGCTCTCTTGATCGTTGTCAGCCTTTCCCTAGTAAATAGAAGCTTCAGGAGGGCAGGGAAAATGCCTATCTTGCTCACCATTGTATGACTAATGGTTGGAATACAACCAGTTTATACTTCCTTTCAGCAAACAGCCCCGAATACCTGCTGCCTGTCAGATGTTGTTTTAGATGCTGGGAATACAGCTGTGAGCCGGTTTCTGTCTTCATGGGTTACAGTCTTTGCATAAACAAGTATAAAATTAAATAAAGCAAGGCCACATTGGTTGAATGAGCACTATCAACACTGTTTCCTGCACTAATTGAAGAAAAAGTGGCTAATGCAAAACAACTGGCTGGTTCCCAAACTATATTTGACTTTTTAAGTACTTTATTTTGGCGAAGCACCTTGGTTTTCTTTGCTTCTTTTTGTCTTATATCAATAGTAAAAATGAGTGTGAAGACCCAGTAACCGGCGGCAAGACAAGGCAGCCCACGATAGATCGTAGACTGTTGGAGGCAACCAAATGGACTGTGGAAAAGCCACAAAGCTGATAATTCTCATGGGAATCCTTGAGTGCTGCCTCTGGTTACAATGTGCTCAGAAGTTAACATTCCTCCCTTTAAAACAAAGTACCCATTGAGTGTACTTAGAAGTTCCCTGGGCTGGGGAATGGTGTGGGACAGGGTCCTCCTTTCACCTCCATATTGAGCTGACTTTAACTGGGGTGGAGAGCTGATGATGCTTCCTCCCATTTTTTTTCTGCCCTTTTTCCTTCTCTGCCTCCACCCTATCATCACTTCTTCAGCCAGTATCCAGTACCCTATTCTATTTTGTGTCTGCTCTAAAAGCTAACTTTACCACGGGTTTAAGCCATTAAAACACATTATCTGAAGTTTGCAGAATATATTTACATTTCATCTTATGATCATTATAGCTTCAAAAATAATAAAAGATAGCAAAGTGATCTTGTCTCACACCAACCAACCCTCCTCCATGTAAGCGCAAGCCGGCTGAATGACGTTCCAATGTTATACAATTATTTGCATTCTAACTGAAATTGCAGAATACTGAAAAAGTAAATTGGGGTCATTTTAAATTGGAAGTGTGCCTGAAGTTTTATTATTAACCTATTTCCTCTGAATGCTATGTCATAACTATTGTATATTATTATCACTAATTATGCTGACTTTATTTTTTATAATGCACCTAATATTGCATGGCCTTTGCTAGATCCAGGGAAAGAAAGAATGATAAAGAGGACCTGATGTCTGCTCTTGAGTTTATATAAAATAGAAACATCAGGTGTCTTCCAGGTACAAGGGACTATACTGAATGCTTTAGATCAGAAGTGAGCAAACTTATTCTGAAAGGGGTCAGAGTACATATTTTAGGCTTTGAGAGCCATGTAATCTGTTTCAACTACCAACTAGCAGTGAGAAAGCAGCCATAGATGATCTGTAAATAAATAGGCATGACTGGGTTGCAATACAACTTTATGTATAAAAACAGGCAGCTGGCCTGATTTGCCCGGGGCAGTAGATTGCTGAGACCTGCTTTAGCTGCATTGTCATTCAGCTGTCCCAGCCCACCCTTTAGGCCATCCTGTCATTTTAGAAAGGGGAAACTGAAGCTGGAGAGAAGGTAAGTAACTTAACCCGAGGCACATAGCCAGTGACAATCGAAACTGGGATTTGAACGCCCATTTTCATATTATAGAAATGAGCGTTACCTACTAACTCTAATATCGATGGTGCAGATTCTGGAACCAGAGTAGTGGGTTCAAACTCTGGCTTCTCCATTTGCTACCTGTGAGACCATGGGTGGATGACATTAACTCCCCTGCCTCACCTCTTCATCTGTATGATGGAATCATGAGTGTCTATTCATAGTAAGGTTTAAATGAGCTACTACGCAAAAGAGTCATAGAACTTAGTCAATGGCGCAGTCATAGAAGGCTAAATGTTACCTATTATTACTACAAGGTGTATATGGAGGCATTAGGGGGTGTGGTTCTGAGTGCAAGAAGGGTCAGCAGGATGGCATGCTGCACGGAGGCGAGTAAGAAGAGAACTGAGAAATGTCAGTGAGGATTGGTGTCGGGAGGGGAACACTGCTTCCCCATTCCCGATGTTTCCTTCAAGTAGGAGGAACGCCCCTAGCATGACATGCTGGCCTCTCTCCACCCCTCACATCTCCTAGCCCAGGTTTAATCTGATGGCTGAGTTTGGAAGGAAAACTGGGCTGAGTTAGCTCAGCCCTTTCTGCTTTTTGACTGACAGGCTTCAAGTCAGTATCCTGCCCTCGAGCTGATGTCCTGGGCCCCTGTCACGGAGGGTGAGCCTGGCTCGCCCTGGAGTTCAGTCCCGAGAACCTCACTGCTTCACTAGTGCTGGCTTTCTCGGTCTTCATTTGTTTTCATCTTTTTTTTTTTTTTTTTGCTTCTTATTTGTCATTTGGGTGAAGACATAGGTGTACTGTTGAGTTCCTCTGTACTTTTGAGCTCTCTGGGGGTACAAAAGGACACCACATTCCTTGTCTATGTGACCTCGCCCATTTCCTTGATTTTACATCGTCTACCTGCTAAAGACTCACCCACTTCCCTGTCGAGCTCAGTCCTCTGGGCTGAATCTGAGGCTTGTGTATCCATCTGTCTACTTAGATAAAACCACTCCCCTCACCAGTCTCTATACTTCTTCAGAGTTCTCGTCCCACCTGAAACATGTGTTAAATCATCATTTGTTTGATTATTATTTGCTCACTCTCATGAGAATCTAAGTTACTTGAAGGCAGAGGCTTAGTTCTATTCGTTGTGTCCAGAACAGGGGCACAGGGGAAATCCTCAAGAAATATTTGTTGAACAAACGAATGAATGGAACAAGCAAACAGGCCAGGTGAGTCTGAACTAAAGAATCTATGCCACATCCAAAGGGGCACCTCATACTGTGCTCCCCCGGACTGAGCGAGAAGGGAACCTAGGAACTTCTTACAATTTTTCAAGACAAGCCAAAAATCTGCATTTTGTAATGTTAACTTTCCAGGTTATTTTATTTTTATTTTTATCAAAAATAACCTGTTGTTATCTCAAGTGCAGTATACATGCATTGTGTGGAAAGTTAGAAAATAGAGCGAAACAATAATGAAAAAAGAAAAGCATCAGACTCCAACCTCTGTTCACCCTTTATGCTTCCAGATCTTTTTCTGTGTGCGTTTGTGAACACCCATGTATTTTTCACCAAAAGGAGATCATGCCTGATTTATTGAGTTAACGATTGCCTTTCCATTTCAATACATTTCTTTCTTTCTTTCTTTCTTTTTTAAGGAAGATTGGCCCTGCACTAACATCTGTTGCCAATCTTCCTTTTTTTTTCTCCCTAAAGCCCCAATACATAGTTGTGTATCATAGTTCTAGACTTGTAGCTCTTCTATGTGGGACACCACCTCCACATGGCTTGATGAGCGGTGAGTAGGTCCAGCCCAGGATCCGAACTGGCAAACCCCAGGCCGCCCGCCAAAGCGAAACGTGCGAACTTAACCGGTACGCCGCCGGGCTGGCCCCTCAACACATTTTTTTTCTTATCTAGTGACACTCCATATTCAGATTTCCCCACTGACTCAAGAAATGTCCTTTGCAGCTGGTTTATCCAAACCAAGAGGCAATCCAGGCCCAGGCGCGGAACTGGGTTGTTATGTCGCTCAAGTTTTTTCCGAATGCAGAACCCTTGTTTTTCTTTCTCCCTGACTTGTTAAATAGGCCAGGCCAGTTGTCCTACAGAGTGTCCCCTTTTGGGGATTCGTGTGACTATTTCCTCATTCTCCAGGATTTCAGATGATAAAAAGTAATTTTTTAAAAATGAAATCACTGTGCAGGTCAAACCGCACCTGTCTGCAGGCTGAATTCGGCCACAAGTGTCCAAGCTTTGGTGTGAGGGCTGCGCGGGGACCGGCCTTGCGGTGCTGTGGTCTCTGGGCCTGAAAGTTGGATTCCCTGCAGCATGAATAAGCTACTGAGAGATGCCAAGAAGATGAGTGACAGGAATTGTGTTTTACAAAGACAACTCTTGTGACAACGGGATGGGATGGATTGGTGGGGACCAAGACTCTGGGTAGGTGATGAGTTAGGAGGCCAGTGTAACCTGACGACGTAGGTTTGGAATGCCTGGGTTCAAATCCCCAACTCACCACATAGCACTGTGACCGAGAGAAAGGTGCTAGGGTTCCGTGTCCCCGTGTGAAATGAGGATCAGGTAGCTGTGAGGACTGAGTCAGCTAATGGCTGCAAATAACACAGAGCAGTGCCCAGCACACTCTGGAGTTTCTATATAGGTGTTTGCTGTTGTTATTTTTCCCCAGCTTTATTGAGGTAGAATTGACAAATAAAATTCTAATATATTTCAAGTATATGAGGTGATGATGTGATACTGTGTACGTTGTCAAGTGATTCCCACAACCAAGTTAATTGACACGTTCATCACCTCACAGTTACCTTTTGTGTGTGTGTGTGTGAGAATGCTTAAGATCTATTCTCTGAGCAAATTTCAAATTTCGAGTATCTAATACAGTATTATTAACTATGGTCAGCAGGCTATACATTAAATCCTCAGAACTTATTCATCTTATAACTGAAAGTTTGTACCCTTTGACTGACATCTCCCCATCTCTCCCATCCCCAGCCCGACAACCACTATTCTACTTTCTGTTTCTATGAGTTCAACTTTCTTTAAAAACAAATCTACATATAAGTGATGCCATATAGTGTTTGTCTCTGTCTGGCTTATTTCACTTAGCATAATGCATGTTGTCACAAATGGCAGGATTTTCTTCTTTTTTATGACTGAATAATATTCCATTGTGTGTGTATGTTGTGTGTGTGTGTGTATAATTTCCAGTATATATTATATATATTTTCTTTATCCATTTATCCCTTGATGGACACTTAGGCTGTTTGCATATCTTGTCTATTGTGACTAATGCTGCAACAAACATGGGAGTGCAGATATCTCTTTGAGAGAGTGATTTCATTTCCTTTGGGTGCTACTGTTATTGTGATAGATGAACAATGTGCCCAGTTTCTCATGCCTAACAAACTGTGTTCTAGAAGCCAGGCTTTCTAACTCTGTTTCATTCCTCTTCCCATTCATTTCTATATACGGAAAAGACGATTACTCAAAGCGAAAAATAAAGAAAACCTGAATATTTGTATCACCTTCACTCAGTTTCAGTTGTAATCTGGGAAGTAAAGCTTTTGTCAGAAAATGTCAGATTTATTCAGGTTTTATAGACACATTCACTCCAATTTTTAAATTTCATCAATCAACCTTAGAAAACACCAGCATAGTGAAAAAAGCCTCAAGAACTATATTCTTGCCATATTTATACCTAAATTTTACTGAAATATTTTTATAAGTTCTTTTCTGATAATAAAAGTAAGACATTACAGAAAAATTTAAAAATATGAAGCAGTACAAAAAAGAAAATAAAAATCACTTGAAGTTCTACTTCTTTCCAGCTAATGACTTTAACAGTTTGATGTATATCCTTTCAGTCATTTACATACATATGAAAATATTCTTTGTTTTCATGTTATTCTCTTTCTATTTTCTATGTAGATTCTATTTTCTGTGTATGTGGCAGACACTGTTGGCTGCTTACACAACACGACAATCATTCTATTCTTTCTTGTCCACAGAACTCTGACTCTTCGGATATTATACTTCAGAGGGGAGGCTGGACCCTCCTTGTTCCAGAAGGTAGAGCTCGATCAACATACAAATCTGGATGTTCCATTCTCCCTGCCAATGATCAGTTTAAAACAGGATTTCCTAGCAATGAAGTACCAGAAAGAGAAATTAAGAGTACAATCCCATTTACAATTGCAACAAAAAGAATAAAATACCCAGGAATAAGCTTAACCAAAGACGTGAAAGACCTGTACACTGAAAACTATAAAACATTGTTGAAAGAAATTGAGGAAGACACAAAGAAATGGAAAGATATTCCATGCTCTTGGATTGGAAGAAATAACATACTTAAAATGTCCATACTTCCTAAAGCAATCTATAGATTCAATGCAATCCCTATCAAAGTTCCAAAAACATTTTTCACAGAAATAGAACAAAGAATCCTAAAATGTATATGAAACAACAAAAGACCCTGAATAGCTAAAGGAATACTGAGAAAAAAAGAACAAAGCTGGAGGAATCACACTCCCTGATTTCAAAATATACTACAAAGCTATAGTAACCAAAACAGCATGGTACTGGCACAAAAACAGACACACAGATCAATGGAATAGAATCAGGAGCCCAGAAATAAACCCA
This sequence comes from Tapirus indicus, assembly GCA_031878705.1. NCBI lineage: Eukaryota > Metazoa > Chordata > Mammalia > Perissodactyla > Tapiridae > Tapirus > Tapirus indicus. Next base: position 50,659,776 of record CM062929.1, read on the forward strand.
CACATCTATGGACAGCTAATTTTCAACAAGGGAGTCAAGAACATACAATGGAGAAAGGAAAGTCTCTTCAATAAATGGTGTTGGGGAAACTGGACAGCTGCGTGCAAAATGATGAAAGTAGACCATTATCTTACACCATACACAAAAATTAACTCAAAATGGATTAAGGATTTGAATGTAAGACCTGAAACCATGAAACTTCTAGAAGAAAACATAGGCAGTATACTCTTCGACAGTGGTCTCAGCAACATATTTTCAGGTACCATGTCTGACCAGGCAAGGGAAACAATAGGAAAAATAAACAAAGGGGACCACATCAAACTAAAAAGCTTCTGCACAGCAAAGGAAACCATCAACAAAACAAAAAGACAACGTAACAATTGGTAGAAGATATTTGCAAACCACGTATCTGATAAGTTCTCCAAAATATATAGAGAACTCATATATCTCAACAACAAAAAGCTGACAACCGAATTAAAAGATGGGCAAAAGACCTGAACAGACATTTCTCCAAAGAAGATATACAGACGGCCAACAGGCATGTGAAAAGATGCTCAATGTCATTAACTCTCAGGGAAATGCAAATCAAAACTACAATGAGATATCACCTCACACCCGTCAGAATGGCTGTAATTAACAAGACAGGAAACAAGTGTTGGAGAGGATGTGGAGAGAAGGGAACCCTCATACACTGCTGGTGAGAGTGCAAACTGGTGCAGCCACTATGGAAAACAGTATGGAGATTCCTCAAAAAATTAAGACTAGAACTACCATATGATCCAGCTATTCCACTGCTGGGTAATTATCCAAAGAACATGAAAACACCAATACGTAAAGATACACGCACCCGTGTGTTCATTGCAGCCTTGTTCACAATAACCAAGACTTGGAAGCAACCTAAGTACCCATCAAGGGACAAATGGATAAAGAAGATGTGGTATATACACACAATGGAATACTACTCAGCCATAAGAAATGATGAAATCCAGCCATTTGTGACAACATGGATGGACCTTGAGGGTATTATGCTAAGCGAAATAAGTCAGAGGGAGAAGGTCAAAAACTGTATGATGTCGCTCATAAGTAGAAGATAAAAATAACAACAAACAAACACACAGAGACAGAGATTGGATTGGTGGCTACCAGAGGGGAAGGGGGGAGGGAGGAGGGCAAAAGGGATGATTAGGCACAGGTGTGTGGTGATGGATTGTAATTAATATTTGGGTGGTGAACATGATGTTGTCTATGAAGAAACAGGAGTATAATGATGTACACCTGAAATGTATACAATGTTATAAATCAATGTTACTGCAATAAAAAATAAAATAAACAAAACAAAACAAAAAAAACAGGATTTCCTAACCTCAGAACTTTTGACATTTGGGGCTAGATCCTTCTTTGCTGTGGGGGGCTGTCCTGTGCACTGTAGGATGTTTAGCAGCATCCCTGCCTCCCCCACTAGATTCCAGTAACAACATCCCTCCTGCACCCCAGCTGTGACAACCCAAAATGTCTCCAGACATTGCCAAATGTGCCCTAGAGAGAAAAATGCACCTGACTGGGAACCACCAGCTTAGGAATGACCAGGTAATACAGTTCTGGCCAATGAGCCATATTATTACATGTCTATGTTATTCTCCTTAATGACTGTGTAGTATTCCATAGTGAAAAGAGACCATCATTTATATAACCAATCTGATGGATATTAATTTCTTTTTCAATTTCTGCTGTCACAATGTTACCATGAATACCTATGCTTTTATATATTTTTACACTTGTGGGAATGAATTTGTAGGATAAATGCCTAGAAGTGGAATTTGTGAATTAAAGCGTCTGCACAGTTGGCATTTCAATAGATATCATCCACATGCCTTCCAAAAAGTCAGTGCTAGTTTACCTGCTAAACGTGAGTGTCCATTTGCACAGACCTTCACTAACTCTAGGGAAAAGAGTCCATTTAAATATTTTTTGCACTTCAAATATGTAAGAAGATGATTATTTGTTTGTTGAAAACTGATTTTTTTTTAGTGATAGACTAATGTTCCATTGAGTAGAGGTACCACAATTTATTTATATTCCCCTGATGTTGAGCACTCAGTTGATTTTTATGTTGTATTGATGTTTTTTTCTTTTTTAAGATGAGTACAAATATTTTTCATAATTGTGAGAATTGACTGACAGTTTTTTTTTTAACGTTAAAAATATCTGTCTTCTGTCATTGGGTTTTATGATTATTTAATCTGTGTTTCTATAAAATGACCTTCCTCCAGGGCGGACTTCTGCATTAGACACAGTGGGCCCACAAAAAACTTTTAATGGCTTTTAAATCAGAAAAAAAAAGTGACTTTTTAGGTTGAAGAAAGTGTTTTAATATTTAATACTATTATAGTCACTGTATACCAATGCAGTTATAAAAAACCATTTATTTTTTTTTTTTATAGATTGAGAGACTCATGAAAGTCATACTGTGCTCCTGCTGGTTTTAGCATATTTGTTCAAAACACATGGATCAAATCTGGTTACTTCCATGTGGAATAAAAGCAGCAACTTGAATCTCAATGTGTAAAATATTCAGATAATTTTTCATTAATAGTGATCAGTTTTCAATTTTGAAATGTAACTAAATAAAGGAAGATGAGAAATATTTCATATCACTGTTCATAAAGAATGACGAACCTCTAGTTTCTAACATGGCTATGTCCGTGATCTGCCTTCATTGAGAGGGAAATATTTTTTTTAATACACATTTTTCATCTTTTAGTTTCCCCACTGTTTTGTTTTTATTTTGACTTTTTTTTCTTTTGCTGAGGAAGATTTGCCCTGCGCTATCACCTGTGCCAATCTTCCTCTACTTTGTATGTGGGACCCTGCCACAGCATGGCTGGTGAGTGATGTAGGTCCATGCCGGGATCCGAAACCGAGAACCTGGGCTGCCAGAGCAGAGCTCAAAGAACTTAAACCACTCGGCCGTGGGGCTGGGCCCAACATCTTTTATTAGTAATAGTTGTGTTTGGTGTTCACCTCTTCCATACATTGCTTCAGTGCATATTTTTTGTTTAAATAAAAATTTATTTTATTTTTTAAAAGACATATTTTATTTTTACAACTTTGGATTCATTCTGAACACTTTTGGTTTTACTTGTTCATTCAACCAACCAATTTAAGTGCAAATTTTTAGAGTGCAAAAAAAATTTTTTCTGTTGGTGAGGAATATCGTCCCTGAGCTAACATCTGTGCCCATCTTCCTCTATTTTGTGTGTGGGACACTGCCATGGCGTGGCTTGATGAGCGGTGTGTAGGTCCGCGCCCGGGATCTGAACTCGTGAACCCTGGGCCAGCGAAGCTCAGTGTGCGAGCTTAACCACTACACCACCAGGCCAGCCCCAGTGCAAAAGATTTAAGTGCAAAATTAGGAGATAGTAGAGCCTGGGTAGGCCTATTTGGCAGCAGATGGACAGATGTGGATTATTAAGAATCACAAATTTGTAGATTTGTTTTAAAAAATTAAAAATGGAGGATGAGTTCCCAGCATCCATTATTTGTGTTGGGACGGAGGAAAGAACAGGAACCAAGCTGATGGGCGCAGGGCACACCTGCAGGCGAAGGCTGAGCTCAGGAGCCTCCGGGGCCTCCAGTAGCTGCTTTGTGCAGGTAACTCAGTTAATGACCCGCCCCTCCCCTCGTGCTAGAACACTTTCGGTTACAGTATTGTGGTGAATCATTTCCTTCCAAGGCTCAGGGTGCTCTATCACACGGGTGCCTTGTCTAGATTTTAACAACAATGTGAGCGGCAAAGGCTCCTCATTCCAGAAATGCAAAACAAATTACATAATTAATGTGTTCTTTTTAAAAAAAAATCCACATAAAGGTATAATGACTGGGAGGAAAAATTATGCACGAGAAAACAAGTCTCAGAAAAAAGCTTGCCAGAGAATAGAGGAGGTTTCTCTTTCCTTGTCTAATTTATAACGGTGACATTCCCTTCGGAAAGCAGGAACCGGGACGTCGGGGGGCTGGGTGTCCCGCCTTTTGCTGAGTCGTGCAGGATTTCACTAGGGACTGAGTGAGTAAGGAATAGTGATGGTGTGGAAACACTGGCCCTTGTATATTACCGGTTGCACTACAGGCGTTTTGGGTTGCCAAATCAATACCTCAGTTGTCCTTGAAAAACCCTGTAGGTCTGTTTTTAATAGCTTACTACACGGGTGAAATTACGCTGATTACTTAGCAAAGCTCACCTTTGATCTACTGATCTAGTTAGGGACGTGTGACAGAGAGAGCCTGTGGCCTGAGAGATCATTAACAAATTAAAAGAAGGAAGGGAAAACTACAAGTTACAGAAATACAGGAAGTCTGAGGTTTGTCAGTTGTTGAAACATTTGATATTGTCTTTTACAAGTCTCAGCGCTCTGAGGGCTTTCTTTGGATGACAAAACACTGACATTTAAAAGCAAACAACAGCAGCAAAAGCAAAGCCACACAGTTCAAACTCAAGAACAGTGGATCAATTCCAAATTAATGAATGGTGGCTGGCATTGTTTTCCACTTGACTCTCTCAAGAGATACATATGCTTAAAGATGTTTCTAGTTCCCATTTTTATAATAGTGAAATGGGTTATCTTCACAAGTTTTGCACTCAGTAAAAAGTGTGTCTTTTGAGCTTTTATTATTTTTTGTAATTAATGAACTTTATTTTTAGAGTAGTTTTGGGTATACAGAAAAATTGAACAGATAGTACCAAGGGTTTCCATACGCCCTCTTCCCCTCCCCCATACAATTTTCCTGTTATTAACATCTTGCATTAATGTGCTACATTTAAATCAACTGATGAACTGATATTGATACATGATTATTAATTAAAGTCCATAGTTTACATTAAGTTTCATCCTTTATGTTGTACATTCTGTGGGTTTTGAAAAATGTATAATGACACGTGTCCACCATTACAGTGTCATACAGAATAGTTTCACTGCCCTAAAAATCCCCCTTTTTGTTCCAGCAAGCAGCCATTCTAAATTCTGCACTTTCAACGTAACTGCTATTTTTTCTCTTTTTTTTCCTTCTCCAAGGGGCTTTTATTTTAGGAATAGATGAGAGCTGATTCTCCGTTTTGGCAGAGACCCACAGAAAGTCACTTTATTTGGCTGCAACTCGCATATCCCTGGAAAATCTCCTCTCTTGGTATTTGTATTTTTGCCCATGCAGGAAAATACTAAAGCTTGCTTTGCCAAACACCCAGGAGGAAACCCCTTTCCCAGAAATGATGGAGCAAACACGAAAGGAACTGGAAGGGGTGGGTCCAACCGTTGCTGGCGCTTCTCCTTGACTCACCTTATTTTATAGTGGCACATCCTGATTCTTGAGCTGCCCAGACACAGGATTGTTTCCTGCCCTCCTCCTGAAGATGCGACGTCTTGCTCAAAAGTCCTCTCTGTGGCTGCATGCATATCTGGTGTTGAGCTCTGAAGTCTATGACTGAGACCAAAGATGTCTACACTGAGGGTTTAGGTGGTAGATCGCTAGGCTTTGGGGTAGAGAAGCAGAATGTAAAAAGTAGAAAATTACCATACCTTATCCATACCTTTATTAAGTTATTCAATAAATATTTGAGTGCCTATCATGTGTCAGGCTCTGCTCAAGAATAGGATGAAATCCCTGCCCTCGGGGAGCTTACAGTCTCAGGGAGAAGACAATGAACACAGGAATTTACAGACAGAAAGGAAATAAAACAGGCTCTGGGACGGAGATGAGTAGGGGCCCATTTGCTTAGGTGAGTCAGGGAAGGTTCCTGCAGAGCTGGGATTTGAACCGAGCCATGAATGAAGTGGGCCAGCAAGCCAAGTGAAACTCCACAAATGGAGTGTTCTAGGCAGAAGGGGGGACAGACAAGGGGCGTAGGACTGGATGAGCTGGATCCGTTGGAGGAAAGGCAAGAACAGTGCAGTCCGAGCTGCTAGGATGAGGAGAAAGTTGGCAGGAGTAGAGGTCAGAACCGGTTAACGTGATAGGAACTTTGGATTTTGTTATAAAAAAGATGAGATCCCACTGGGGAGGCTGTCTGTGGCACGGGGATGGGGAGCATCCGGTAAGCTGTATTTCATTCTTTCTGTCTTTACACAATGCATCGGTGATGTCACCTAGATCTCACTGTGGCCATAGAGTGATGACATCTAAATATATATCTCAAACCTGAGCTTCCCCTGGCTCCCACCTCCCGGATCCAGCAACTTACTCAACATCTCCCCTTGGGTGTTTGAAGCCATCTCAAATTTAGTAAAACCCAAACTGAGCACCTCATCTTCCCTCACCCAACCTACTTCTCCCACAATCCTCCCCAGCTCTGCTAAAGAAAATTAAAAACCTTAGAGTCATCCTTGACTGCTCCTTTCATTTAGCTCCTGTTTCTAATCCAGAGCAAATCCTGTCGACTCTACCTTCAGAATTTATTAAGAATCTCACTAGATAAATCTCAGTGATTCTATCACTTCCCTAGTTCAACCCGTCATCATCTCTCACCTAGATTATTAAGATGCCCTCCGAGCTGGGTTCACTGTTTCTGTTCTTCCTCCCCCTCCCCTTTTCATTCTATTCCTAAAATAAGGAGGGCCGCCCGGTGGCGCAGCGGTTTAGTCCGCGCTTGGCAGCCCGGGGTTCGCCGGTTCGGATCCCGGGCGCCCGCCGACGCACTGCCTGTCAGCCACGCCGTGGCGGCATCCCATATAAAGTGGAGGAAGGTGGGCACAGATGTTAGCCCAGGGCCAGTCTTCCTCAGCAAAAAGGGGAGGATTGGCAACAGATGTTAGCTCAGGGCTGGTCTTCCCCACAAAAAACAAAACAAAACAAAAAAAAGCAAATCTGTTAAAATAAGCCAGACCACATCACCCCTCACCACAAAACAGCCATGGCTCCCATCTCACTGAGGAGAGGGGACAAAGTCCTTATGATGGACTGCACACCATCTGGCTCCCTTGCTTCCTGCCCTCATTCACTCTGCTCCTGTCACAATGAGTTCCTTGTCTTGCCAAGAACACACCAGACGTGATCCTACCTCAGGCCCTTTGTATGTGCTGTAATATCTGCTTGGATGTTCCCTCAGATAAATGCATGACTTGCTCCCTCACCTACCTCAGGTCCTTCTTCAAATGACACCTTGGGGCAGGTGTTGGCACACTTTTCTGTAAAAGGCCAGAGAGTAAATATTTTAGGCATTGTGGGCTACATGGTCTCTTTGGCAATACTTGACCCTGCCACTGTCATGCAAAAGTGGCCACAGACAATATACAAACAAACAAGTTTGTGTTCCAACAAACTTTATTCATGGACACTGAGATGGGATTTCCCATGATTTTCATGTGTTACAAAATGTTGTTCTTTTGATTTTTATTCTGACAAGTTAAAAAAATGGAAAAACCATTCTTAGCTCACAGCTCCACAAAAACAGGCAGCGGCTGAACTTGGCCCTCGGTTCCTTGTGTGTCAATCCCTGCCTTCGAGAGTACTTCCCCGGCCATTCTTTCAAAAATTATGTGTACACACATATACGCGGCCACACACGTGCGTGATCCCTGGTTTTCATATCCTTCTTTCTTAATAGCTCATCACCATCTGCCTTTCTCTATATTCCACTTACTATCTTGTTTATTTTTTTATCTTTCCTCCCAAACCTCCAACTGGAAGCCCCACGAGGGCGGGGATTGTCTGTGTGGTGCGCTGGTCCTCGTGTCCCTAACGCACCTGGCATACAGTGGGAGCTCAGTGGGAAGCGGTCGTGTGAGTGCATGGCGCCGATGGGGGACGTGGGGGTGGTTTGCACTCAAGCATCGTCTCCCAGGAGCAGCGGAGGGAGGAAGGTGCTGAGTGCTCGCTCTGTGCAGACACCGGGCTCCAGGCATCATACGTGCCGGATGGAGAATACTTCTCAGCTGAGAGGAGGACATGGTGCAGGGAGCTGGGATGTTTGTGGGTGATGATGCAGTGTGGCGAGCAGGGGGGGACTTCAGTTCCCAGACCTGGGTCTGCCTCGGAACAACCTGACAGAGTTTTCCAGAAATGAAGTCTCTTGGGCCACACACCACATTTACCAAAATCAGAATCCCTTGAGTGTCAGGCAATTGAGAGACTAAATCCAGACTCCACCGAACACCGCCCAGATGACCTTGGACAAGTTACTTCATCTTCCTGAGTGTTGGCTGTGAAATGGAGAGGATGATGACCTCATAGAATTGTCATGAGGATTCAGTGAGCTCATGTAAGCGAATCTCTCGGCACTGCGCTTGGCACATTGTTGCCATAAATAGCTATTATTAACTGTTCATTAGAAAGCCCTGCTCACAGTGGAATAAGTAATGAAATATAGATCAACAAAATAGGGTCATTCTGGTTCCCCAAAATGACTACTGATAGTGTTCTGGTGTACATCCTTCCAGATTTTGATCTTTCTGTGTGCTTTTTAGCACAATACTGAGAACTGGGTTGCCTGTCGCCTACACTGCACCGAAGAATCCGCCCTGAATCTCATCGAGGCTCTCGGTCTAACTCCTCCAGGGAGGACAGAGCACGGAGAAACATGTGAGATGACACGGGGGTGGAATCAAGAGAGTTTAAAATGTGGGACCGCTACAGGACAAGCACCCCACTTTCTTCAACAAATAAATTGCAAGAAAAAAAGGATCAGGCATCCTACAGAGCAGTGCTGTCAGACAGAACTTTCTGGGATGATGAGAATGATCTATATCTGCACTGGGAGCCACTAGCCGTATGTGGCTATTACACACTTGAAATGTGGCTTGTGAGGCTGAAGGACAGAATTTTTTATTTTATTGATATTAATTTACTTAAATAGCCACATGTGGCTAGTGGCCACTGCGCTGACTGTGCAGATATTGATTAAAAGGGACTTGGAGACATGTCAACCGACAGCACTGGAAAGACCTCGTTGGGATTCTTAGTCAAACAAACGAAATCTAAAAAAAAATCTGTGAGACAATGTGGGAAATTTAAATAGTGGGAAAAATCTTTGATGCTATTAAAGATTTGCTGCTAGTTTTGTAAGGTGTGATAATGATATTGTGGTTATACTTTTTAAGGAAGTCTTTATCTTTTAAAGATACTAAAAGATCAATAGATGGAATTATTTGATATCTAGGATTTGCATCAAAATAGTGGAGGGAGCGGAGTAGAAGATGCAAGGGGTTCATGGATTGATCATTGTTGGCGCTGAGTAATGGGCAGACGGAGGTTCCTTTTACTCTTCTCTCTCTTTTGGGATTGACTTGAAATTGTCCATAATAAGAAAACTTTTGTAAAAACTACTCACGCAACCGGTTTTATGTATATGTCTTTCTTCTTTAGGGAGTTCCTTCGTAAGTGAACACTGACATTTATAAATGAAAACCCATCAACTCCAAAAGCATCCTTAGAGTTTTAAGTGGAAGATACAGATGTGCTTTTAAAAAAAATCACAGGCAGGCCCAGGTTACCAGCTTACTTGGAGAGGGCTGGAATCACTCCCATGCTCTGCGGTATTCACACGTCAAACTGAGCTGCCAGGACCAAGACCACTAGTTGCCCTAATATCTGTCTCCCCTTCTCCCTCAGTCATAAAAGTCCCAACTTTTAGTTGGTGCATGGCCATGCAGATAAAAGAGTATGTTTCCCAGCCTCCTTTGCACTCGAAGGTAGCTATATGACTACAATCCGACCAATGGTTTGTAAGGGGAAATGGTATATATGGTTTCCTGGAAGTTTCTTAAAAGTGGCATGTCTCCTTTTCTGACCTCCCCCCATTCTTCCTGCTAGCTGGAATGTGGTCTAATGGCTGGAGCTTGAGCAGCGATATTGGATTATGAGGCAGAAGCCACATGAAAGGATGATAGAACAGTAAGATAGAAAGAGCCCGGTTCCTGACATGATAGAGTACCACAAAGCCCTAGATTGACTACCTCCAAGTCTATTTTTCATGAGGGAGAAATAAACTTACCTTATGTTTTTCTGATCTTTACAACTGATTCTGATCTTAATATGGTTGCTAAAATTTATTTTTATCGATCCCTAATATTTATTGAGTGTTTATTCTGTAGGTTTATCAGGCTAATTGTTGTGAGAGAAACATGAAAAAAGTTGTAGAATCAGCAGATAAAGGATTTTTCAATTTAATCAAAAGATACACATCATATGAGATGATTAAGATATGATTAAATAATAATACTAGCTAGTGTGTATTGGGTACTTATGACATGCCAGACACTGGTCTAAGCACTTTACACATATTAAATAATTTAGTCCTCACAACAAGATTAAGAGTTATTATTCCCATTTACAGGGGAGAAAACAGAAGCACCGAGAGGTTAAGTAACTTGTCCTAGGTCAGACAGCTTATAAGCTGTGGAGATGAGATGGACAGACAGTATTGATTAGGAAGGTTGCTGAAGGAGAGAAAGGGCTTGAGTCAGCTGGCAAATCTTTGTAAAGAAGACAAGATCTTGATTCATTCAACAAATATTTGTAGAGTGATTGCTGTGGGTCAGGCACCGTTCAGACTGAGAATGGGACACACACGGGGCCCCAATTCGAGTGGATGTTAAGAGTGAGCAAGCTGTGATTCGGAGGCAAGGCTGCCATATTGCACAACTCAAGGGACCACTGTGTGAGCGATGCCCCCTGGAGTTGTGCAAAGCCACAGTGGTGACCCAGAATCTGAGGCTCGCAGGCTGAGTGTGACCACAGATGCATTCTGCTCAGTCTGTGGTGTTGAGACAGTTGAGAGATTTCACATAAAAACCCAGATTTCTGGTTTCTTTTGAAAAAGTGGAATATTCGTGAATATTAGACCAGCATTTCCACACCTCAACATCTGGCTAGAGCTGAATATGGCCACCCCCTTCAGAATGTGTGTTTCCTCTCTGTCCCTCACATCATGAGGGGGGTGTGGTGATAGGAGGCCTGGGGGACATGATGGGGCGATCAGTTTCACATGCCTTGTGCTGGACTGTGATGATAAATGAAAATCACAGGAGTCACGGCTTTATTTCTCCCCTCGCCTCCCAGTTACCAGAACAGAGTATCTTGAAACTAAAAGCTTCACGAACATTATTACAATCACACGTAAAGCTTTTGAGAACCTTCCAAACTGTGGTATCAGTGATGACGACTTGATTATCTTGCCTGGTTATCAAATCTCAGTATCAAAGAAACCAAGAAAACTTCTGGGAAACGAAGAAGTTGGTTCAGTCCATATGCAGAAACACTGAAAGTTTTCTTCTGTCTTTTTTCAGAGGTACCCTCAAACCCTAACAAAGAAAATCTAGATGGTTATTAGCATTGAAAAGATAATAACTAAAAGTAGATGCTCATGCACACTTTGCAAATCAATAAGACAAAAAAATCAATGTATCTGAAAGGTTTATCTCCTCTTGGAAGCAAACTAGGAATCAGACAAAGGAGGGAACAAAACCAGACCCATATTTTTCTTCGTTGTCTGTAAACCCAGCAATGAGCTTACACTGTTCTTCACCATGCCAGAGTTTCTCCTGCCTTATTGTGGTCTCTTGGTTCCTCACATTTTCATGCTCCTTCCTACCCCAGGGCCTTTGCATATCCCCTCCCTCTGCTTAGAAGTCTCTTCCTTTTTCTAACTGCTCCCTGGTCATTCCTGACTACTCTGCCTTTAGCATAGTTGATTTCTAGTCTCCCTGTAGGCCTCTGCTTAACTGTCCCTTCTTCCCTTATCCAGCTCCCACCACCACCAGGGCCAGGTCCCTTGTATAGATATTCCCAGAGCACCGGGGCCAAATCATAAGTGTTGTAGGCCCGAGGTATTGTTTGCCTTTGCAGGACCCTTCTCCCATAAAAGAATATTAAAAATTATATTTTGCCACTGCATTGGCAGAAAGACAAATATAATCCAGGCTGGATTTATTATTATATATTCATTATTATTATATTCATTTTTTATTCTGGCTTTAAAAGAAATTAAAATAAAAACATTTTTGTGGGTCCCTAAATGTATCATGGGCCCCAGGTCCTGTACCTCTTATTCCTCATGGAAAAGCTGGCCCTCAGAGCGCTGTGTAATTTTTCTACTGAGCACTTATTCCAGTGGTAGGTAAATACTTTCTGCAAGGTGTGGCCTATAGACCCCTGCACTAAGTCCCCCGGGGGACACTCAGAGCATGAGAGACCTCTAGTCTTCTAGAGTTCTAGACCTCTAAACCCCCCAGTCTGCTTTTTTTCTTTTTTGCTGAGGAAGCTTGGCCCTGAGCTAACACCTGTGCCAGTCTTCCTCTATTTTGTATCTGAGCTGCCGCTACAGCGTGGCTACCAAAAAGTAGTGTAGGTCCATGCCCGGGAACTGAACCCAGGCCACTGAAGTGGAGTGTGCCAAACTTAGCCACTATGTCACCAGGCCAGCCCCCCAATCTGCACTTTTGTGTGTGTGTGTGTGAGGAAGATTAGCTCTGAGCTAATGTCTGTTGCCAATCCTCCTCTTCTTGCTGAGGAAGATTGGCCCTGGGCTAACATCCGTGCCCACCTTCCTCTACTTTATATGGAACACCTCCACAGCATGGTTTGACAAGCAGTGCATTGGTCTGCACCTGGGATCTGAACCTGTGAACCCTGGGCTGCCACAGCAGAGTGTACAAACTCAACCACTATGCCACCAGGCCAGCCCCCCAATCTGCATTTTTTTTTTTACCATTTTTTTTATTGATGTCTTAATAGTTTATAACACTGTGGGGTTTTAGTTGTACATTTTTGTTTGTCCGTCACCTTGTGGATGTAACCCTTCACCCCTTGTGCCCACCCCCCACCCCCCACCCCCCTTCCCTTTGGTAACCACCAATCAGTTCTCTCTGTCCATGTGTTCACTTATATTCCATATATGAGTGAGTTCATGCAATGTCTGTCCTTCTCTCTCTGGCTTATTTCACTTAACATAATACCCTCTAGGTCCATCCATGTTGTTGCAAATGGGACAATTGTGTCTTTTCTTATGGCTGAGTAGTATTCCATTGTATGTATATACCACATCTTCTTTAACCAATCATCAGTCGAGGGACACTTGGGTTGTTTCCACTTCTTGGCTATAGTGAATAATGCTGCAGTGAAGATAGGGGTGCATAAGCCTCTTGTGATGGCTGATTTCATGTCCATTGGGTAGATGCCCAAGAGTGGGATTGCTGGATCATACGGTATTTCTATTTTTAATTTTTTGAGGACTCTCCATACTGTTTTCCATAGAGGCTGCACCAGTTTGCATTCCCACCAGCAGTGAATCAGGGTCCCCGTTTCTCCACAACCTCTCCAGCATTTGTTGTTATTTGTTTTTGTGATTATAGCCATTCTAACCGGTGTAAGGTGATATCTCAGTGTAGTTTTGATTTGCATTTCCCTGATGATTAGTGATGTTGAACATCTTTTCATGTGTCTATTGGCCATCTGTATCTCTTCCTTGGAAAAATGTCTGTTCATATCCTCTGCCCATTTTTTGATCGAGTTGTTTGTTTTTTTGTTGCTCAGTTGTATGAGATCTTTATATATTACTGAGATTAATCCCTTGTCGGACAAACGATTTGCAAATATTTTCTCCCAGCTGGTGGGTTGTTTATTCATTTTGATCCTGGTTTCATTTGCCTTGTAGAAGCTCTTTAGTCTGATGAGGTCCCACTTGTTTATTTTTTCTTTTGTTTCCCTTGTCTGAGTAGACATGGAATCTGAAAGGATCCCTTTATGTCCAGTCTCAATTAGTGTACTGCCTATATTTTCTTCCAGGAGTTTTATAGTTTCAGGTCTCACTTTCAGGTCCTTGATCCATTTTGAATTGATTTTTGTATATGGCGATAGGAGATGGTCTACTTTCATTCTTTTGCATGTTGCTGTCCAATTTCCCCAGCACCATGTATTGAAGAGACTTCCCTCTCTCCATTGTATGTTCTTTGCTCCTTTGTTGAAGATTAGCTGTCCATAGGTGTGTGGTTTTATTTCTGGGCTTTCAATTCTGTTCCATTGATCTGTGTGTCTATTCTTGTACCAGTACCATGCTGTTTTGATTACTATAGCTTTATAGTATATTTTGAAATCAGGGATTGTGATGCCTCCAGCTTTGTTCTTTTTTTTCAGAATTGCTTTAGCTATTCGGGCTCTTTTGTTGCCCCATACGAATTTCAGTAGTTTCCAATCTGCATTTTTAATCAAGCCGTCGGTAACTCTAACGCTTACAAATGGTTGGGATCCACTAGAATTCCCTGTTCAATGTCTGCGCACCTGGCTAAACCTTTGGCTCCAGTCAGGACCATGTTTCTCATGCGGTTCTGCACTTCTGCAACAACACAGGTTCTGGCACATAGGAGGTGCTTAGTAAATTTTCAATGAAAAAGAAAAGGAAAAGGAATGTGCCTGGCATATTTTGCAAGGCTCCTATTTTGCCACGGTTGTTGGAAAGTAACTCTATTTTCAAGGACCTTGTGAGTCTTATATATCAATGTACTCCTGTCCCCTAAAACAGTGCCTGGTAGAGTAGGTCTGCAATTGATATATGTTGTTGAATGGCTGTCCACGGGTGTAAGATTCACAGACATTGCACACTAGCATGATTTTACTCAGATTACAGATTAATCATTTCATAAATCCTTTACTATATCTTTTTGAATCCGAGATTTGTAATGCCGGAGACATAAGAAATCCACGGATTTTACATAGATGGTACATTTGGCTGCATTTGCTTACTATCTTCGCCTTTAGTTAAGGTTTGAGTGAATGGACAACATCCTGTGTGTGTTGGGGAGGAGGCTGTCTCTGTGGAGAAGGGATTGGCACAGCCTTTTGCATTCATGGTATTTGGCTTTATCAGAATAAATCTATTTGGCTCAATAAGAATTAAAAAGTTCGCTGAACTTTTTCCTACAATGAAATCATCTCAGCTTTCTCCTGTGGGACTGACACTGAGTTCACTTTAAGATGAGAGCCTTCAGGTCTTTTCATCATACACCAAATGACAAGCTTAACTAAATTATACTTGTCATAACGTTTGTATGTGTTCTTCAGTGTTTAGCAACTTGATAATAAAGACAAGTTTTAATGACCCATCTAAGTTCTGGGTACTTTATTGTGTCCCAGAGATAGCTTTTCTTTCTCTTGTTAAAATTGCACTACAATATTTATATGCTGCGTGCTGCATTTAAAAATGTGTGTGTGTGTGTAATAATGGAGCTCTTTTATTTTTTCACTTCCCCTTTAGAAGGAGGAAGAGATAAATCATGAGAACAAAACTGATATTAGAAATTTAGTCCAAAAAAACAAGCTTCCAGGGAATGGTATGAAGTTCATGTAGATAAAATTTGACTTAATATTCCTTCTATTTCATCCTGAATGATTATTCAGTTCAGAATGAGGGCACTGAAGAACTGTGAATTATCCAAGAAAAATGATATTTTTTTCTACTCGTGGTTTAGTTGATTGATATCCAACCTTGTATCATAAAAGATGGCATATTTACCATGTTACACATTTAGAAATTGAAAAATACTTCCTGTATGTTTAAAAATGTATACATTTTTTGTATACATGTATATATACATGTATACATATGTTTATGTACATATAAATATATTTCTAATATGTATGAAAATCTATAAAAGATGAAATAAAACTTTTATTTGTGGACATCTGAGTAAGCAGAACATATAATTAAGCAAAAAATATATTTTCTCAAGCATTGTAGCTAGATCTCATTTGTTGTTTGTCTGCCGGATTCTGTTTTTTGGGGTTTTTCTTTTTTGTTTGTTTCTAGTTTGCTTATTGATTGCTATTTTTTAAGATAGTAGCTATGAGTCCTTCAACTAGGGAATAAAATCCTCCAAGTTTTAACATGTTACAACTTAAGTTTTATAAGTATTTTAAACGAATTGAAAAGAATTGGCTTGATCAAAGCTAAAGCACATAGCACTTACTCTTAAACGTATGTCATATTTTCTAGCTGACCTGATCTAGCTGGGGAGCCACTGTGTGTCCGTGTTGCAACAACTGAGCGGGGTCAGAGATTGAAAGGAGATATTAACGGGGAGAAATGAAGCGTTGACTCAGCTCCATGTGACACACCTTCTCTTTCTCAGTGGGTTCCAGCTCTCTAGTCAGGCCAGGTCTCCTTAAGGAGATTCCCCGGCTTTCACCCACACTCCTGTGACATTCAGAAAAATTCTGCCTCTGGGACAGAGGTCAGTGAGCTAACTTTATTGAAGATTTGAAGGCTGCAGTAATGCCTGGCGGCAGCCAAAAACAATGGGTCAAAGCACAGCACTTAGCTATGTGATATAGGCAGGCTAGCTGACATGTCTGTGCCTCCATTTCCTCCTCTGGAAAATGACATCTGCCCCATAGGGTTGTAGTAAGGATTCGCTGAGCTAATATGTAGAAAACACTTAGAACAGTGCCTGAGAGTGGTGAGCAAGGGATAAAAATGTTTGCCATTATGACGATGTGAGCTGGTGACAGCTCCCCCGGCCCCCAATGGCTACTGCTCTGCAAAGAAGAGTCTACTGAAGAGGGAGGGAAATCATTTACTAAAAGAACAAAGTTTTCTCTTATGTATTTTGAAAATGGAATCGTTCACAGAAGACAGCGCCTCTGCATAGAAAAAATTCCAGTAAGGGAGAGAAAATGCTGACTTCTCCCAGCCTGTTGCACCAGGAGGAGGTACTTTTAGAGCCAAAGGGACTTTTAGCTGAGTAATAAAGCAATATTCCTCACGAACACCATCCTCCGTCATTCTCCCTGTGATTGTAAACTCTGCAACAGAATGTTCAAGGTCTCCTAGGTATTTTACAAAAATCACTTGAGAAAGCCTGCCCTGAATCATCAATTTTTAACCAGGGCTTCCTGGGCACATTCTAAACAAGTGAGACCTAAAAACTGTCTAATGATTTGTCATAAAACTCTGCAATATTTTTTTCTACCAAGGTTAGTAATAACCACCCATTGTGTGAATTACACCACGTGAGTTACACAAAAACGATAAGATAGATTTTAAAAATAATTTTTTCCCTAAATGACCAAAAAAAATCATTGTGAAAAATACAGAAACAGACACAGAGGAAATTAAACATCACTGGTGATTATTAGTAACATCTTGGTGGATGAGAAAGGATTTTTTAAAAAATCCCTCATACGTAGTGCAGAATCTGGGATTTTTTTTAGGTGTCAGGATAAAATAATACCAAAATAAATTCAAGGAGAAAAAGAGGAAACCATTCTACACTACCAGAATCTAGACCACTTCCTTCTCAAATAGGTACATCCCCCATTGTGAAAAAGGACCAAGGATCTTCAAGGTAAGGGAGTAGAAACAAGGCTTGAATATTCCTTGGAATTCTAAGAGTTGAAAAGCACAGGCTTAATGTAAAAGCAACAGACATCATTGCTCACAGAGTCCAGATATACAGAAGGGACCATTCAGACTTGAATGACAAGGGACTAGGGGTACAGGGAAAGGACTAGTACTCTTTTGTCAGGAGTCCTGGACTTCAGTTTGAGCTCTGTAATTGACTAACTTTATGACCTTAGAAAGGTCACAGTCTCTCTGAGCTACGGTTTCCTTATCTGTGAAATGAGACAATCTACTTCCCCTCTCTACCTTGCAAAGTCACATTGAGATAATGTATTTGTAAAATTCTTCTAATAGTACAATGCAAACCTAAGGTGTTATGATAAGGAGGCACAATTCCAAGCTTTCTTCTATTGTTTGGATCAAAACATTGTTTCCTTGTCTACACTATTTATAATCTACATAGACTTACAGTTGTTTGTAAAGATGAAATAACCTGCTTCCACTGGGCCTATTCAGAAACTTTGGTGGTTTAACTTTTGGTGAATTTATCTGAAGTCATGTTTTTAAAAATAAGTACCTAGAAATACCTTTCCTCAGCAAGAAAGAGATGAGATGAAGCTGTCCCGAGAGTAAAACCACCTCACTCACAGTTTCTTCCTGACCCAAACATTTGTTGACTGTCTTTGGACACAATTCAATGGCCTAAGCTTGAGCACGCTTGATAAATGGATCCAGAAGTCAGTATTTCCTCGCCAAACACATTCTCATCTGTGTCCCATCTCTGGCCAAATTCTGCAGGGCTCTGGCCATAAATATGTAATACCTCCTAGGAACCCGGGCCTGCCTATCTGTGGGCCCACACCCATTTGCTGTTCCACATGAAACTTGGAGGCAGGCCAGGGGTATGGCCAAATAATTACTGTGCCAGAACTAGTTAATCACAGCCCCCCCAGAGGGGAGACAGAGGCCCCTGTACTCTGGACCCAGGCTGGCGGTGGAGGTGCTTCTGACCCTGGCATCCTGGTGGGACAGCAACCCTTGGGGGCATCAGGTCTTTGTTACATTACTCCAGTTGAGCTAATTTGGTGCCGGCTCCCTGGATTTAGGCCATGGTTACTGGTTGGCTTTCTGAGCCTGCTTTTGGCACAGGTAGGAAAGGAGGAGGAAAAAAATGGTGTAAGCGAGTTTCAAAATCTTAGATCATTTCATGAATGACTCAGTGTTTCCTTTTGGAAAAGTGCAATAATTGGCTTTCATTAATAACTTAGCTTTGAAAAAAGGTTCTAAATTTTGAGGAGCCTTTTGTGCTATCTGAACGCAGCCATCCTCCAATCTTCATTTTTATAGCTTCCAGAGGAATTTCATTCACTTGATAACGTGTACTTGTTGAAAAATAAACTGTCACATACTTCCTCCTTCAGGCTTCCTGTTCTTTCTGAGAAAAGCATCGAGGTTGTCTTTCAATTTCTCTCTTTCCTTTTTGTTTTCCATTTAAAAATATTCGAAATATAATGTATCAAAACAACACGTTGCACACGTTAAACTTACCCGATGTTATGTGTCACCTACAGCTCAATAAAGCTGGAAAAAATATTCAAAATATAAGGCTATGACTCTTCTTTAAGAGACTAGTTTTATTCAGCACAAGAAGAGAACAGTCTGTCATTCATCTCTTCATAGAATGAGAAAATCATACAGTGTATTTCTTTAGTGTATGAAATACATAACTAAATGTGCTTCAAATATTATCTTTAATTCATCTGGGCACATTTCAATTTTAAAGTTAAAAAAAAAACTCTCTCTCTCTCTGTACATAAACAGTCCTGAAGTTTTAATACGGAAGACATCCATTCTTCCGGCATAAGTACTGTTGAATCCAGCTTCAGAGCCATTAACCCAGAAGATGTCTCAAATGACTCATTACTGGAATAAATGTTTCTAATGTTAAAGGTATGCAAATAGAGCTTAATCGGGTGAAGGAAGACTCTGCAATTCAATAAATAAAGTTGAGAATGTTACTGTGGTTACCGCAGACTCTATTTGCATACAGGCTTATCTTGTTTTTAAAGCAGTAGGGAAAAAAAAGAGGAGGAAGAAAAAAAATCCCAACTTTCACCACATGTTGTCAAAATACAATCTCATAATAAGGCGCAACCGTTCAAGCCGTGTTAATAAGCCAAAAGTGCTTCGTGTGGAAGAATCCAAAACGCATTAAAAACATTTTCTAGCATGTACTAAGCAAACATGGGACTAGCCTCAGGTCATCTTACTGAGAGAATTGCACAATCAAACTCTTTGTCACTCAAGTCTGGTGTGTTAGGTCAGGACTGATTCTGTTACTACTGCAGTTTCGGGAGCCTTCCCCGCTGGTCGTGGGGCTGATCTGTACCTGGGTCCCTGGCTAGTTCCCCAAGCCAGAGAGTCAGATTGAAACAGAATAGAGAAAGACAACATAGAGAGGTGCCCCATAGTAGATCCTCATGCTATATATCAAATTTGAAATCTTTGCCATGTTTAGTCCTGTGAATTAAAGCCAGAATCGCTTGTCCTTTTGGAAGGGAAGCTCAAAATGTACATCTTGTTACATCTGTGTAAGCACCTCTTATTCACTGGGTGAGCCGGAAGAAACTGCTCCAGCGCAATTGCTCATCCATGTAAGGTGGAAATAGTTCAAGGAAATAGGATGAGGCAAGTCCACACTGACTCAGGAAGAGAATGGATTTAAAGAAATGCTTCAGAAAATGTCTACATTAATCACACCCGTGGTAGAGTAGGAGGGAGTGGACACAGCGCATCAGCAGGCAGGTGACCTGAAGAAGCCCTCGCGTGGCACAGGACAGCACCTCACTTTGCATCGCAGCAAATCAGACATCAGTTCACCTTCTAGTAGCCGATTCACTATCTTGGAGGTCAGATGAGCCGGCGAATGCGTGAAAAACGCTTGGAACAGAAACCACACAAATGTTGTAAAGATTCATTTCATAAATATCTTTAGGTGTGTCTATTTTATATGGTTAGATAATCTAGTTTTGGGGGGCGTTGTCGAGATTCTCCTGACAATTTACTCATGGAGAAAATAGAGCAGGTATCCTGTTTTTAGTTACTGTGCACCCTCCTCCCCACAATAAAGTTTGATTCTGGAGTGGAAAATGAGAGAAGAATGAAAAGACCCTTATGTACTGAGAAATAGAGGTGATACGTCTCTTACTTAATGAACTTGGTCCCTTAAGATTATAATGCAGACACATGTGTTACTGTACTTAAAAAATCTACAAACGTATTTTTTTAAGAAGTTAATACCTGCTTCTGATATCAAATTCAAGAGGTACAAGGAGGACACAGAAAAAAGCCAGTCCCCCTCTCACTGTGGTCCCCCAACCTCCTAGAGGCCCCTTCCTAGAGGTCACCACTATGACCAGAGCAAACAGTGTTTGAAGGAGATAATTATCCCGTCAATTTGGTTTTCCTTTACAATGTGAATACCCCTTTTGTGGTCTTGATTCCTGGATAATTTGCTCTGAAATATCTTAAGATACAGAGAAAAAAGGAGTTTCAGTGGTATGATAGTCTTTACCTGGTAGGGTTTTAATTCAACTGTCAGTGAAACCATTTTTTTTCTGTTTCACTTTTCAGAGATATTCTGTACCATCCCGCCTGACCAAAAGGGGTTGTGGGGGTGGTGAGGGGAGGCAGGGGTGGAGATGGGGAGTCTGGGCAGCATTTGTATTTTATAAGTTTTTATAAGAGAAGGAAAACAAGACATGATTTAAGAAGCTAATATTATTTGTAACACATGAGAAAAATCATCACTGTGAGCAATCAGATGAAGAAAAGCAGAATGCTACCAAGTACTAGGCCATTTTTAAAAAGCTGCAAGGAAACACACAAGCATAGGAACCGTGGTTGTTTCTGGGTGTTATATGTTGGGTTTCTGGGTGTTTTCCGGAGTTTTTAAACTTTCTATAATGAACAGTAAGGTTTTCTAATCATAAAAATCAAAAGGTATTCTTTAACTTTCTAGTGTTGCATCCTAGAATGTATCCTCTAAACTTTTCTTTGCGATATTATAAAATTTGAGAACTCTTGTGTTTAAAATATGGCAGGTACATAGACCTGACAACAATATTCTTCTAGCTTATTACAGAATTATCCCGAATAATTCTGATTCATCACCTGTGGCTGCTACTACATTCTATTTACATTTGTTCAACACACATTTATATATAGTTTGACCATATAGATATCATTTCAGTGTCTATCCCCACAGTTTGAAAGGTGGTATTTTGAACACTGTGCGGGAGGGATATTGTGTATCAAGTCAACAATATAAATTAAATTTGAATAGTGAGGATCTGATTAGTTTTTCTTAAAGGGTTGGTCTTGACACCTACAATAAGCCTGGGAATGGATTACAGACACATGTCCTCATGTTCTATAAAGACCCCCTGGCAGGAGCTTCTTGACGTGATCAGCTTAATGATTCACTTATTCTTGTAATGTTATTTTTCAGTTGTATGCCTGCGTGGGCTTAAAGTAAAAAGGACGAAAATAAGTTTGAGGGGAAAAAAAACCATTTTAATTGCTTTCAAATGTTCCAATAAACTCAAACCCATATACTCTTGCTCAAGAATTTCCTTGCCAGATTATTACATACTTGTTTGCCAAATCTCTCTAGCTGTCTCCTATTTTCTTAATCTTAGGAACTATAGAAGATATTAAGCGTTGTTGGCTGGTCAGAAAAACGTACATGTTTTCAAAAGACTTAAACAGTCAAACGTCATAGGAAAGATTAAAAAAAGAATCAGATCTCCACCCTTAAAAACAGCTAAAAAGTTTGAGAATCAGAAAGTAGCAACACAATCTTAAATCCCCAAGAAGAAAGAGTATGTTTTTTTCCGCATTCATGTTTAAGTAAGCATTTTGTTATCTTCAACTGTAGTTCCTGCTAAGAACATCCCAGTAAACTGCCAGTCTCTATGACTAAGGAAATGCTCCAGCTAATGATGTACCGATAAGCGGAGAAATATCAACAAGGCCAGGAGGTCCTGTAGGTCACTATCTAACAGACGGTGGCACCAGCAGCAGGCCCGGCGAGAAGATGAAGAAGCAGTGGTTGTACCCAAACCGTGAAGAGTTGGCTAAGATTATTTCAGTCCATTGAGCAACTCCAGGCGGGTATCATTCCCCCTGGATTCTATGTCAACAGAAGACAATAGAATATACCGCGAATGGTGGCGCCCTGCATTCAAAGTAGAAGCTTTGAATGATTACAGGTTAAAATTCCAGTGTTTCCCTGATGGATTTACAGTATTCTGCTGCATACGTGAAAACTAAGAAAGACATAAAATCTTTAATAACTTGGACAAGTAAAGAGGGCAGAAATGGTTTTCCAATATGCAGAAAAGGAAGGAGACAAAATATCAGGGTGATTTCACATGGCATTTTTTTCACAAGGAAAACTCTCACTTAGATATGAATAATATGCCCTAATATTAATAAGAACAATTTTATTTCAATCTTAATTTCTTTGAAGGTGAAAGAAAACTCAGCTTCTTGGGTTCAGGATTATATCTTACAATGTACTGTTTTTATAAACATTATTTTCAAGAAAAAAATCTACGACATCGTTATATCTACATAAAGACAATATCATAGTCATGGGGCACTTTTCATGTACCCTCAGAGTGCCTTGTGATATAGAAGGGAAACTGAGTCCGGGTAAAGTCAAACTGTGGCTCTTACATGACCCAAGAACACCAAAAGCCCAAGGTCTATTTAATTTAAGCCAGCACCCTTGGATCTAGACACAATTTGACGTAATTGTTATTTAAAGTAAATGAAATTTAAAATATATTTTTCATCATAATTATCATGTAGTGTTAGAAGTAATTCATTACTCTCCGGGGTCAGAAGGAAAGGCTCTCATTCTTAAGAGATCTAATCAAGGGTTGGTCTACCCACGCAACAGCCTCAGATGTTCTCAAATGCCAGAAGGTGTCTTCAGAAGAAATAAAATTCCTAAGTAGACCTTCTTTGCTTCCTCTTTGACCCAGAAGGCTGATTTGCCGCTAAGGCAAACATTTGCCTTTTCTTGGGGTTTATGACTATGGCCTTTTCTTATCTACCGTCTTATTTACAGCTACAGTACTTAATAAAAAACCAAATATAAACCTATTAGCCTGGTAGTCAAAGAGAAAAAGAATTCTTTGAAAAGATATGGTTTAAGGACGAGAGGACTAAAAGGGGAAAATGGAATAATGCATTGCAGAACCAATTTAGGACCCCTCAAAATGCAAAAATAATATTTTCCAAATAGTTTTTTTTAAGTGTCTGTCCAATCTGTCAATCATCTGCTTAGGGTTATTTTACATTTCTTTAAAACCTCTGAAGTTCAAAGCAAATAATTGTTACAATGGTTAAATCCAATATTTACAAGAAGAAGTTTTCCTGAGAATTTGACATTTCCATTAAGGTTGCAGAGGTGCTGCCCCTGCCTTTTCCAAGATGATCAAATATATCACATTGGAAAACCGTGTAATCTTGTTTGGAAATCTTCCTCGCGCTCTTGCGTCCTGTATGAGTTCTGCCAGAGAACTTGAATACAAATCAGAAACTTAATCTAAGTAACTGGTACTAAAAAGGAAACTTCTGGCCCAGGACTTGGAATCTTTTGATTATTAATAACCAAGAGAACTGTATTTTCAAGTTGGTGAAGTGTTCGTCTGTTCTGCTCCCGACTGTGATCTCAACATATACAGGATGTCCATGGAGTCTGGAAACAAAGAAGAATATGCGTAATGTCATCATAGACATCTTCAATCTGCAAAAATTAGAATACAATAGAAAGGAGTATGATGGAATAAAATAAAATACAACAAAACCAAAGTCAAGTAAATTAATAAAGTACTGTATAGTAAATAACACTATCTTTTGTTTCCAGACTTGATGGAAATCCTCTACATGAACTTGTGGGGTGTGCTGAGCCAAACGAGTAGCTGGATGAAATGGGAAACTCCACTGCAGGAAGTGGTGCTTTTCTGATGCTGCTAATTAAGGAATGTGGAACCCTTCCGTCTGAGTCAGCTTGGCGGTATGTGGAGCTCTGTGCTGCTTGCTGCTTACATGATTATTGCATAAAACTTTAGAAATAAAACCGGAGTATCTTGCCACTTAACATTTAAGAGACAAGAGGTGGAGTGTGTGTGTGTATGTTTTTAAATGGTTCCTAATCTTTAAAATGGCTCGTTGCAGCTGGCCTTTTTATCAGCTGATCGTATTTACAGCAGAGTCTCAGATGGCACGGTGCTGTTCTATAGAGAGGACAAGGACCATTTATGGGCTCACATTTTAAGGTATACACGCTTATCACAGCATTTTGAGGGTTCATTACTGTCACACAGCAATGGAAACATCTCTGTGGGACTCCCAACTTTTTCATTCTTAATTCCTTTTTGGTAAAAATAAATGTTAATTTGTTTTATTTCAAAGGTAATACAGGCATTTTATAGAAAATAATTCCAGAAAAGTAGGAGGTAGAAAAGGTCATGCATATCCCATTATTAAACAATCATTTAAAAATTTTTAATGAAAGTATTGAAATGTACGCAAAAGTAGAGAGAATAGTTAAATGATTTATCTCCCACACCCAACACCCAGTTCTGTTTCAAGATCTATAACCACTTTGTTTCAACTGTCCTGTTTTTTTAATTTGCTGAAGTATTATAAATTCCAACATATCCTGTCATTCTCCTCCTATATGCTTCAGTATCTATCTCTAAAACATATATGTTTTTCCTAATAAACCATAATGCCATTATCACAGTTAATGAATTAACAATAAGTTCTTGTTATCACCTAAGACCCAGTCTGTATTAAAATTCCCCTGGTGAGAAAACCAATTTTAACATTTTTATGTATACCTACACTCTCCCCTTTTGCTTATAAATAAAGGATTTATAGTTTATTAAAAATACAATTTGCATCCTGATTTTTCTGTTTGCTATTATAACTATTTCCCCATGGCATATTTTTGAAAACTTTCTAATTTTAAAATGGCTGCACAAGAGTGGAGAATAACTTGAATGATTAACCATCCTTCTATTTGTGTGTATCCACATATATACGGAGAGAGAGTGTGTGTGTATTTTTCTTTCTCTTATAGTAAATCTTGTTGCCATGAATATCTTTGTTCATAACACCTTTTCCTTGATTAGGGCTATTTTCTTAGGATTGATTCCAGGAGTGTTATTGCTGCACCCAAATGTATGAACATTTGTAAGGCCCTTGACTCGTCTCACTGAGTTGTTTACAAAAGGACTGTACCAATTTACACTTCCACTTACAAAGGATGAGAGAGCCTCTATTAAAATGTTTAAAGGCAGTGCTTTTCAGAGCTCTTATAAATCATTGGCTAAGGCTGGCTTATGTTTGTCAGATGGTTATAGCCATCTCAAAATAAATAAATACACATTTTCTATAGCTATAAAAACACGGCATGCGCAGACTGCCAAACAACCACAAACTAACTTTGATTAAACGACGAAACCGGTCGACTTGTTGAAAATGTGGTAATGAGATAGTTTCCACCCAGCCGGGAAGCCCAGTCCTGAGGGGGCGGGGAGCCTGCATTTCTTCTTGCCTCTCTACCCATCCTGAAGAAGGTAGAAATGAACAGGTCAGCATTCTCTTCCTTTACTTTACGATTTTTTTCTTTAAACCGGAGTATTTTATTTGTTTCCATATGGCTGAGTTGATGATGCAAAAATACGGTTGAAAACTAGCAGAAAACTTCTGATGGCAGGCGTTTCCTGTAAACGCAGCCCCATAGTACTGGGTAACAGAGGATTAAGGCAGAGCCATTTTAGCTCCAGTCCAAATTCTACTTTGTTTCCTTGGGGACACGTTGTTCTTATTTGTTGACTACAAATAAAACTGCTTCAGAAACGGTTGATTTCTGCTCATAGCATTCTTATTTTCTTTAAACAATGTAACATATCAGTTACAAAGCCGTGCAGTGCAGCAAATGCAATTGTATTGGTTTAGAGAAATTTATGTGACAGATTTTTTTTTTTTTTTTTGAGGCAGGGAGAAAGAAAAACTATCTCATGACTGTCGTATTTATGGGAGAGAGGAGAAAAAAAGAAGAAACTTGATAAGAAAATACTTAGCAAGATGATTTTTAAAAGCCCAGCATCTGAATCTTTAATTCTTTTCTTTTTTTTCTGGAAAAAGTTCAGGAAAGATGGTCCCAATATCATTTGCTTTTCACTGTTTCCATCCCACTCAACAACGCTAAAGTCGTTCCTCAAAACAAGTGGGAACAAAACATAATCTCTTAAAATATTTTTGAGAGGACATGCAGGCTTGGTATTTGTAAAAATATGTCAACAAAATGTGCTAACCACATTTAAAAAAAAGTCGTCAAAGAAGCCAAAGGGATTAGTTAAGTCGAAAGGCTGTTTCAGAACAGGGAGACATCCAGAGAGAATAATGGCTAATGCCATTTTGGCTGATGTTTGTTGAGTGATGGCCACGTGCCAGGCACAGTTTTAAGGTTTCGCTGTGATTTGCTCATTTCGCCCTCAAAAGCGCTAGATGCATTGGGTGACATTATTATTCCCATTCCACAGGTGACACAGAGAGGTTAAGTCATCGGGCTGAGGTCTTCCAGCAGCTGAGCAGGGGAGTCGGCATTTGAATCCAGGCAGGCTCCGAAGGATATATTTTATTCACTTCTGGTTTCTGCAAAAACCTGAGGTGTTAGTGTTGGGCGCTGCTGGGCATAAGCTCATCCGCTGGAAGTGAAGTGGTGAATTAACGTGGCTTTGGATCAACTACACCACTGAACTTTAGGGCAGCTGCCTGATCTTTAGTCTAGACTCGTGATTTTTTTGGTCACTCTACGCCCATCAGGGTGTGGCTCTGACCTTAATCTCCTCTCCAGCGTTTTCCCTAAATCCCAGTATCCTGTTTGAGGGTGTGGCTTAAGAGGGCACACCTACAGTCAGGAGACTTGGAACTCATCAATTCCACATCCTTCTCTGCGGCCGCTCACCTCTGACCCTGTCATCTTTAGGGGTCTCTCGGGCCTCCCTTGACCTCCCGTTTGGAGAAGATGCCCAAGGAACACGGAAAGGCAAGTCGTCTCCCACCCTCCGTGAGGATCACTCAGATCCAGGTATCTTTCTTCAAGGAATTCCACTTGCTTTGTCTACACTGGGTGGTCTAGTTGATGATTAAGAACTATCCAGGTTCTGGAGTGGACAAATCTGGGTCCAAATCTGACTGTTTGCCTCGCCTGCTATAAACACACTTGCTTCTCTTTTCCAACCCTTGAATAAGTACCCTGGCTGGGCCCTGAAGGGGTTACCAACCAGGCGGTTTTGTGTGCTGATGACCTTCTGTGACCGTGGGCAATGGTCTTTACAATAGCGTGTCTTAACTGTGTGCTTACCATGTGCCAAATTCTCCCCAAAGCATTTTACAAGTGAGGACTTGTTTGTTCTTCCCAAATACACTTGTCAGTGAGTATTCCTACCTCCATCTGTAAGATGAGGAAAACAGAGGCAGAGGGAGCTCCAGTGAGGAGGCAAAGGCCGCACCCCTGGGTAGCCCAGAGTCTTGGTTTGAACCCAGAAAGTCAGGTTCAAGAGCTCAGCCCTTTACCCACTACCCCTACCACTGCTCAGAGGCACAGTTTTCTAATCTGGGCAATGGGAGTACTGACTCTGCCTGGGTATCCAGAAATGGTGCAGATAATGTGCTTGGCCTATAATAAGGACTTAATCAATGATTGCTATTATTATTCTCTATTCTCCTAAGGCCAAGGTCAACCACTTAGTACAAAAAAGAATGGCATGAGTCAGCATGGACTTTGGAATTAGATCAGGCTAGAATTCCACTTTATTCTTGTAGAACCTCCAGTAAGTTAGAGGTTAGTAAGTCAGAAAGCGAGTTAACCTCTGATGGCCAGGTTCCTCATCTGCCAAATTCATTTAAATATATAGGTTATCAGGAGAACTAAATAACATGATTGGATAAATCAGATGTGGAGTTAAGACTCTGGCACATGGCAGGGGCTCAATAACTTGTTTTATTTTTTCCCTCTTCTTATCTCTTCCATTACCATTGCCATCGTCGTTGTTGTTGTAAAAGTAACCTGAAACTATGGACATACATATCTGAGTGATTTCAGGAAAGGAGACTATCTGTATTACTCTTTTATGAGTGCTCTTAGTTTTGTCTTGTGTTTAATAAGCCTCTTAATACCCAAACCAGGTTATTATTCCTCAGCGGCTCTCAGGTTCATTCAGAGTAAATCCAGTCTTCACAATGTCCCGAAGGCTCCAAGCAATCAACATGCATCTCCTCCATCCTCATTTTCTGACTGGTCTCTTGTTCGCCCACACCAGCCACAATCCACGCTGACTGCCTTGCTGGGCACACCGGTTCAGGTCTTTGCATGCCATCTCAGCCTGGAATGCTCTTTCCCTAGAACTCGGCGTGGCTCCCACTGTCAACCCCTTCAGATCTTTACTCAGATGTCTCCACCTGTGCCCCCTACACCCCCTGGCCCCTTTGCGCCCCACCCCCTTATTTTTCTCCATAGCATTTATCATCTAACACACCATAATATTAAATGTGAACTCTATGAGGATAGGCATTTTGATCGATTTGCTTTCCTGCTGTATCCCCAGCACCTAGAACAGTGCCTGGTACATAGTAGGTGCTTAATAAATATTTGCTGAGTGAGAGAGTAAATGTATGAGTGAATGAAAGAATCCAGGGAGCATATTATTTAATTAAGTAGAATAGCTAAATATTGGGACACTTCCTGTGTGCCGACCACTACTCCATGACATGGAGGAAACTGGCCTTCCCTTTGAGGAGCCTGCAATCCATTCAGGTGGAAAGACACATGCACATATCCAGGGCTAGGCATAATCCAGCAAAAGTCATAAAGGAGGCGTCAAGCAAAGAGTGACTGAACCAGGAAGGCGTGGTGGCATTTGGAGCGGACCTTGGGGGATGGGTAGCAAGGCTGTAAGTTGATTTTTGCATATCCATGGCACACAGGTTTGGGGACATTCAAAATCAGGGTGGGACAGGCAGTGTGCACAGAAGAAGGAGGTGGGTAAGTAGAGAATGGTTTATCAAAAAGCAGTATATGGAAATCCTAAAAGTCTTCTTCCCTGTTTTTTATTCCCCAGGGTATTTAACACAATTTGGAATTTTATGTTAATAGGCAACTGATTTTTAATTATACAGGTAAAATATGAATATGTTTTACACCTAAAAAGATCAAAATATTTAGTCATCACCAAACTGTCCTGGATCCTTGCCCACATTTGAGAATTAACCACTTTTGGTATGGGCCTTCCCAACTTCTATTCATGTATTTGCATATAGATTTCTTTTTTATCGAGATATAATTAACAATTAACACTACAGATATTAGTTTCAGGTGCACAACATAATGATTCAATATTTGTATATATTGCAAAATGACCAGCATATATATTTCTTATGATCTGTGTGTGTATATACATAGGTATGGATATATATAAAATATACATATATACACATACATACCTATATATTATACACATACATTATTTCCTTTAGAAAACATCTCACTTTGTGTGTTTGTAAACAAAAATAGCATACCTTTTTGCAGCTTGATTTTTTTTTCTTTTTTTTTTTACTCTACCTCACAATGTCTTGGTGATCTAGCTACATGAGTTCACATGGTACTAACTACTTCATTCTTTCTGACTGCTGTCTACGTTCTTAAATTTGGATATACCATAGTGTATGTGGCCGTTTCCTTTTGATGGACATGTAGGTTCTTTCTAATTTTTCACTATTATAAACAATGCTGCAATGAACATCCTTGTGTATGCTTGTTTGTGTCCCTGAGTGGTTATTTCTCTAGGATAGGTACCATAATTATATGCTTATCTATTTATTTATGTTTTAATTTGTTTAATGTCTATTTCTCCTATTACAACATAAGTTCCATGAGGGCAGGAATCCAATTTGTTTTGTACTTTATTGTTTAATTACTACTAGCCAAGTGCCTGGGACAGGGTAGTGGTCAATCAATGTTTATGGAATGAATCTGGCTGAAAGGTTGGCCAGGGCCATGGTGTAGTTTTGCATCCTAAGAGAGGGAACTACGATTTATTTTGGTAAAATTGGAGATTTTTGCACAGGGCAGTAGCAGGATGGTTATTTGTGGGGTTTGGGAAAAAGTATTCTGGGCTAGGAAGGACAGGTACAGGAGGACCGGTTCTGAGATTATTACATGGATCCGAAGGAAACAAGAAACAAAGATGGTGGGAACAGAAAGGAAAGGGTGCCTTTGAGAGAGATTTGGGATGATAGGATCTTTAAGATTTGCTAACTGATTAGCTCTGAGGGGCAATGTAAAAGAAGGCATGCAAAGACGAGACCTAGGCTAGGATATTTTCATTTTACAAACATCCATTGCCTCCCAGCTCTGCAAAAAGCACTCTGCTAATTGCTGTTGGGACATAAATTTGCGTGACCTTTCTTCCCTACCTTCAAAGGAGATTTGCAGTCTCTTGGGGAAGACGGACATGTACGCAGGCTCACCGAGAACGCAAGGGAGTGACAGGTGGGAGGAGACTAGCCCTGGGGCAACCAAGTGGAATATGGCTATTCCAGGATGGGGGGAGGGGCGGAATGTTGGGTGAGGATGTTTCAACCTTGCCCCAGAGCCACACAGGGCTGACTGGTGAACATTCAGGAAATAGGGTGTCGAGAAATGTGCATCAGTGTAGATTTTTAGAAGTGAGGAAATTTAGGTTGGCAACAGAGCTGAGGTTTGACCTCAGGTTCAAATGGCCCGTTGGCCTCTGTGTTGTCTGGAAGGTAGGGAGACAATTTGTTAGCTGTGTGACCTCAGGCAGCCTACTCAATCCTCCTGCGCCTCAGTTTCCCCTTTTGAAAGAAAAGGCAGTAATAACTAAAGGAGTGAAGATGAATAAGACGACAGCTAGACCAGCTAGTGCCAGGCGTGCTTATCAGGGACAGCTCTGATCCTGTGAGCTTATGGGGACACAAGGAGAGGAAAATGTCAGCTTGAAGAAAAAGGACAACAACTTCTTCAAGTTTGCCACATCCTTGTTGTTTAACCAGGATGAGATCCTTTCAGGGGATAATCTCTTGAGGAAGAAACACTTATTCGCAGTTCATAGTTCTTTCAGTTTTACTTCCATTTCCTTTCCTGGCTTCCCAGTGCTCTCGGAATAAAATCCAGTCTTCGCAGGGCTCACCAGATCCCGCCAGCCACGTTATCAGGAATTTTGTTCTTATTCTAAGAGACACTGGGAGTTTTAGGCAGGGCCCTGATGTATTCAGATTTGACTTTTGAAAAGATCAATGTGACCGAGATGTGATTGTCTGCACTTCTACTGGAGTGGTAGCTCTGTAAACACAGACTTCACTTTCTTTACAGTTATATCCCTGGCATGCGGAAAAAATGCCAGGCACATAACATAGTAGGTGTGCATTCTGTTGGTTGAAAGCATATTGAACTTTTCTGCATTGAAAGCAAGACTAAAAATAGCCATTTCATTGTGTTACTAGGAGAATGGAATGAGATAATGGATGTGAAGTGCCTGTCACACAGGAATCATTTACTCATTTTTCATCTAGTATTTAATGAGCAACTGCTATGTGCTAGGCTTGGTTCAAGGTCCTGGGATATACCAGTGGGGTGTGGGGGTGGGGCTTGGCCACTTCCTGCAGGAAAGGAGGCCCTTGCGGTGAAGGACAGTGAGGTGGGGGGAGGAGGGGAGGTGGGAGCTGAGGTTGGAGACCTAGGCAAGGGACCCGGGTATGAGGGAGGCCGTGTATCTGTGCATAAGGACAAAGGTCCCAGAGGCAGGGGCTGGATTTAGACTTCCCAGTGCTGCTGCTTATCAACATGGGGCCTTGGGAGACTTAATCCCTCTGTGTCCAGGTTCTTCATCTAAAAATGGAAACATACAGGTCCTACCTCACAGGGTCGTTAGGGAGATTAAAGGAGTTACAAAGTGAAAAGCACACACGGAGAACTCAGTAGATGTTGGCACTCATCCGCTAGCCTCTCTGCGCGCTGGCCCTGCACCAGGCATTGAATTTTTTTGAAATATCAGTGCTCTAGTCCACCCAACCCACGCCAAGGCAGAGAAACGCAGGAGGCACTTCTGGGTGTGAGTTTGGATGAGTCTCCACTCTCTTTTTTTTTTTTTGGTGAGGAAGACCAGCCCTGAGCTAACATCTGTTGCCAATCCTCTCCTTTTTGCTGAGGAAGACTGGCCCTGGGCTAACATCCGTGCTCATCTTCCTCCACTTTATATGGGACGCCGGCACGGCATGGCTGACAGGCAGTGCGTCGGCGGGCGCCCGGGATCCGAACTCGCAAACCCCGGGCTGCCAAGCGCGGACTGAACCGCTGCGCCACCGGGTGGCCCCTTGAACACATTTATTGATCACTGCTATAGGCAGACATCATGCTAAGGCTTGGGGATTCCGCAGAGAACAAGATACAGTGTCAACTATGTTTATGGAGTTTAGAGTCCAGTGGGAGGAGGCCAGGCAGGAGCAAACAATTACTATAATGCGTAATGAGTATAACTGCATGGGTTTGAGCTCTGGGGGTGCCTGGCAGGGAGGGGTGCGTGAATCTAATGTCAGTGGCTAACCCATCTCTCTACCCACCCTTTCTTCTCCATGCACATTTACTTCCTGAGTCGCATCCAATTCCATTATATTAAACATCCATCAGTGCTGGAGGATTGTAGGAAGAGAAGGTCTGAGAGTGGAATCTAGACTTCATTCCTGGACATCTGAATGGAGACGGAGTAGGCAGTTGGAAATATATTTTGAGACTTGAGGGAGAGGTCTGGGTGGGAAATATATAAATTTAGGAGCCCTCAACATATAGGTGGTATTTTGAGCCATTGGGCTGGATGAAATCACATGGGGAATGAGTGAGAGAGAGAAAACAGGGCACCAGCATGGGACCCTGGGGCCCTTCAAAGTCTGGAGGCCAGGGAGAGGAGAAAGAACCAGCAACGTGGACTGAGAAGGAAGCAGCCAATGAGGATTGGGGGAATCAGGAGGTCAAGGTGTCCCAAATTGAGGGAAGAAGTGTTTCATGAAAGAGGAAGGGACCAACTGTCAGCGCTGCAGGTGTGGCAAATAAAGTGAGGATGGAGAATTGACCATCTCTGAAATCCGACCACAACTGGAGTCAGAAACCAGCCACTGCCGCTGTCTTTACAAGGTCCTGCCTTACTTCTGTGCTCCCCTGTCCTCACTTGCTGGGCCCCAGATGCACTGGCCTCCTTGCAGTTCTTTCCCGCAGCCAGGCTCTGAGCCTTCTCCCCGTCTGCTCCCCATCTTAGTATGCCTTGCCACTCAACTTCCTGGAGGTTGCTCCTCAGGAGCCCCAATCTAAAACAGCAGGCATCCCCCCCTCTCCAGTGACCCTCATTTGCAAATATATCTGAGTGTTGTCTGTCTCCCTCTACAAAATAAACTCCAAAGGGACAAGGACTTTGTGTGCTCCTTACTGTAAGCTCTGTCTTCTGTGCCTAGAACAGTGCCAGGCCCCCAAAATCTGGGCTGACAACTTTGCACATTGTGTCTCATTTAATTCTCCAAAGAGTCTTATATAAAAGTAAATATTTATTATTTACATAAAAATTATATATATTTCTTCTTTTTCCAGTTTTATTGAGGTATAATTGACATATCACACTATAACTTTAAGGTGTGCAACATAACGATTTGATATATGCATATATTACGAAACGATTATCACAATGAGTTTAGTTAACATCCATCACCTCACATAGTTACAAATTTTTTTCCTTGTGATGAGCACTTTTAAGATTTTCTTCTTCTTCCTCTTCCTCTTCTTCCTCATCATCACCCCGTTTGGTGGATGAGGAAACTGAAACCCAGAGAGATTAAATAATATCGAGGATTGATGCAGTTTTCAAGAGGTAGAACAGGAGTATTTGAGCCCAAGCCATTGGAGAGAAGACATGCCAGAGGGCACCCTGTCAGAAGGTACCCCTCAGAGAGCCTGGGTTTAACCACTTTCAGGAGGAACAGAAGCTGCCTTCCGGAAAGAGTGGGAAGGGAAGGGAGTACCAGGCAAAGGCAACCACAGGTCTGAAGACTCTGGGTCAGAGAGGAGGCCTGATGGCTGAAGCTCAGAACCCAGAGTGAAGGGCTTGCCAAGACTTGAGGCTGGAGAGCTCGGCCGGGCCAGATCTTCAGGGCTGGTGAGGCAAGCTCCAGAGTTTGTTCTTTTTCCCTGAGGCAATAGGAAGCTATGAAGCAGGGCGGTGACATGATCTGATTTACACTGTAAAAGATCTCTTGGGCCACGGGTGGAGAATGTAAGGCAACCCTAGAAAGGAAGAATCTTGGAGAAACCTGGCACACTCCATATATTTAGAGAGAGTAAGAGGTCTTGGTGGGGCTGTGGGGCTGGCTTGTATTGGAGATGAAGTAGGCAAAGTTGAGATACATTAAGATAGAAATTACACCGTATAGGGTTTGCTGATGGATTAAAGGTGTGTGTGGGGGGACTGGAGATGAGATTATCATAATTTGACGTCTAGGTTTTGGTTTAAGTGAGTGGATGGAAGATGGCTCCATTTATTGAGATGAGGATGGGGATCGGATTTCAATGACTGTTAGTTACCTTCTTCTTCCCCTGCCTCCCCTCCTCCCCAAACTCCCCATTTGGAATATCAGATGAGTGCAAAAAGCTTTAAAGAGGGGCTCTGAAAATTATGTGACACATGTAATTTGTAAAGAAAATTTACATTTACATTTTGAGTGAAGTCAACCTTGGAAAACCATCTAGAATGTTAGGGGAAGACATAAATAAGTTGTGCTTGAAAAGGGGGGAGGGCACTCATCAAACTCGCCAATGGGACAAACACAGTTCAACAGTGTTCTTCGCACGTTATCGAGATTGATTAATTTAATCAAGTTGGGATTGTATCTAAACCTCTATTGAAATTGAGCCTTATTCTTGGCCCCTCCCTTTTTGGTTTGCTTGTAAAAACCAGCAATCACACTCTTCCAGTATTGTTTGGAGCCAGGTGGACTGGCAAACTCAGAGAGAGTCTCCAGGTTCCAGGCACTGCCTCCACTCCTGAAAGGTAATTTCTGCTATTTATTTTTATCCTATATTAGTATATGTTTTATAGAGGGTTTAAAATTGTGAGATGAATTGAGTGGGATTAAGCAACTTAATAGAAAAGACAGAAGTGTGGTGTTTCCTGGAGTTGTTGGAGATCCCTACTTAATTTAGTGCATTCAGTCGTGTTAAAAGGGCTGTCCTGGTCCCTTCTCAAATGTCCTTTGTAGTTTGCAAAAGCTGGCAGGTTTGCCTAACTTTTTCATTTTCTTTTCCTGCTAACTCCTCACTGCAGTTTTTCAGGTTTTATAGCTCTGAACACTGAATTCTTTTAAGTCGAGTATCTATGTTGGCTCCATTTCAGCTCCAGGGACTTACATACAGTTTCCAAATTGTTTTTTTGTAATAGTTCCACAGTAAAATAAATACTTGCGAAATAAGAAGATCGTATTGCATTCTGTTCTTCTAATTAAGGCTAAGTCTCAAAAGATGATTCCAATAAATGTTAAATATAGCAAATTAGAAGGGTTTTTTGTTTTGTTATTAGATCAGAGACTGCTGTGGCAGGCAGGATCTGGAGAGAAAATCAGAAGTTAGCTAAACGAAGAGGTCTCATCTCACTAGGATTAAATCAGATAATGGTATGATTTTATAAGCGTACACTGGGAAATGTATCTTAAGGAGGGCTGGTCTGTTCGGATTATTGTGAAAAGGAGGTGTAGCTGATGTTGGTCACATTATAAAGAGGCGAAGTGGGGCTTTTTCGCCCTTCCCCGGAGTAACATATGCAGAGCATCAGCTCACATTTGAAGGGACATTTCTGGTTCCATTCTTTCTTTGTGTTGTCTGCCTCTCTGCAGCACCTGACTCCTTGAGAGAGTCTTGCTGGGGGGTGACGGCAAAACAGGATTGCGCGTGGGTGGAGCTAAGTATACGTAGACCAACGTTCGATTTTCAATTTTCATTTCACACAACGATAATATGAGTTCTTAGCTTTTACTACAAAACCAAATGTCCCTAGTGTTCTGTTACTTTTGAAATTTCCATTTTTAATTGTTTTAACTGCACATGCTTCCCAAATAAATCTTAAGTAGGAGTCTCCACATTCAAAAGGGAGATGTGTTTCAGAGAAGCCCTTACCGCAAATTCAGTTCTTCTCTGTCCATTTAAAAACACAGTATGTGTTTGCAACCCAGCGCTCAGTCACTGGCAGAATTTTGCAACGATTTCCCAGTTTTGTTGGCTCATCTCCAGGAATAAGGTTCTTTGTAATTCTTTGCTCAAACATAAGGATCACATATAAAACTCTTAGCAGATAGATCTAATACAATTATCTTTCAATTTTAAAAGGTACAACATAATAAGGTTTTTGGGGCTGGGGGAGAGAGAAAACAGTGACTAACAAACCATATGATGCTATTATTGCTAACAAAGTGGTAGCTTTGTGAGAGCATAGCGAAAAGCACAACCGTTTTTGCTCAGAAAAATAATTCCGTAGGAACAAGGTCTGAGAGCCAGGAGCCTCATTGTTCTAGTGAAACGATTATTTGTCAAAACATTAGATTGTTTCCCTATTCCTCCTGAAAAGTTTGGACTTTTCTTTTTGCTCAATTTTGACACTAGGATTTTTAACTATCAGTGCTATTGTGTTTACAGCATTCAAGGTTTCAGAGTTCAAAGGTTATCCATTAACATGTAGAGTGAGGCTACACTTATGTTAAGACTCAACCTGGATTCGCTTGTTCATAGTTTCTTTGTTTTGTAGCCCTGCTCCAAGCCGTTTTGATAAGTTAAATGAAGTTTCTTGTTTATGAAGAGTATGTTTTTGGACGGTTTTAGGATGTGACTATTTATAAGGCTTTGAAAAATATTTTAAAGAAAGGTATTCATCTTAACCCGAGGAAAGGAAACCTAGTACTAGAAGTGATATCAGTGTACTTGAGTGAAAAAAAGAGTTCTGGCCTAAGAGTCTACTTCTGGCACTGCTAATTAATTAAGTGTGAGTAAGTAATTGGTTCACTTCCTTTTTAAAAAAGACTAACCAGACCATATGCGGGGTTAGTAGTTAAATATAAAATGATAGCAAAACATCACACTTGGCAAATTCTTCCCCTTTGCTAAGAAGCTGTCTTTCAAATTCCATTTCCTATTTATTAAGGATTGAATTGCTCACCAGTGGAGCATTTACGTAGTGCTTCCCCCTACCCCCGCCCCCCCCCAAGTGCCTTTCTTGATATGTTTTAAGTTTTTCCATTTTGGATACACCGAAGGCCAATAAAACAAATACTTGGCTATTTTGTTTGTGATGACTTGCATAGCGCCGTTTATATTTGCATTCGTTTGCATCTTGGGGCAGAAAACTTGGTGGATGTGATGGTTGCTTCTCTGGTTCCTCCTTGGGGTGTACTTAAAATAGGGGAATAGCACAGGCCTTTGGAATCATAACCTTTTTTTGTGAGCAAGGAAAAGAACAGTTGTGAAACTGAATGAGTTGGGCGTGCGGAAGAGGGGGCAAGGCTAGTTTTCTTTTTTTTTTTTGTCCCCAGTTTAAACCCGTTTCATCCACGTGGATTTCTATCAAAGCCAAGTGGATTCTTCGAACCTAGGCCAAGTTTAGAAATCTCAAGTTATAATAGCAGCGCCCAGCCCTTTTAGAAAAACAACAATTAAAGGATAGCTTTATGGAGACACTAATTAAAAAAACATTTTAATCATCTTATCTCATCGACCTTCCTCACACTTGAAGAAAATCGGAAAAAATGTTGTTTGTGCACCGCTGCCTTCTAACCTACCCAAATGGGGTAAAGGCTTTTTGTTTGTTGGAAATTCTGGATGATCGAGGAGTTCGGGCTACCAGCCCCTCCCCTCGCCTGGGCACACCTTGCAAGGAGGGGGAGGCGGCGAGGCAGAGGCTGGATGTGCGCCTGCGCGCTGCCCTCGCGGCCCCCTCCCCGCGTACCTGTCACTGGAACCGCCGGGGCGCGCGCGGGCCACGTTAAGCCGGATGGCGGGAGGAGGGGGTGTGGGGGCGGCGGAAGGCGCGCGCGTGCGCGGGAGTCGCAGGGCGAGAACACGGAGTGCGCGCGCTCGCGACCCGGGGGCGGAGTCCGCGGCGGTGGGCGGGGCAGGGGCGCGCCTGCGCGGGTCACGCGGGCGCGGGGCGGGGCCTCGGGGGCGGGGCCGCGTGGCCGGTGAAGGCAGGGGGCGGGGCGTCTCCGAGCGGCCGGGCCGAGGGAGGGCGCAACAGCTGCTCCCTGAGCACTTTCTGACCCAACAGTCCCCCTGCGCCGGACGCGCCGCGCCCCGGCGGCCCTAGGGACCCCCCGCGCCTGCACTGTCCCCGCGCGGACGAGTAGGGGGCGCCCGCGCCTTTGCCCCCCGTGCGCACCCCCGCCCCGCTCACCTTAGCCCCGCGCCCGAGGTGAGCCCGGCCCCCAAACCCTCCGGGCGGGGGTGGGGTGGGAGTGAGGGGCGCTCCTTTGGGGGGTCTTCCAGGCGCGAGGCCCTGAGGCGCCCCGGGGGATGGCTTCGCCCCTGGCCCAGTGGCCCCCCGGCTCTTTTGGGGGGCCGGTGCGGGCGCGAGTCGGGAGGTGTCCGCACAAAAGGCCGAGAGAAACTCCCCGTCGCCTCCCCTCCCTCCGCCTCCCCGCCCCCTCCCCTCCTCGCCCGCTCCCTCCTCATTCAAACCCCGGCTCGCTCGTGTGGTGTCAGTTCAGTCCCGGCCGCCGCCGAGCGAGGAAATGGCCGAGGAGCCGGAGCCGCAGGTAAAGGGGGCGCGCCCCCCGCCGCGCCGGGCCCCAGGGGGCGCCCCGCCTCGCCCCGCCGGGCCCCCGAGCCCGCCCCGCGTCCCCGACGCGGCACCTCGCCCCCTCCGCGGCGGATCCCCGCCCCGCCCGACCCCCGTCCCACTCTGCGTCCCGCTCCTCTCGGGCGCCCCCTCCCCGCCGGCCTCGGGGAGGTGCCGGGGAGCCCCGGTGTGCACAGCGTTGTACCATCACACTCACTCCTGGGGACGGGCAGGGGGGGTCCGGGGGGTGCGTGGGGGGCTGTTCCTGGAAAGTTGGGTGTCTCCGCCGGGCAGGTCTCCCGGTTTGCGGGCTCGGCCGCGGGGGGCGGGCGGAGGGGAGGCGACCGGCGCGGGGTCCCTCGCGATGGCCCGGGAGGGGCCGGGGCAAGTTGGAAACAGCCAAAACAATGCGTCCTAACAGGCGTCCCCCGCAAACAATGGCCGGGACCGTCCTCACCGGCCGGCCGGAGGGCGCGTCCAGAGGGGTCGAGGGAGGGGATTGGCCTCGCCGCGGACCCGGACGCGCACCCGGGGAGCCCCCCGGGCGCCCCCAAATCAGTCCCCGGGAGTCCCGGTCCTCTGTCCATCCCTAAGCAGGCGGTGCACGGGGCTGCGTTTCCTGGATGTGTGTGATAAGGGTTTTTTTTTTTTAACCCCTTTAATTTTCAAGATTTTTAAAAAAATTTTAAATCCTTAAACGCTTACAGAATATCTTCCTAACTCTGAGTTCTAGTGGGAGACCCAGAGCCAGCTAGAAGCAGAACTAGGAACTCCAGAGAGCAGGAGGGATTGAAATGTTAGCCTAAAAGTGTTTCTTTCTTTCTTTTTTTTAAAAGGGAAGTTTCTGCCAGGAGGCGCTGAGTGGCGAAACCGCGCAGTTTCAGATGTAGAGCCCTCTCCACTCTTGATTTGCCCCAAAATGCGAGCAGCACGGGATGGGGGGGGGGGAGGGCGCTGCTGGGGGCCCGGGAGGCTGGATTTGGGGCGGTCTGGGCGGTCCTGCTCCGAGGGGGCAAGACCCGGCCTGCGGGGTGCGCGGGCGGTACCTGCGCCTTGGGGATCGGACAGGCGTTCAGGTCCCGGATTGGAACCCTCATTTTAGGATTCAGGGTAGGGCCACCGAGGACGGGAAGCAGCATTCTTGGGCGGGTGGGGGTGGGGTGGGCAGGCGGGGAGTTTTCCCCCAAGTTTTGGTTACAGGAGCAGGCAAGAGCCACCAGTGGCCACTTTTGGGATCCCAGTAGCCAGTTCAAACTTGGAGCAGCAGAAAGTTTCTTTTTTTTTTTCTTTTTGTGTTTTGTTTTCCAAGAAAAGGATAGTCATTTCACAGTTGAAGGCATTGGTGTGTTCCCCTTTGAAATTCCTAGAGCCTCAATTTATCTTTCCGGATCAGCCTATAGGGCTTGAAGCGTCGAACATTCCTAAACGTGTATTAAATAGATGGGGGTTGCTGTGGTCCCTTGGCCGGTTTGGGGTCGTGTGGTATTGACCATTGTGCATACTACAGCCGCTGAGCTGGTTTTCTAGATCGTTTGGAACCATTAAGCTGTATGTTTTAAGAAGCCTAGGTCTGATTTAGTTCAGGTTGATTCAATTATGTCTTCATCGCTTTTGAGTTGGTTGAATGAGTTGACATGAGATTAAGCCCAACAAAAGAAAACGCCGGGTAACAACAGCTGCCGGCCAGGCCTGGCCACTAGGTAGGGGTCTAAGGAGGCCTTTCACCTTCTCTTTTGTATGTGTCAAGAAGGACATTGAAAATGTTTTACTGTATTTTTTCCCCCTGGGATGGGTGGACTGCCTTGATTAATAGCAAATAAGATTTAAAATGCTAAATTTTATCATACTTTGAGAAGGAGTAATAGATCTAGAGTTTCTAAAAAGCCTTCAGTGTCTGTAGTGACAAATGTAGAGTAATAACCTAATTACTTTTTGTCTGAAAAATATAACAGTCAAACCACTAGTTTGTGCTTGCTTAGTTAATGTGTGCTAAGAACTTTTAAGGTGTGTCCTTAATGGTAGATGACTTTTTCTGAGAAGTCATGTTTATTTTAGATACGTTTTGTTCAGTATTCCAAAGACTAGTTGTGTGTGTGTTTTTTTAATCCTGGTGTTTTAGTCAAAGCCACCCCCCCCATTGCTGCCATTTTTAAGCGGTTATGTAAGTATTAAATTCAAGAGGCGGTGACTTATTTAAAAATCCAGAAGTCAGTGGCTCCAAGATAAATTTATAATTTATTTGGCTTGTTAGAATAGGGTTAATAATCTGGTGTGTGGAATTGATAGGAAGAGGAAGGCTGCTGCTTTAGAACTGCACACTGATCTGCATGCTGGAGGAAGAAGTGGAGGAAAAGATTATGACTTTTCTAGGTAAAAGACACATACTTATTTTGTGTGTGTCCAACTTCTTTCAATCCTTTTATCTTCACAGCACCTTCTAACACTTTGCGTTTGACCTTTGCTGTGTTTTAATAACTTGTGAGGTTGAAGTTTAGTAATTGTCTTGGGTTCATATTATTCCCTTTCACTTCTTAATCAAAAAAAGGAACTAATACATCACTTAGATAAAATTTGTAGAAGATATTTTCCCCCTTCACCCTGAAGGATCTATTTAGATAACAGCTTGATTTTTTTTCCCCCCCAGGTAGTGGGGGAGGAAGAGGAAGGAGTGGAGGTTTTGACTTG
Source organism: Tapirus indicus (assembly GCA_031878705.1). Classification (NCBI taxonomy): domain Eukaryota; kingdom Metazoa; phylum Chordata; class Mammalia; order Perissodactyla; family Tapiridae; genus Tapirus; species Tapirus indicus. The sequence continues at coordinate 50,701,743 of CM062929.1, forward strand.
GCCTTACTTTTAGGTGGAGGTACATTTGCATTCTCTTTGTAATCCTCCATTTTTGGCAGTGAAACTTCGGGGAGGAATAGCAGCCTCTGTTTTTCTTCCAGTGGTCCTTTTAAAGAGAAAACCTGAAAATAAAACTTAATCATCAAGTCACTTACAAACCGATGAAATAATTAAGGAATATGATGGCCTGCCAAGGACAGAGTCCCTCCACCTCCTCATTTCAGATAAATGCTAATCACTTCTCTCTCTTTTAACAACATTTATGATGAAATGGCATGTTTCTGCCGCAGCGGGGATGCCTTTTCCCAACCCCGGAGCACTCAATTCTGAAACGCTTGATTAGAGCCTCAGGGGTCCCAAAAGATGTGCTGTTTTCCCACTTTATAAAATTACATTCTCTTCTCACAGTTGTTGCAAACATGATATTGGTTGATAAGAACTTTTGAGTAGTTTTAATGACTCTTGACTGCCTGTAATCTACTACTTTAAAAAAAAGGTATCCTTTTATCTGCCTCTTAGGACCATAAATGATTGGACCTTTTTTTATGTTTTGCACGAAGCTTTGTTTCCATTTGCTCAAAAAAATTTTCGGTTCAGATTGCTCCATCCCATGTATGCCAGTGTAGCCTGTATGTTAGGGTTTTTGAGGTTACTGGGTACATTTTAAATGGTTCATTCCTAATTTCCTATTTCAGTTTACTCCCATAGCAGTATGCTTAATAAATGAATTGTAAGGTGAAGCCAAAGTCCTGAACAATGGCTATATATTTTCAAGCTTTAGAATTATAGAGTAGGAATGGAAAATATGAGACAGTTGTATAAACTGTTGAGTATTCCAATAGAATAAAATAAATGGAACGAGATTTTCAAGTAAATGACTACCATTGGAATATATGGGATAGTTTTCAAGTTAACTGAGGTATTACAAAATAAAAACCTAGAAGGTATTTATAGAACAGGTACTGAACTGGAATTAAAGGAATCCCAATCATATTAAATTTTCTGAATAGTGAAAGGTTTAGTTACAGCATGTAAATTAAACTCGTGACAGTGGAAGAGTCTTGGTTTATACCCCCCATCTCCAGATTTTGGGGGGAGTGGTGTTGGACTAGTTTCAGTGCACGTGGAAGAAGGACTGAATTACACAAAGACAGCAGGAAATTTCTTAAATTCTGGTGAGGGGAGCTTGATCATTATAACTTAATGGCCTCATTTTGGGTGCAGTATAAAACCTTTCCTGAAATGCTAGCTTTTAGGAATAAGGTGATCTGGTTTGTTTTTCTCCAACTGATAATGTAGTTAGGCAAATTTGCAGTGGTATGTGGGGCAAAGGATTTTGAATTGAGACCATGAGGGCAGATAGAAATCTGACTTTGAGGAAGTGGAAGGACTAAGACCATTCTTTCCTAAAATCTGCAGCTCTTGATGAGCAAGCTCAATTCTTGTAGAAATCTATCTTCCAGATAAATCCAGGGGCAGCCCCTGTCAGCCGGCTGCCATCACAAATTGCCCTTTTATGCTTACCATTGGAATGCTCATTAAAAAACTTTACATTTGAACACTTGTTGGCTGGCTGTTCTTGACATCCCCATTACTTCCTGCCCAGGGCAACAACATTACTGAGTTACTGGAAATTTGGGGCCAGTTTGGTAATTTTATGATAAAGTTGAGAAATAAAATTACTAAACCTGAAAAGACAGCTGAGTAAGTTGTATGAGAGAATTAGTGTAATTCCTCAGCCTTTGTTCTTAAGCTTTACCAAAGTTGTTCTTGACCTACACATTCCTCCATTTCATACAGAAAAGCTGCCCTGGAGTCAGATTTGTGTGGTGTTTTGTGTGTTGGTGTTGCTTAGTTTCCAGTGTCAGGAAACCTTTTGAGTTTAAAACATAGTTATATGCACTAGATATTGAGAGTCCAGGTATGTTTTCTTCTTGAATCAGCTTTAGGAGAAATACTTAATTTTTATTTTTCCCACCTGTTTCAAATCAGGATGACTTCAAAACAGTTCAGTTAGTTATACCAGATTTTTTTCTTTAAATCAATGGATAATTTTTTTTTCAGTTCAGTATAGAAATCTACTGAACAGTGAGTCTTAATGTATTAATTGAAAGGAGACTTTTTTTTTCTTAATTTTGAAAGCCAGCAGGTGACTTGAAAGGGCCAGCCGTACAACTTGACTATTTTCTCAGCACAGAAAAGGGGAGGGAGTAGTCAAATGTCGCTAAAGAAAGACTCTGCCTTAACAGGCCTTGCCCGTGTTTATATTTAATCTGAAGTCAAGTTGGGTCTAATTAAGAACACTCATCATTTGGCCTTGTGGAAAAAGAGGTGTAGGTGTGTAGGGTAGTGGTGTATAATGGTTATAGTTATTTGTTTATCTATATATGTATACAGTTAGTTATGTATGCATAGGCACGCTCAGTGTGTTCTTTGTAGAGAGTTAAAGAATACAGGTAAGGCTAGAACAGTTTATTTTTTTAGTTTGCTGAAATCTGTCTATGTCTCTCTCTCTCTGTGGCGAAGTTAGTCCTAAAATCCTTGCAAAATATTTAAGGTGGTACTGGTTAAGTAGTAATATTAGAAACTCGTGGATAGCAATGCTTAATTAAACTTCTTTTTTGTATTCATTTCCCTTATAGTTCTCTTTTTCAGGTCAAGATGAAAATTTTAAAAGCCAGTTTACAGACCACAGTATCTGTTAATATTGATTATAATATTGAAACTAAAACGAATGTGTGGTGCTTTAAGTTCATATTAAGATCCTATAACTGACCTTAACTGATGTGGAATGAATCAGGGAGAGTTTTTAATCATGACACTCCAATATGCTAACATTATATTTTTATGGTGCTTTGGTCTGTGATCCTATTTAGAACTGAGCACTTACATACAGTTTCAAGAAAATGAGACTGTGTCCTGTAGGATCTTCCCAAACTCTGCCTTGGAACCATCATTTTCTTTTGAATAGTTTAAGTTGTAATGTTGACTGTAAACTTGGAATACTTTAATCTTTGTCTTTCACTTAACTTTTAAGCATCTTTCCACAGCTATATTAGGAAACTTGGGTTGACCCTTTTAGCTCCTGGGTCTGAGCTTGGTGATTGCCTTGAAATAGTGTTGAAGGGTTTAAAGTTACAGGTTTTGATTGCTACTGTAGATTACTATGTAGAGTTCTCTTCACTTGTCAGATGAAGAAAAAATTAGTATATGTAAAATACAGAAGGAAAATTTATAGAAAAACTGTTAAGTTTCCTAACCAGACCTTGGAGATAATTTTGCAGTTTAAGGGATACAAATGAGTTGGCCAGAGACTATTAGTTTAGGTTGAATGTTTTAATGATCATTTATTTGGACACTTAAGTAACTTGGGGGAAAAAGTAGATGTGCAGGAATACTGCAAATTACTTGGCTATAAATAGAATCTTTATGAGTTTTTGACAATTTTTGAGGACTTTGAATACCTTATTGCTCCATACTATGGTAATAAATATTCCATATCAAGAAATGTAAGATAACCTGTTCAGCTGAAGTAGAGATGTGCTGTCTCGAAAGGTTAACAGTTTGAGTACACCTGTACATAAAGAACTGTTTCCAAGTTACCGCAACTGTCACCAAGGTGGCATTTGCCTCTAATTTGGTGGGCTTAAGCACAAGCTATTGTGCTTTTCATGAAGCATTGTAAAATATGTGATATGTGCTAATTTCGAGATCTCTAGGTAGTGGCAGAATCCACAGTAGCTTTATTCACAAATGAACATCTACTTTTTTTTAAAAAACAAGAAATGACCTAAAGAACATCGGACTTACATTTCAAACAGTTATAGCAATATGGTTCCTGCTTTTTTTCCCCAAAGATTATGTTGTGGTAAATTAAAAAACACAAAGTCTCTATTTAGGTCATCACAATAAATTAAGCCCTAGTATTCTCTCAAAATAGAAGGTTATACAGAAGAACTTCTTGCCTTAGGCGCCTTGGGGTGTATGGCTGAAGGTTGAGTGCTGTCATTTACCTGAGTAAAGGTTTAATTTTTTTTTTAAAGATTGAAAAACAGTTTTGCACAGTGCTTTTCGGTAAACTTCATGTGTTCAGAAGCCTCCCTTTTCTGCAAACTAAAAGCACTTGGACTGTAGTTGTTGGATTATTATGTCCTCCCCCCTCCCTCTCCAGTTCTTTGTCAAGACAATTGACTTTATCAGCAGTGTCATCGGTGTCCTGATGGCCTCGTGTGCACTGCGTATAGAAGGTTCTGGGAAGGCTGTGTACGCGTGCGCACGCTTCACTCGATTGGAATTGTGACTTGTTATTACCAGTGATTTAAAATGTCTATTTTTCATGAGTTCTGTTATTAAAGTCTTTATTACAATCACTCTAGAGATTTTTGATTTTTGTTTAGCAGATTGTTTTTAAGCACTGTAGACATATAGTGTAAGGAAGTCTCCAGTCTACATCCATTCTAGTTTCTAAGGCAAGAGTTGAGGGCATTGCGATCAGAGATTTCCTAGCAGGTCGCCTTTTTGTTTTGTTGGGTCAATAAGGAGAGTGGTTATAAATCTAAGTGATGCAGTTTTGCCTGTGCTGGTCACCTTTATGGTATGATTAAATATGATTCATTTTTTTATTACACTCTTGAAATTGCAGAGAATGGTAATTAGATGGCAGCCATAGATAGCCATGTAGAAGTTTTGATGAACATTCAAGTTAATTTTAACATCAGATCACTTATGGTTGGTGACTGTGGCCAGAGATATGCATTGCTGATACTACTGATTGTAGTGATTATGTAATATTTGTGCATTTATTCACCAGGTGTTTACTGAGGGCCCACCCTGTGCTAGGGACCCCTTTAGGCACTGGGGGGCAGTGGTGAACAAGGCTGACAGGCTCTCTGCTCCTAGGATCTGGCAAGGGTTTTCATATCTTTTGGGTGAGTAGTAATGATTGCTGTGACCCAAGGTAGTCTAGTGCTCAGGACAGTTGGGCACAGTTAATGGCGACCAGAATGTGTCCCAGAAGCTTCCCTGGAGGAAGAAGTGCTTCAGTTTCGCCTGAGAGGGGTCTTTTTCCCCATCTGACCATAAAAGAAGACTCCCTGGCCTGGGACATCCTTTTCCTCATCTTCAGGCCTCCATCCTGTTCACCCTCCCAGGCAAAGCTGAAGCACTTCTTTCTCCTAAGATTGTTTTCCACTGTGCCTCCTTTTACCAATCCTTTGGGTCTTGCCTTAGAATCTGATGATGACTTAACCCAGATATTTGAATGTTTCGGAGATAAAAAATTGAAGCTAAACTCTTTCTATGACAGGCATTTCCAGTACAAGTTGTTACCCTGGCTGGGAAATAATAGGGATGTACCCACATCATGTTTCTAATCCAGAGATTGAGTTTAGGGTTAGCGTTTTTTGTGGGAAAGGTTATTTATAGAAAAGTGGAGTTTCCCCAAATTTAAAAATGTCACAGACTAGTCAAATTTCTAAAAAAAAAAAAAATAATAATAATAATGTTGAGGTCTGATATAGGGGACTAACTGCTTTTGCCAAATTAGGACATTAAAAAAAATCTCTACTATTTGCTATTGCTACTCTTTCATTTTTTAAAAAAGGGTATTTTGGCACTGAAAAGTAGAAAGGACTTCAAATGAAGGACAATCTTTATTCAAATTGAAATTAATCCGTGTGGCTTTGTGTAGAACTCATTGAGTTTTTCCTCTATTTTTCATTTAGCTGTTGGCCAATGAAAACAGTGCTGTCAGGGTTTGATAACTGCTTTTCTAGAATATTTGCTGTTAAATTCTTAAGTTAAAATATTACCCAGGACGCTGGCATTCAGTAAATATTTGTTGAATGAGTGAATGACTACATAGAAATTATCAGTCATATCAAATATCATTTAGTATCTTGATTAGCATAGTCATTAAATATTCTTTTGAGTATGTCTATCCATAAATGTACCCCCAGAAGCATAGAATTTGGGGACTCGGGGGGGTTATCCTCTAACTGCCTGCATTAAGGAGATAAAGGTGAGGTATGTGGTGGTGACTTTAAGGTTGTGACTTAGTCGAACTAGAACTCAGGTCTCTCGAGTGTTCTGTTAAAGCCCACCGATATATTTGGGTAGGCAGCCCATGTGTTTATCCTCCATTGTGATTTCAACAAAAGACTAAGAAATTAAGATATAAAGTACTTCAGTACATCCTGTCTTTACCCTAATCTTTGATCTGTAGTTTTATTTAGAAAAGCTTAAAGATCTAGTTTTTCAAAACTAAAGATAAGACGTAGTATGAGAATTTCTTTTTTTATAAGTGTAAAGAAGGGGAAGAAAATGTTTCCTCCTCTCTGAGCCTGCAGGCCCTTGCTCTTTGAGGAAGTGGAGAGAAGGAAAGCAAAGTTGTGTGTGTTTTTTTAACGTTGACTGTGGTGGGAGTAGTTTGCATGTCTTTTTTGTTTTCCTGGGTAGAATTAACTGACTTCAGTTAAAAGTGGTTGGGACTGTTTAAAAACAATTCCTAGGCTTGCCATAAAGGTGGGGAGGGTATTGGCTTCAGAGGTTAATTCTTCTCCAAGAGTGAAAATTAGCTTCTAAATCAGAGCCTGCAGAGCTAAATAAAGTAATCTATTTTTCACCTGGCCAAGGCATAATGTGAAAGGTGGATTAAAAAATGAGAGGGTCCATTTTCTGATCAAAGACTAAGCCATGTTGAATCAGCTGTGTTGAGGATTTTATTTTAGATGTGTGCATTCACAAAGTAGCTTTGTTTCTGTACTTCCTTATTTATTGCTTGGACAAGGAAGCCCTACCCAACATCTGTTGAAGGCAGAAAGTTGTTAAAAGAAAACTGGAATTTGGGCAGTGGATGGAGGTTTAGAATATCCAGTGAACCAACGTATATCAGGGTTCCCCTTGGCAAGCTGAGCTCCCGTTCTGAGGTGTTATGTGTTTCCTGAGTGAGGAAAGTTCCTGTTTTTGTGTGCTTACGTTGTTGACCTGTGTGTGTGTAATCTTCGAGTATGCTTTTAGGCATTCGTGTTTCTTGTGTGTGTGTTTGTGTATAAGACAGTTTGAAGCTCTGGCTTTTAAAATTTTACCTAAAGTGCTTTAATTGTCATCTTATTTTTGACAATTCTTTTAGTCTCTAGATTTGTAGAGGCTGTTTATAAGGATACACATGCACATTTTAGTGGCATTTAAAACATATTCAGCTGAATTTAACAATTTCTGTCCTGAAACTTTACATTTTAGATTTAAATCATTGAAGCACCATGTTTTAAGTTTAACTGGATGAAATTCTAGTGATTTGATAAGTGTACTGATTGGATAAAATGCTAATAATTTAATTAACAAGCATGTTTAACAGGATGCACTATATTAGTTAAAAGTGAAGCAGTTGGATTAAGTTCCTTCTCTGCTCCGTGGAAAAGACCACTGTGACTCACCCACACCAGCCTTCTCTTTTCTCTGACTGTAGCTAACCGTTGCTGTTTTTTTCCCTCTAGGTTTTGGAAATCCCTTGTCTCCAGGTTGCTGGAATTGACTTCTTGCTCAACTGAGTCACTCGCTCAATGGAGACAAAGAGAACTAATGCTTTGTGCTGACTCATATTTGAATCAAAGCATTGAGGAGTCTGTCCGCCTTGTTTGTGGGAAGAACCAGTGATCATCTGTGTCACTGAGCTTCCTAAGACTTCTGAAGATAAGAAGTTGGAGGAATATACACTTTCTTTTGAACTTTTGTAGCAAATATTTGCTCTAGTTTTGAAGCCCAGGGCTGCTGGGGGTGTGAGTGACAAGTCTTACAAGTGGCCTTATTCCAACTCCAGAAATTCCTCAGCCGGATTCTTATTTTATATACAATCCTAACGTGACAGGAAACATGCCAACCCAGTCCCTCTTAGTGTATATGGACGGACCAGAAGTTATTGGCAATTCTCTTGGCACCCAGATGGAGATGGATGATGCCATGTCAATAAAGGGGACCGCTGCTGTTCCTTTCAGAGCTACCCAAGAGAAAAATATAATCCAGATAGAAGGATACATGCCCTTGGACTGCATGTTTTGCAATCAGACCTTCACACATTCAGAAGACCTTAATAAACATGTCTTAATGCAGCATCGGCCTATCCTTTGTGAACCAGCAGTTTTGCGTGTTGAAGCAGAGTATCTTAGTCCTCTTGATAAAAGTCAAGTGAGAACAGAAGCTCCAAAGGACAAGAATTGTAAAGAAAATGAAGAATTTAGCTGTGAAGTATGTGGGCAGACATTCAGAGTTGCTTTCGATGTTGAGATCCACATGAAGAAGCATAAGGACTCTTTCACTTACGGGTGTAATGTGTGCGGAAGAAGGTTTAAGGAGCCATGGTTTCTTAAAAATCACATGCGAACACACACTGGCAAATCGGGGGCCAAGAGCAAACTGCAGCAAGGCTTGGAGAGTCCAGTAACAATCAACGAGGTCGTACAGGAGCATGCAGCTGAGAGCATCTCGTCGCCTTACAAAATCTGCATGGTTTGTGGCTTCCTATTTCCAAATAAAGAAAGTCTAATTGATCACAGGAAGATGCACACCAAAGAAGCCGCTTCCGGTACCAGCAGTACACAAACAGGCTCTCAGCAGGAGGGAATGCCGTCTCCGGGGGAAGAGTTCCTGCAGTTTTTTAACTTAAGACCAAAATCTCACCCTGAAACCATGAAGAAGCCCGCAAAATGGATACCTCAGCTTGATCCGTTCACCACCTATCAGGCTTGGCAGCTGGCTACCAAAGGAAAAGTTGCCGTTTGCCGAGAAGTGAAGGAACAACCCGGACAGGAAGGAAGCACCGACAATGATGATTCGTGTTCAGAAAAAGAAGAGCTTGTTGAAATTTGGAACACGAGTAAAAGCCAGTCCGAAGGTTCTGGAAAGTCCAAAACAAGTAAAAGTGTTTGTACAGGCCTCTCACAAGATAAGGAGAAGCCTAGACACTCCAACGGCGAAGTGCCTTCCGTGGACGCGGACCCCAAGTTATCTAGTAACAAAGAGAAGCCCACGCATTGCTTCGAATGTGGCAAAGCCTTCAGAACCTACCACCAGCTGGTCCTGCACTCGAGAGTGCACAAGAAGGACAGGAGGACGGACGCCGAATCGCCAACCATGTCAGTCGAGGGAAGGCAGCCTAGGACGTGTTCTCCAGACCTGACCGCCACCCTGGATGAAAACGGAGCCATCGATCGTGAAGGTGGTTCTGAGGATGGATCTGAGGATGGACTTCCGGAAGGACTCCATTTGGGTGAGCTGCTCCATTGCGTGCTGTCCCCTCGTCTGTTCACATCCAGAGAACGCGGGCAGGTTGGGGGGGTGTGGAGAGCTAGGTTTGAGTCCAGGCTGTTTTTGGTACCAGCCTGTTGTAAGTCACTTAACCTCTCAGGGCTTAATTTTCTCATTTCTGTAACAATAGGGTTGAGTTAAAAAGCCTATCAAAGTTTCTTCCTGTTCTGAAAAATCTGTGATTTCATATTTTGCTAACAAAGGACACACGATATTTTAACTACGAAGAAGCTGGGGCGGTTTTGCCCCCCGTGGACATCTGGCAATGTCTGGACATATTTTTGGTTGTCAGGACTGTGTCGGTGTGTGTGCTGCTGGCTACCCGTGGGTAGAGGCCAGGGATGCTAAACATCCTGGAAGGCACAGGACAGTCCCAAAGCAGAGAATTATCTGGCCACAATGTCAGTAGTGTCAGGCTTGAGAGACCCTGGCTTTTGCTTAAGTTTTTTCGGCATTCCTGATGTCATCTATAAAAACCAGTTATCCTTCTATGCAGCGACTTCCCTTTCTATCAAGGCCCAGCTCTCATACATTTATTCCAAATGGATTTCTAGTGGTCACAAAAGGCACTGGGAGTGATTATCAACCAGAGCAAGAGTATTATTATTAGAGAACCCCTTTGGTGCTAAACCCTTTGGTGCTGCTTGGTTCCCTATCCTTTATGTCTCGGGGGCTAGTATTCATTAACAATTGGCTCAGTAACTAAATTTTTTTGTGAAATACAGGGAATGTGAACACACCAAAGATGTTAAGAAATCTCATTTGCTCAGTCAAATTTTTAAGGTACTGGTGGCATTTGTAGGAAACAGAAGCCGTCATGAAAGCTTGTTGACGTATTTCTTGAGTGCCAGTGGGCGTCATCTAGGGCAAAGGATTCCACCTGTGGGTCAAGTCTTGCCCACCCTCACTTCACCGAGAGTTTCTCGTGTCTATTTAATATTTTGTTTGAATAAAGGATCCTGCTGCTTGAAAACAGTTAAAAAACCCCTGCATCGTCAACAAGTGAATGATGAGAATGTGAATTAGTCTTAGAGAAACGTTATCATTTAGAAAAGTGGTCTTCGGTTAAAACAGATGCCTTCTCCTTTCCTTGTAACCTGGCTGTGTGTTGATGTCTTCTCAGAACTCTGTGTCTGAGACCCATTCGACCAGATGACACCTCGGACTCTATCTTCTCTTAAGCCAGTGCCCAGTTCTTTTTCTGATCACATGATGGATGTGAGAGCAGTAGTTTTCATTTCAAATATTTAGAATGTTCTGCGTTTCCTGCGACACAGGAAAGTTAGCGAACTACAGTCTTCAGTTTTCAGAAATCTAGAGAACACATTAGGGTGTCTTAATGACATCATAAAAAGCTTTAAACACAGACCTCTAGTCTTCTAAGTGATTCCTGTTAGTGTCAGTACTGGTCAGGGGCGTGCAGTAGTGGGGAGATAATTAGGCCTGGGGGATGCCCCCGTGCCTTCAAAGAAATGAAGTGGCCAGTCACATTCTGCCAGGGGTGGTGGGCAGGACACTCAGCGGTCAGGTGCACAGATATCTGGTAATAGCTGGGAGCCCCAGGTCTTGGGTTCAGTCTGGTTCTACCACTGCGTTGTTGATGACGTGTTGCTTAATCTTTCTTTGCCCTGATTTCCCTGTTTGCAAAATTGGTTCACGACCCTTGTCTTCCACCTCCCAAGGATAATTTCAACAGCCTATTTATAAAAAGCTTGCAGTCTTTTAAAGAACAGCACTGTAAAGTCAAAGGTGATGCTAAAGGAGCAGGAACCAGGTAGATGTGGACATCTCATGGCCTTTGTGTTAAAATAAAGGCATTTCACAACTTTTTGGACATGATGCAACATACCATAAATCCTGACACATAGCTGGAAGTAGGAAATTGCAATAAGGTGCAAGCCCAGCTACGAACTAGCTAGTTGGGTGTGACTGTCAGAAAGCAAGCTGGGCATTCTATATTTAGGGAATTGATTTTCCTAAATTTATATCATGATGTGGTTTTCTAGTCTAGATTTATCTTAGTGTTATTTACTATCAACCTGACTTTTTTAGATTGACTTTTAAGAAGATCAGAAAGCAAAGTGAATAATATATTTTATTTTTTTCCAACTTTTATAAATAGGTTTAATAATAGTTTTTCATGTAAATTATTTTTTAAAGTCTTCACGATACCTTTTTAGATCAAGGGTTGTCCCTGCTGTTTTAGACTGTCTAGAGGTGTAGAGGTGGAAACATTTTCCTCAGGGGAGTTTAAGGTGACAGAATGTGCAGTCCTGTCTTTATTGTACGTGGAGGCTCCCCAAGGTTTGTGCACAAGCTGCTTTTTAAAATCAGTAAGCTATAAATAATCTAGAATGCAAAATGTGGAAGGAGCAGAGAAGAGGCCTTTTAGTTGGGAATAACAGTTTTCAAGGCAAAATGACCAGTTGAGTTATGCTGAATTTTAACAGAGGACCTAACTTCTCTTCTAGTCATACTGTGTGTAATACCATAAGAGGAAGCTTATCTAGAACTTAAGTACTCGTTTTTGGGGAGTGGGTATCTTAACTCTGTAGCATATCTCATTGTGTTTTGGAGGCTGATGTTTGTAGTATCATCATCCTTTAATTAGTGTCCCAGTGGACCTTGACTCTGTTGCACACAAGATACGCTGTCCTGACCATCCTGCAGAGATGGAAGTTTAAAGTTTAACACATAGTCATTTGGGGACAGATTTTGGTTTGTCAGATATATTTTGCCCCTGTGAGTGTTTGTGGACAATGTGATCTGCTTTCCAAAACGTTGCTAAATTTTGACAAACTTTCCTAGGTGATTGCCCAGTGCCAAACTTATTTTCTGTAAAGATTAAATTGTGCTTGCTACCCTCTAGTGGTAACTTGCCTGATCTTAAGATAAAAAAACTTCTTTTTCCCCTGGTGGTTGGGAAATTTGGCGATTTACATTGGCTCCGTTTTCCAGATTACTTCTCCTGAAGAAGCTGGTTGTTCCAGCCAGTGTGTGCAGGTCCAGCTTAGTGCCAGGTCCTGCTCGCTTCGGACTCGCTGGGAGAACAGAAAGCTGCCCGTGCCTTTCACTCTATTAAATCATCTTTTCTTGTGATTAAGGCAAAGAACTGAATCTTTAACAGCAAATTCTGCTATACTCAAGAAAAAAAAATGCATGTTATGCAACTTCATATAATCTCAAAACAACATTTGGTGTGTTTTTAGCCTTTTTAGTTTACCCCAACACTAGTATAAAAATTATTTTGTGCTTGCCAAAAATGCTTCTATCAAGAATATTTCAGTCAACTCGTCATGTTCATGTACCTGAGCTGTGTTACATAAATATTTTTGTTTCTCCTTTAAGATAAAAATGATGATGGAGGAAAGATAAAGCATCTTACATCCTCAAGAGAATGTAGTTATTGTGGAAAGTTTTTCCGTTCAAATTATTACCTCAATATTCATCTCAGAACGCATACAGGTAAGAAACTTAGTTTTTTTAAAGCATGTATTAGTTCAAAGAAGTATGATGGAGTCTGTGTCTGATGTTTTTTGTTGTTGTTCAAATATTCTGCTAGATCCTTGGAATAGCTTAAGAATAAATGTGTAGTGTGCAGATTGCAGCTGTCATTTTAATTCTTTCAGTGTCATTGTAATGTGAACTGTTTATGTTTTTTTTTTGTGGGGAAGACCAGCCCTGAGCTAACATCTGTTGCCAATCCTGCCCTTTTTGCTGAGGAAGACTGGCCCTGGGCTAACATCCGTGCCCATCTTCCTCCACTTTATATGGGACGCCACCACGGCATGGCTGACAGGCAGTGCGTCTGCGGGCGCCCGGGATCCGAACTCGCGAACCCCGGGCTGCCAAGCGCGGATTAAACCGCTGCGCCACCGGGCGGCCCCTGAACTGTTTATGTTTTGAAGTTAGTTTCTTATTTAGTTTCTGACTACTGTATCCTGACTCATCTTATTAAAACCTCTTTAATATTTTTTAATGCCACAGCTTTTTTGTATTAACTTTTATGATTTAGGATGAAATGAGAAACTATTTAGTAGTCTTTTCCTCGGATTGTAGAAGCAGCTGTAATATGCGTAATGGTTTAGGAGGCTGCGTGGACTTGAATTTCATCTGTTCCACTCACTAGCTGTGCAACCTTGTGCAAGTTATTTAACCTTTTGGCACTTTAGTTTTCTTAGCTGTAAAAGTGGGATAATGATATTCGCTCCTATAAGACTGTTATGAAGATTAAATGAGATAAAATCTAAAGTATGTGCTTTTATTTTTTTAATTAAAGACATGTATTCACATTTTCAAATATTCATATAGTTAGGGTGATAAAGCGGAGAACTCATGGGTAATCCTGGATGTGAAGATTAGTAGATAGAGATGGGAAAAGAGAGTCCTGTTTCCTCGCTCTCTTAGATTCTTCTGGTTTCCAAAGACCTATTTTGATGCTTTTCAAAAACTGCTGTAAAATAGTGACATTTCTTGTTTTAGGTGAAAAACCATACAAATGTGAATTTTGTGACTATGCTGCAGCCCAGAAGACCTCTCTGCGGTATCACCTGGAGAGACATCACAAGGACAAGCACATTGACATTGCCGCCGAAGTCAAGAACGACGGGAAGAACCCGGAGACCGAAGAGGCGCTACTAACTGCCGACAGTGCGCAAACCAAACATTTGAAACGAGTTTTTGATGGTGCCAAAGATGTCAAAGGCAGCCCACCCGCAAAGCAACTGAAGGGGATGGCCCCTGCCTTTCAGAATGTTCTGGGCAGCGCTGTCCTCGCACCAGTCCACAAAGATACTCAGGATTTCCATAAAAATGCAACTGATGACAGTGCCGACAAAATGAGCAAAAGTCCTGCACCTGGTTACTTGGACGTGTTAAAAAAGAGATCAGCAGTTGAACCTCAGGCAAATAACCTTCCCTGTAGAGAAGAAGTGGACGTTACTCCTCATTCAGACAGCGGTGCCGCCCAAAATGTTGATGTTGGCCACAGAGAGAAGAAAGTAGAGATTGCAGCCGACTGCAAGTACAAGCCAAGTGTGGACTGTCAAGAAAAACCTTTAAATTTATCCCTTGGGGCTCTTCACAGTTGCCCGGCAATTTCTTTGAGTAAAAGTTTAATCCCAAGTATCACTTGCCCATTTTGTACCTTCAAGACATTTTATCCAGAAGTTTTAATGATGCACCAGAGACTGGAACATAAATACAACCCCGACATTCACAAAAACTGTAGAAGCAAGTCTTTGCTTAGAAGTCGGCGTACTGGATGCCCACCAGCTTTACTGGGAAAAGATGTGCCTCCCTTGTTGAATTTCCAAAAGCCCAAGGCCAAGCCTGCTTTCCCAGCGCAGCCCAAGTCCCTGCCGTCGGAGAAAGTGAAGCCGAGTCCCCCAGGGTCAGGCAAAGCCCCTCTGACTTCAGGGATTGACTCTAGCACTTTAGCTCCAAGTAACCTGAAGTCCCACAGGCCCCAGCAGAGTGTCGGGGGGCAGGGAGCCACGGCCGCCCGGCAGCAGCAGGCGGAGATGTTTTCCAAAAGCAGCGTTTCTCCTGCCCCGGATAAAACGAAAAGGCCTGAGACAAAGCTGAAATCTCCCGCGGTGGCCCCGTCTCAGCCCCCGCTGGGCGGCAGCGCAGTCAACGGCTCTGCAGACCACCCTGCCAAGAGTGACGGCCCGTGGGCACCTCAAGGAAGAGACTATTTCTGCAGCCGGAGTGCCAGCAGCGCCGCCCCGGAGTTTGGGGAGCCGCTTCCCAAGAGGCTGAAATCCAGTGCGGTGGCCCTCGACGTGGAGCAGCCTGGGCCCACTTACAGAAGAGGCTTTGACCTCCCCAAGTACCACGTTGTCCGGGGAATCACGTCGCTGCTGCCTCAGGAATGTGTGTGCCCCCCGCCAGCAGTGCTGTCCCCCAAACCGAGGTTCCTGGGTTCTGGGGAGGTGGATTCTGCAAACGTGCTGACTGTCCAGAAGCCCTTCGGCGGGTCTGGGCCGCTGTACACCTGCGGACCTGCTGGCAGTCATGCGTCAGGCTCCGCGCTGGAAGGTATTGCACTGTGGGAGTCGTGTTCAAATGGCTCTTAGCTCCCGGGTTAACTGGTGTTTAACCCACGCATCCTCCATGGGGGGGCCTCTAAGGGGGAAAACGTTCTTGGGGGGGTGGCGAGACATTCTTAGATATGGCAGTCACAACCTTACAGGATAAAGTCTTATTCCTGAATGTTTAATTGTTATTATTAATTGAACTTTTCTCTCTTGTGGGGGGTGATAATGGAAAGAATCGTTGAGGACCACGGATCTGATCCATTCTTGTCCTTGCTGTTGAGACGTCGGGTGTCATTTAGGCCCGGCTCACCTCCCTTCATCACAATCTTGTTTCCTCCTTTGCACGTTTGTGGGATGCTCACACTCAATCCCAGCCTCGCTTGGGGATTGGGGTTTGGGTGCTTCTGTCCATGTCTTACCACCCCTCCTAGACTGTGAACTCCTTCAGAGCAGGAAACGCATCTCAGATAACTCTGAATTGCGTGCAGCCCTGTCACATGCCCCCCCCCGAGGGAGTACGAGGGGGTGCTTGGTCAATACCACAGGGAGACCCTTGACCTGTCAGGAGCAGGAAGTGTAAGAACTGCTGGTGAAACAATCTTTTGAGGAGTTTTGACTTCTAGAATTATACTGCTTATTTAGCCTTTGTGAAATATTAAGTGAATTTTAAAAGTGATGTTATTTCCCCACATCTGTAAGTTGTTATGCTTGTAGATTACTTTGGAGCTCTCCCCGTGGAATGTTTTTAAAGCCCCCGCTTCCTCAGGGCAGCATTTGGCAGAGGTGCCTGGCACATACATATGCACATTAGAAGGTAGATCAGTGTCCTGGAGACCTGTCCCACTGGCAAACTTGATTAAACCACCATGCCTTCCTTTGTTGGATATAAACTCTGCTACTTTCTGTTGCCCCAAGGAATCAAATCCATTTAAAACCTCTCACTTTGTGTTAATTTCAAATTAAAGATTCTGTGTGTTGACAACGCTCTACCAGGGATAGCTTGATGCCAGTTGATCTGGTAGAGATAGTAAATTAAAAAACAATTGGTTTCACACACTCCAGTGAATTTTATAAAAATTATGATGAAATAATAATTTTTGCTGCCTTGTGATTAACGGTGCTTAAAATGGACATGAGTCAAAATTTTGTCTACTTGAAGAGAAAAGGCTCTGTCGCAAGTAAAATCGTGTTTTGAATTGGTATTTTTTCTCTTCTTCCGCTTAGTTTTGGTTTATGATGCATGAAGGTTCAAAATATTTTATGCTGCCATTTTCTTTTGGCTTTTTAATTCTTAGCAGTGACAACTTAGTACTTAGATAATTTTAGCTTTAGTGACTTAAAGTTCTGTGCTGAGAAATGTCTTCAGGGCACTTAGAAACATTGTAGCTATAACTTTCAGCACTCCGCTTAGGTTCTGACCACATTGTTGGTTAGGAATTTTGAAAATTGACCCCTAACAACCCACACATGTCTTACCTAATTGCTTGAACTTAATTCTGAATGCCCTTTCACACTTCTTTTTTCAACCAGGAAAAAGGCCTGTGTCGTATCAACACTTATCTAGCAGCATGCTACAAAAGAGAAACTATGAGAATTTTATTGGGAATGCACATTATCGACCAAATGACAAAAAAACTTGATTTCCTATTTTGGGGAAAGAAAGGTGAGCATATGTAATGTATTGATTTTATTTAATTGAAAATAAACCATTTAGCTTATCCAATATAATATAAAGTAAAATTGCTTTTAATTTTAAATTTGATTTTTTTTAGGGTGTTTAAAAACTTAAGAGTGCTCAGGGTAAAAATAATAATAGCAACTGGAATTTGCCAAGCATTTATTTTGTGCCAGGTATTGAATGAAGCATTTTATAAACATGACCTCATTTAGGGGCTGGCCCGGTGGCCTGGTGGTTAAATTCGGTGTACTCTGCTTTGGTGGCCTGGGTTCAGTTCCCAGGCGTGGACCTACACCACTCGTCAGCAGCCATGCTATGGTGGCGACCTCCATACAAAGTAGAGGAAGATGGGCAACAGATGTTAGCTCAGGGCGAATCTTCCTCAGCAGAAAAAAGAAAAAAAAAAAAGAAAAACCTCATTTAATCCTTAGAAGCAAGGGGCATTAGGTCAGGAATTAGCAAACTGTCCTCTGTTTCTGTCAATAAAGTTGTATTGGCACAGAGCCGTGTCCATTCTTTGCATATTGTCTATGGCTGCTTCCGTGCTACAAGAGCAGAATTGGGTAGTTGTGGCAGGGACCGCATGGTCTGCAAAGCTGAAAATATTTACTATTTGGCCCTTGACAGAAAAAAGTTTCTGACCCTAGGGTTGGGAGGTCCTGTGCACACTTCACATATGAGGAGACCAATTGTGTTACTTGCCTGACACCCCATTTGCCTGGTTTTTGTCCTCAGTCTGCACAATCCCAAGCCTGTGTCCCACCCTCCAGATTAAGAGCTTGTCCACAGTCTTTGTAAATCTTTATCTGTCGGGGGAGGGGATGGGGACAGGAGCAAGTGGAAGGGTTATTTTGACTTTCTGGTTCACATGGCAAATGTGTCTTAACTGCAGAGTTACTGTGCAACACTCAGAGTTGTACGCATGTTTCTTCCGTTTATTCCAAGTTTGGGCAGCGAGTGTGATGTCTGTGTAAGCGTTACACTGGGACTCATTTCACAATACATTGAATGAAAGGACTGGGGCTCGTGGGCAGAGTTTAGTTCTCTTTCAGATAACTCTTGTCCTGTCAAACCGCCACCCTGTACTCATGGAGCAGGCTCTTGACTGAGTGCCTGCTGGTCTAGATAGAGGTGAAGAGATGCTCATGCTCCAGGCAGAATTTCTCCTTCCTGTTGGCACTGGGACACACGTGGGGCTCATCAGCCTTATGCAGTTCTACATTTTTCTCTCCCACTCAGATATGAGAGGGAGTAAAGTGAGATTAATTCAATCTCAGCAGTGAGATTAAGTCCACCCTACATTAAAACATAAGAACAAATAATTTATGGGTTATAAGGAACAGATTATTGGTAACAGACTCCTTGCACTGTACAAGTATAGCAGATAGCAAATGGTAACTGTCCTGTTTGTCCAGCACTGGCCTCTTTCTGCAATCTCTGGGCTTCTCTGCTTGCATTTCCCTCTACCCGGACATCCTTCCTGTACCCTCTTTGCCTAACAACCTCCCTCTGATACTCAGGACCAGCTCATATGTCACTTCTGCAAAATATTTGCCGGGAGCTAGCGGCCTCCCCATTGGCATTCCTCTGTGCATGTGGTTCATCCCCATTTCTGGCCACCCTCCCTGCATGTCCGTCTTCCACTGCCAGCTACGCTTGAGAGGACATAGCTTCGTTAACGCCTAACCCAATGCCAGGAATATTGCTACTGAGATAGGTGTTGGCTCAACCAATAATGTTGTAAATGTTTTGCGCACCCTCCTTCTCGTGGAGGGAGGAGGTTCTGAGTCATATCTGTTTTGTTAAATACTCCTGGTCCATCCCATACATTTTCCTTTCATTAGGTATAAACTTCTAGAGTTTCTTGTAAGTGGCAGTTGCCTTTGCCAGACTTAGTGTAATTGATATAAATTCAAATTCTTGGTTAAATCATCTTCGATAAATCACTCTTAAGTATATGGTAGCATCTCCTAAGTGGTGCAGCATCATCTCTTTAGTCTCCTGATGCTTTTATTGCACGATTCGAGCTTAGATGGAACCCATTGCATTTCTAGATCCCTTTAGTTTCATTTATTTGTTTATTGTACTTTTTAAAAAAGATTTTTCTCAACTGTGTTCAGTTTTATCTTAATCACTTTTAAAACTTCTTTTCCCCCTTAGGTCTTGATGGATATGTGTGTGTGCCCTCCATGAAATAAATTAGTTCATCCTTTGAGAAAGCAAATGGTGAAAGCTACTGAAATAAGCTGTGATTGTACTGTACATACAACATACAAGGAACACTACAGTTTTGTAAAGTTGTTCTGTTAACTTTTGTACCAAATAGCAATAAAAACTATAGTTGGAACAGTTGGGTTGTGCACAAATAGAGACTGGAAATCTCTATTTTGTCCCTGAATAATATTTTTTTTAGAATTGACCAAATAAGTGGAGTCTTTTGCATACTTGAGCGCTGCTGAAAAGAAATCATTGGGGTTGGGGGGTGGGGTGGGGAGAAAGTATATAACGCTTGCACCTCAGGTAAAGTCTGTAAATACATAAGTTGTAAACCTGCTTGTTTAAATCCTGTGTGTATTCTTTTTCTCTAATGTAGCTCATCACTTTGAGCAGTTTCTGCTATTTGTGCTCTTTCATTTAAAATGTTTTTAAAAAAATATCTCAATGATTTGTATTATGTTAAATCCTCTGCAGTCTATTTGTTCTCTTAACAAAATTGTTAACGGAAGTATTGACCCTCTATAAATATGTGCTGCATATATTGAGGTCAACCATTCTGAGTTTGGTGCCCTTTTATTGCAAATTTCAGCATGTCAACTGAGGAAGACTCCAGATTCCCGATCCGTTTCTTAGGGATGGGGTGGTTTATGGGATTTTTAAAGTGCGTGTGTCTACAGAGAAGCATTTCCTCTATAGAGCAGCCAAACAGCCAGTAAACGTACCAAATTGTATGTGGAGTTACTTAAATTTGTTTTCTATCAAATTAATCATTTTTGTTGGGAAATTCGGTTTTTTGAGTGTTCACCTAAATTAGTATGTAAAAATGTAGACGCTCAATTATACACGTGAATTACATATATTGGAAGCAATTTTAAAAGAAATGAAAGTTTTTGGGTAAATTTTAGGTTTGTCTTTGGAAGTCTTGGTGTGTCTGGCATTTGGGTTAACTGTGGACATACTCAAGTTAATTATAGATTGATTCTGAATAAGGAACTGCTTGGCTGCGCCTTCTGGTAATCGGGGAAGGAGGTAATCTGTTTCTAGACCTCAGTTGTCTTCCCATTTTTGGTTGTTTTGAAGGAGCAACGTTTTTCTCAGCCTACATGCAATTTGCGTTTTAAAGAGAGGAGAGCCACCAGCTGGCTTACTAGATGTTTTAAACTTTTGTTCCTTTAATATGCTGTCCATGGCTGAGTTTATTTAGCAGTACGTGGGGTTAGCAACCACAAAATATTTTACTAAGAAAACTGTTTCAACGATAAATTTGCACTGTTAATTTTTCTTGCCCTGCCCTTCTCCACTAGAGCGAGGGTGAAGTCCTAAAAGAATCCTGATTTTTTTTTCTTTTGCCTTTTTTTCATTATGCAACACAAAGCATACTTGATAGAGAAGTCTTAACTCCCGGGTTGACGGGAGACCTAATTTGAGATCAGTCTGTTGGCATTGCAATGAAGTGCTTTGTATCAGGAAAGTGTACACTATTTACCTGTTTTCCTGTTCACAAGCTGAGCCATATGTACATAATCTAGATTTTTGTTTTCATAGTTTTGCACTTTTATAGCCTATTTTTGAAGATTAACACATTTGCAAGATGATTGACTTGATCTGTTGCCTAATCCAATGAGTGTTACAGAAAGCTTGCTGTGACTATAAATGTAAATCTTAAAAGGGTATATGTGATAATAGAGGGCTGAAATTTAAACCTGTATTTAAAAAAAAAAAATCACCAAATCTATTTGAAAACAAGTCAATTTGTGTTATGCTGAAATTTTGGGGGCTTTCATATTTCTCCTTTCTAACCACATTTCTGAATGCATAAATATATCAGTTTTTTTTCCCACAGCCCTTGTACTCCAAAATATGTTATTTTGTCCATCAGTATTAACTTTTGGGATACTACTGGTTTTGTATGTTTTTTTTCTTTGAGACAACAGTGCATATATAATAGAGGTACAATCCGTTGGACTTTTGTTTATGTATTTATTTCATTCCAGTTTGATTTATTTTAATTGTTGATACTTAAGTTGTCAAACAGTAGACATTACTTGTTTTATTTATGATATATTTCAGCTTAAAGTTATGTTATTATATGTGGATGTAAATATAGATTTGGTGTTTTGCAGTCTCGGGTTTTGGTCTTCATTGTGTTCCTGGCTTCTGATTTTGCTTCATTTATCTTTATATAAATACGATTTTAAACATACACAAGAGGAGAGAGATTATTGTAGTTAATTCCCGTGTGCTCGGCAGCAACATTTTGCCAGTCTTTGTCCGACTCCCCACCCCCTCCCCTGAGTATTTTAAAGCAAATCTCAGACATGATTTAATTTGTCCCTAAAATATTTCAGCATGTACCTCTAACAGATAAGGGCTTTTCATGATTCACTAACCATTTAAATGGACAATGATTTCTCATAACCAACTTCCATGTCTGCATTTCCCGGTTATCTCAAAAATGTCTTCTTATGGTTGAAAAGTTGCAATCAAGCTCCAAATAAGACTCACTTACCTGATTTAGTTGATAGGTTTCTTAAGCCTATTTTAATCTTTCCTCCCTTCACCCCCACACTCACTTTATGGCATTGTATTTACTGAAGAAACTGGGTCATTTGTCCTGCAGAAGTTCTCATATTCTTGTTTGGGTTTATTGCATATTTGTGGTTTCATCTAACCTGTTTCTCCAGCCTATATACGTCCTATAAACTGGTCAATTAAATCTAGAGGTTTAAAGGAGATTTGAGCTCAGTTTCGGGGAGGAGGGGGCTCTGTATTTCCTATTACATCACCTCTGGACACAGAATATTTGGTTTTCCAACCTGTAGTCACGAGAAGTTTTGAGAGTGGGTTCAGATGTCGGACTAACCAGCCATTTTAAAGTCCCCATCAACCTTTCCCCTTTGGATTTTAGCAGCCATTGATGAACATTGGCAATGTTGCAAAAGGTGATTTTTTTAAAATCCCCTTTAAAAAGTTCTGTCATTTCTTGCGTGTTTATTTGTTGGGACTCTATAAAGGAGACCTCACTTGTGATTATTTGGTCACCCTGAAATACAGCTTGAACAAAAAGGGACAAATGCTTGATTCTCCCCCTTGATTAACCAGCTTTGAGAATAACAAGCTGGTGCCCAGCATCTTCCAGACATGACTGGTGAGTGGACTTTTACATTTTTGGTTCTGATCTTGTTAAACACTTGATGGGTTTTAAACAATTACAGGCATCATTTTGATGCTCAGTCTCCGGTCTTTGACCCACCGGGGCTCCCTCAGGTTGGCTCAGCGTGTTTTGGACCACAGTCTGAGGCTTCTTAGCTCTTTGCCATGAGATGTTCCAAGCTCATCTTGAACGTTTCCTGGCCCAGCTCAGACAGTTATTTCTCTGAGGATCCTGGGTTCCTTTTATGGGAAATGGTGATTTGGGGGTAAGGGGTGCTCATTACTATAGGGTTGCTTCATCTCCTGGGCCTTTCTGATGTAGGGAACAAGGAAATATATGCTTTTTTTAAGGGGGAAAAAAACCCTCAATGAATTATACTGCTGTTTCTAATTCGAATTTAAGATTGTGTTTTTACTTCTTTGATTTTAGATTTGATTCTCTGAACCTTGGGTTCCTGACGACATTAACATAATGACTGTATCCTACTATGTGTGACAATTAAATTACAGTGTCAATATCACTAACACCATGAGTATCAAGTGAAGGTTTCAAAAAAAAATTTTTTTTTAATAATTTTACTTGTTTATAGCAGTCGTTCTCAAGTTGCAGTCCCAGACTAGCAAAATCATCATCGCTGTGAAACTGTTGGAAATGCGAATTATCAGGTTCCCCCCAGACCCACTGAATCGGGAACTCGGGGGGTGGGGCCCAGGGTTCACTGGTCTCTACTGGATGAATTGCTCTCAACTCAGTCACTGTGTTGCAGTCTGTGACAGTGCTCTTCTGGGTGTATATGCTGACAACTAGCTATTCTGTTAGATTCCTTGTGTTCCACTTCTAGATGCTGCTTTGCTTTCTTTTTCCTTTTAAATATGACTCATGTAAAAACACAGTTTCATAGTCAAAACTATAAAACCAGGTATATTCAGGGAAGTCTAGCCTTCCATCCCTTTCACCCTGTTCCCTCCCTTGGGTAAAGTAACCATTTTAAAAATTAGTTTTTGATTTATCTCTCCAGTGTTCTTTTTGAAAAGAATAGGCATATATACAGGTATATTCATATTCTCTTCTGAAAAAGCACACAGTACACATTCGTGCAGGCTGATTTTAGGGCTGTTTCATCAATTTTTTCTTAAGAATGAAAAAGCATACTTTTCTCCTGAAAATTAAATGACAAAAAAACCTCATTTGACGGGGTGAAGGTTGGTGCCTCTCCGCCTGTTTTTATTCACTCTCCACATATTTATTGAGCTTTTACTGAGTGCTAAGCGCTTAGTGCTAGGGCCAGGTGCTAGGGATCTGCGTCCCATGAACCAAAGGTGCAATTCGGACCCTCACGGAACTACCGTTGTCCGTGGGGGCGCTGAAGATGGACGGAAACCTGGTAAACAGACCCACTTAGGACACGTTGCAAGAGTGGAAGGAATCCAGCAGGAGACAGAAAAATATGGAGAATCCACACGAGCTGGGTGGTCAGGCCAGGTTCCAAGCAGAGACCCGAAGGCTGAAGGTGGCTGGCCATGCCGATGCCATTGGAGCCTTTAGTAAAGTGTCCTTGAATGAGGCCTGGGCACGGCTCTGAGGTGGGAAGAGCTCCAAGCGTCTGAATTCCTGAGTGGAGACCAACGTGGCTACAGAGCAGAGGCCTCAACCTCGTGCACTATTGACATTTTGGGACCAGATCGCTCTCTGTTGTGGGACTGTCCAGCGCACTGTAGGATGTTGAGCATCATCTCTGGCCTCTAACCATGGATGCCAGTAGCAGCCCTCCTCCCCAGTGGTAACAACCAAAAACGTCCTCAGGCAATCCAGGTGCCCTGGGGGTGCAAAATGTCCGCAGTGGAGAACCACTGCTCCCGGGACGAGAGCGGAGAGTTTGGGCAAGAGTCAGCTGCCGCACGAAATCTCGGTGAGGATTCGGGGTTGTCTTTGTGCAATGGGGGTCTCTGAAGGTGTTGGGGCAGTTGGTGGGATCAGATTTATGTTTTAGGATAACTCTGGGCAAAATAAACTGGAGGGACAGAGGTGACAAGAGATTCCCAGTCTGTGAGTTTATAAAAAGTCCTATCGAAGAAGAAGAAAAAGAAAATCACATTTCTGCCCTTGACCCTTGTTCACCACAGTGAGAATTCATGATTGCCTTTGCACACACATCAAACTGCCATAGATGTGTCATGGACTGTGCCCGTTAGAACCACCTGGCACACTTCCAAGCCCTGGCCACCCCTGGATCCCGATGGGTGGATCTGGTAGGGCTGAGAAATGGCATTTCTAACATGCACACCAGGTCATTCTTATTTACTCTAAAGAGCGAGAAATGACTCACCTAAGCTTCCCAGATTTTCGATTTGGAATCCTAAGTGACCTAATATAGCTTCACACTGCAACTGTAATCGCATCACAGTGATTGTTAGAATGTCATCTGGGTTTGTCAATGGACTAATTGCCATCCTGAGTACCCCAGGGACTTTCCCTTTAACCCTCTTCAGCCCCGCACAGGGATTTTAGGAGCACAACTCTAACATGTCAAGGGTTCAGAGATCTGTTCACATTCGTCCAATCTCAGGCCTGTCTAAAGCCTCAGCCCCGCCCCCAAGCCCAGGTGTGTCACACAGCTGCCTCCTCTACATCCGCACCTGATCCCTGACTGGCATCTGAACTCGACGTGCCCCCGAACTGAAGGCAGCCCACCACCTGCTCTCCGCCCTGGCGCCCACCACAGCCTCTGTCCTCCCACTCCGCTGAAGGGACCAAAACCCTGTCAGTCATCTGGAACTCCTCTTTCTCATTTCCCCACCCAACCTAGGAGCAAACCTGTTGCCTCTATTCCTTCAACATGTATCCAGACATATGGCCGTCTCCCATCACCTCCATCGCGACCCCTCTAGACCAAGCCATTCACTTTTCACCCGGATGACAGCGAGCACCTCATCTCTCTTCTTCCCTGTTTAACCTTTTCAATCTAATCTGCACATGGCTGCCAGAACTCCTTTAAAATATAGATAATTTTACCCCTGTCCTTTCTCAAACCTTTCACTGACTTTACATCACTCATAGAAATAAAACCCCAAATTCTTTTTTTTTGGTGAGGAAGATTCACCCTGAGCTAACATCTGTGCCCATCTTCCTCTATTTTGTATGTGGGACGCCGCCACAGCATGGCCTGATGGCGGTGCGTAGGTCTGCGTCCGGGATCTGAACCTGCGAACCCGGGGCCACGGAGGTACAGTGCGCCACCCAGCAGGCCCCAAACCCCAAATTCTTGCCATGGCTTGCTTACAAGGCCTGACCCCAGCTTCCCCTATCCTTCTCTCATTTATTACTGCAGCCCACAGGGAACTTGGTTTTCCTTCTGGAAACTTCTAGGTGGCTTCCTCTTTCAGTAGTGGTGTCCTTGCTGTCTCAGTGCCTGGTAACACTTTTATCTCAGATAATCCACTTTCCTCCCCAACTTCATTCAAGTGCTCAGACATCACCTGCCCCAAAGCCTTTCCAGCCCTCTCCATCTCTGTATCGGGCATTATTTTTCTTCACAGCAACGGCACCACCCGTCATTACAGCGTACATTTGTTTGTTGGTCTCTCCACTTGAAGGTGAGCTCCCCGAGGGCAGAAATTTATTTTGCTTTACCACTGTGTCCCCCAGGCCCAGTGCAGAGCTTGGGACTCATTTAATATTTGTTGTTAGAATGGATGGATGGATGAACATATATACGTGGTTTATTCTAGCCCAGCAATTCTTTACTGACAAAGAGGTGGTCTCCTCGAATTATCTAAGAATAACCTCATACCTTTGAGATTATTTCCCGAGTTACTCCACGTAAGCATTTCCATCCATCTGTGGCAATAACTGTAATGCACACTTGACACTGATTAGTTTATTATTCTTATACATCATTATGCCAAGTGAAAGGAGTTTTACAGAGAGGATGATGTGTAGGTGGGGCAGGTATTTTAGAAGAAATAAAAAGTAGCTAGAATCAAGATAGTTTTGGTCTGGAGTATTTGAATGGTTGATTTTTTTTTTTTCCAGGTGTGTGTGGGTGGGAGTGGTGGAGATGGCTGGAGGGCAGAGTTTCACCATCAGATTATAGGAGATTAAAGATAGTGCCTGAAAACGGTTGTTATTCACATCTGAGAAGTTTAGACATTCACACATTGCCTAGACATAGAAAAAGCTTTCTTTGGTCCATGCCAATCCAAGCGTCATTCATCAGAGGAGAGGTTAACATAATATGGCCATTCTTAAAACTTTTGGCTTCAGAATCCTGTTACACTTTTAAAAATTATTCAGGGTCCTCAAAAGTTTTTGTTTATGTGGGTTTTGCCTATTGATATTTACCATATTAGAATTTAAAACCTTTATTAATTCAAGGAAACAACAATAAACCTACAAAATAAAATTTCCAAAGCAGAACATTTTATGAGAAGAGTGACATTGTTTCACTTTTTTGTAATTGTCACTAGTGTCTTACTTAATAAAGAGACTTGGATGGTCATCTCTGCCCTACAGTCTTTTTGTGACATCACACATCACATGGCCTCTGGAAAACTCCACTTGTGAGAGAAAGAGAGAGCAAAAGTCAGAAAACTTCATGGAATTAGATCATTTTGACTCTGTGGACTCCCTGCGGGGTCTTGGGACCCTCAGAGGTCCCTGGACCACACTGTTAGAACTTCTGGAATAGTACAGTGGTTGAGGACTTTACAGGGGACAGAGGTATTGCTTTAGCACTTCCTATTTGCTCCATTAAAAAACTGAATTTTGCACGAAAGGACAAATATTGTATGATTCTACTTGTCTAGAATTGTCCAATCCAGAGTCAGAAAGCGGAACGGTGCTTTCCAGGGATGAGGGGTGCGGGAAGGAGGATGAAGAGTTTAATGGGGACAGAGTTTCAGGTTGGGAAGACGAAAAGGTTCTGGAGATGGAGAGTGGAGATGGTAGCACAACAGTGTGAATGTACTTATTGCCACTGAACTGTCCACTTAAAAAGGTTAAAATGGTAAATTTTATCACAATGCAAAAATATCCTAATTTTAAAATGACAAGCCAATATGTCTTCATAAAAAAGCAAGCCTCATGTAAATCTATAGTACAGAAAGTGAAACTTCCCTCCTCTAAAGATAGCCACTTTAAGGAAGATGGGCACGGATTTTAGCCCAGGGCCAGTCTTCCTCAGCAAAAAGGGGAGGATTGGCAACAGATGTTAGCTCAGGGCTGGTCTTCCCCACCAAAAAAAAAAAAAAAAAAAAAAGATAGCCACTTTAGTAGATCAGCATCTGTGTCTTCTGATTTTCCCCTATGCCCGTACTATTTATTTATTACTATTACCAGAATTGGGATTATTTTACAGCCTTCTGAAGGTTGCCCTTTTCCACTCGACTTCATACATAAGCACTGAGCATTTACATATGCCGAGACCGCCCTGAGGGATTTCATGTGTATTATCTTAAGGTGGACGATTCACTCTCAACATTTTACAGATAAAGAAACTGAGGCCAGAGAAGTTAACTTGCCCATGGCTGGCAAAGGGGTTGATCTAGGTCTGTGCTTTTAACATATAGATAAGTAGCTGCTACAATTTATACGTGAGTTTTGTAAAATATGGATACTTCTGTGAATTTAGCTGAAGCGGTCATGCAGATTTGATTACATTTGGAACCAAACCAGCCTCTGGTCATGAGGAAGGTGATGAGCACAATATGCTTCTGCCAGATTGTTTGCGAGAGGTGCGTTCTTGAAGACAGCCAATAATCAAACACTTGGAATACCCACGACTATTTTCCCCATAGAACTAACTGACCAGCGACCCACTCATTTTACCACTGGAACGTAAGTAAGTAAACTTCACCACCAGGTGGCGCTGTTGTAAACAAACTTCATTTACTCGTCCTCCCCGTTTTGATATTCAAATAGCGTTTGGGACAGATTTTCAAAGACAGAACATTTGTGTTATTTCAAATGCTGCCGGGAGTATGAAAATCTACTAATGTGATCTTATTGAAATATTTTAAATTTTCGTAATTCAACATTCCGTGAGCTAGCCTTTATGTTCACTACCTAGTTTAGCCCTTGTACTTAGCAATTGTTAACACGGAAGCAAAAATGACACCTCTTCTATTTTGGTATTTATTTTCAGGAATGCCTCAAACGAGTTTAATTAAAACAAGAAAGAAACTGGTTGCCACGGTCTTCTCCGTTTGCCCTCAGATGCTGGTTCTGAGAGGGCCAGGGGCAGAATGGCGGTGCCTCTTCCTTGTGGCTTGTAGGACAATGTAGAGCAAGCAGGTCCAGGTCCACGTCAGTTGTCCTGGCACGGAGGGTGAAGTCCCAGCAGAAAAGGAATCTAGTCCTGGGGGAAGGGAGTCTCTCAGGCTCCAGGAAGGGCAGACTGAGCCTGTGGTCTCCTTCCATCTTTCTTCCTCCTTCTCCACCGCACCCTCCTCCTGCTTTCTGGTCTGTTCTCTTCCCTCCACCCCCCATTCTAAGCTCACTCCATCAAGAGCTTCCAGAAGTCTATTGGGCTTCGTGTGGCTTGTGGGACCTAAAGGAAACTAACACAGATAAATACCCAAACGCACCCATCGCCCCCAAATGCGAGTTAAGACAACAGGATGGCAGTGATCACAGGACTTCTTGAACTTCTGTTCAGACACAAGCTTAATGCAACAAATATCCCCTTGGGTGTGCCACATGATGTAAAGGATTCTGATTTCAGATTTTTTAAGGAACAGAAAGGATGGTATTACATGAACAATAATACTGATATTTTGGTACTTTGCAATAGCATAGGCGCAAAGGCTTACCGGGAATAGAATGGAAAAGTAAAGGGCGGTATATCCTTATGGTAGAATACTGTACAGCAATGAAAACGAGTGACCTACAGTTAGAGTAACATGGACAAACCTCACAAGTTTAATTTTGAGTGAAAGATGCTAGGCACGAAAGAGAACATTCTGTAGGATTCCACTTATATAAAAGACAAAACAGGCAAAACTTAACCTACGCTGTTAGCGGTCAGGATGGTGGCGGAGTGACTGCAGAGAGGTACAGGGGGCTTCTGGGACATTGGAAATGCTTTGTTTCTCGATGTGGGTGCTGGTTTATTCAGTAAAACTTCACTGAGGTCTATGTGTATGATTTGGGCACTTTTATGTATATGTATATTATTCTTCAATTAAAAAAAGAAAAAATAGCAGAGTAAAGCATTTGGGAATGCTGGAATACAAAAACCAGAGCAATATGGAGGTTTTGACTCACAATGTACCTTTATGATGAGCACGATTTAATGTCATTCTCTAACCAAGTAAACCAAGGCTCGGACAGTTTGGCACCATGCCTCTGGGTGCAGGTGGGACTGGGCAGGGCAGGGATTCGGACCCAGGTGTGGCTGCCTGCAGAGCCTTGGGCGTGTCCAGGACAGCGGGCCCCTTCTCCCGGTTGTGTGATTACTGTTACACCATCACAAATCAAATGCCCATCTGTGAAGTCGGCCAAAGACGGACTCTGTCTTGCAAGACTGTGAGCTTGTTGAGGGCAGGGCAGTCTCATTCATTCATTCATTCACTCATTTATTTATTGAGGGCCTATCATGTGAAAGGATAAAAATCCTTGGGCTTATGGAGAAATAAATGGGTATATCATATAGGACGTCAGAGCTCATGAGAACTATGTAGAAAATAAACTAGTAAGGAAGATCAGGAGTGAGGAGTGGGGTGGGGGTGCAATTTCCATATGATGGTCAAAAAAGTCCTCACTGAAAAGATGACGTGTGGAAGAAGACTTGAAGGAGGTGAGAGAGTGAGCCATGTGGTTATTTGGACAGAAACAGTCCAGGCAAAGGAAACAGCAGACATAAAGGCCCTGGATTACTCAATGGCGAGAAGGCGCAGGGCTGGCTGGCCAGGTGACTGAGGACAGGAGAGGTGATGGGGTCTTGCGGGGCTGCTGGAAGGACTTGGGGTTTTGCTCTGAGCGTGGTGGGGAGCCACTGGGGGGTTTGAGCAGAGGATTAATGTGGTTGGACTTTGTCACTGCTGTATCCCCAGCTCCTAGCATGGTGTCTGACTGTGCTAGGACGTGGTCATTGAATCATCGATGTTACCTCCAAATGAAGTTGAACATTCATGCAGCAGGGACACTGACAGGGCTGCCCGTCCCACCACGTTGAACTTGATTTCCATTTCTGGGAGACCTCACCTGTCAGTGTATCTGACCCCCGTGAGGAAGGTCGGGAGGGGCTTCCTGGAAGAAGTGCCATCTAATTTGAGACTGGCATAAGGAGCTGCGAGGGTTTGCACCTGCTGTTCCCTCTGAACTTCCCCTCTGGGAGGTTGAAGGTACCCAGGCCCACCTTGAGGATCATCAGTAGGTGGGAACCACTTGAGTAGAGAGTTTTCCACCAGGGAAGGGTTTGCAGAGGCTGAAAAGGTGCTGTTAGCTGGTGAAGGAGCTTGGGAATCATCTTGTGGCCAATGGGAAGATACTGCGGGGTGAAAAGTGCCGAATGACAGATCCACGGTTTTATCGACCAGCGGCGTAAAGGTGGTGTCACAAATCAACGCGAGACTTGAACTTCTGCTTGAACTTGTCTTAACTCTTCCTCACGGATATCGGTTAGATTTTGAAGATGAGCAGGCGAGGGTAGAGACTTGGAAAGTGGAATCTTCTAATGACTCTTTTTATTGCTTTTTGCTGATCCTTGATGTAAACCAAATAATCATAAATCACAGCCAGCTTGATGGCCTCCTTTCATCTACAATACAAATGACACCTGGAGTGGAGAAGCTTAAACATTTCCAGAAGTTGCATCATCCCGACTGGACCCCAGCTGACACGGCGAGGTCTTATTTTATGCAAATTTGAATTATGCCAACCTAAAATTGTGAATTAGATGCATGTTAGAGTTCCATTGTGTGTACCAAATTTGCAACAGTGTGAACCCCACAAAATTAGAAGTTCTCCAAAAATCTTGTTTCAGGAAGGGTGAACTGAAGCCCGTGTGCACGTCGTTGCCGCCTGGCGGCGCCCGTCATCAGATCAACAGAAACCGGGTCAATCCTTTGTTGAGATTGTCTTGAATTAAGCAGCTTCAAATGATGTGGGGTTTGGGTTTTCTTTCCTTGAAAACCATGCAGCTGCTCTGTAGTTCCAAAGTGGACATGCCTTTGAAAGCAAAAGCCATTTGGCAAAAGGAAATATTTAAAAATTCAAATGAAAGATGGTAGCTGATCCCTTAATTGAAGAGCGATGGTGTTCTCTTATGTCACAGCCCTTTTCACACTGTTGAAATTGCCATTTAAATAAAAATGGACAAAATGATATATGTAAATGGTTAAAACAATCCAACAGTATTTATAATGAAAAACCAGAGTCTCCCTCTCCCCACCCCAAGCCTGCTCTTCAGAGGCGAGACCGCCATTTTGTCAAGCTTCCACTGGTAGCAGGAGCTGTATTGCTAGCTGTTGACTCTCACACCCTCTCTATTCCATTTTGCCAGGATTTTCAGTTCCCCCGTTGTGGTATTTCCCAATGGAGGTACTACTGGCATTTGGGGTGGGACAAGTTTTTGTTGTGTGGGATTGTCCATCCACAGCAAGATGGCACGTTAGCATTCCTGCCCCCCAAAGTGGAGAATCTGCCAGTTATGTGAGGAAAATGTTTCCAAATGTCCTTTGGGTGGGTGGTACCTCCCTTCAGTTGAAAGCCACTGCTCTACCGCTTCCCTCAGTGGCTCTAAGTAGGGGTGTCACTCTTATTTCCCCTACTCAGTATTTCTTGCCTCCCCACTTTGTATGATGAGGACAATGGTGCCTCCCCTTGTCACATCTCCTCTACTTCTACTTCTCAATTTCCGTCATTTGTACTTTTTCTGTTCCATATTCAAGACACTTGATTTGGGTTCTGGAACCATAAGAACGTTGTCCATACTTACAGAGGTTGATTCTAAATGCTGAAAAATCAGTAGTTATAACTATATAAATACTGTTTATTGAACAATTCAATGGTATACTATGACCATTTCCCCTTTCTTGAACTGTACAACTTTCAGTTTTTAGCATTTAGGTATTTTCTTGTCCACTCTTGCCTGCAAGACTGGGCTGTGTGAATGTTCAGCATGCCTCATTGATCCTGGTATCTCCAGGTAGCACCAGCTGGCCTGCCATTCAGAAGATGCTGGCAGGAAGGTAGAGCTGGGGTTGGTTGGAGGGTAAGGGGGATCAGGCACAGGATGATTTTTGTGGACCCTGCAGACTTGTGCCTT
The DNA here is from genome assembly GCA_031878705.1 of Tapirus indicus. Lineage (NCBI taxonomy): Eukaryota > Metazoa > Chordata > Mammalia > Perissodactyla > Tapiridae > Tapirus > Tapirus indicus. The sequence goes on from CM062929.1 coordinate 50,734,400, forward strand.
TGTGGGCCCCTTCCTCCACCTGCATACACACATCCATACACGAGAAAGAAAGGAAGGAAAGAAGGAAGAAAGAAAGAGAGAGAGGGAGGGAGGGAGGGCGGGAAGAGAGGAAGGGAAGGAAGGAGAAATATTTTACCCCCACACTGATGTAAAGATGAGTATAACCCAGGTTGGATTCATTATTATATATTTATTGTTATTATAGTCATCTTTCTCTTCTGATTTTAATAGAAATTAAAAGAAAACATTCTTGGGGCTGGCCCGGTGGCATAGTGGTTAAGTTCACGCATTCTGCTTCAGTGGCCCAGGGTTCAACGGTTTGGATCCTGGGCGTGGACCTACTCAGTGCTCATCAAGCCGTGCCTAGGCGGTGTCCCACATAGAACAGCTACAACTCTACAACTGTGATACACAGCTATGTACTGGGGCTTTGGGGAGGAAAAAGAAAAAAGAGGAAGATTGGCAACAGATGTTAGTGCAGGGCCAATCTTCCTCAAAAAAAGAAAAGAAAAACGTTCTCATGGGCCCTAAGAACCTTCTGGGCCTCGGGGAGAAATGGGAGGGGGCAGGATGACACGGAAGTTAACTGGGGAGGAGTTTATTCTTCCACAGAAACCTCGCATCACCAGGCCAACACTTTCCATCCCATATGCTCCCCCTCCAGGGTAAAATGCAAACCCCTTAAAATGCGGGTAAGGAGGGCTGAGCGGCCAGCCCTGCTCACCTTTCTAGTCTCACCTCCTCCAGGTGTGTCTCTGACCACTGAGACTTTCCCCGAGATGCCCCACCTTCTGCCGCATGACTTCTGTTCGTTTCTCCCGTCCAGCTGGTTGTCCCTTCTTACCCGTCTGCTGCCCGAGGGCTCACACTTCCCTGTGTGGTCCCCACCCCGTGGACCATAACTACCAGCTTTATTCACCCACAGCCCCCAGCAAACCCGAAGCCCCTGGAGGGCAAGGATGATGTCTGTTCAGTTCATCACTCTGCCCGCTGCACGGCCTACCGCCCAGTATGTCGTAGAGGCTGGAGAACTAAGTTTAAGAAATAAGCTTTTGTAAATTGAACTGTAATTAAAAAATGTCCATTTTTAGAAAAATAAGGCTGATATGCTACCGGTGAAATTGACCAATGAGAACTAAACTTTGCATAGTAAAAAAATAGAAGATATCATTCAATGCATTCAAAACAATGTGGATATGCCTACAGGTCTGTTACAAAGAGAATGCTGGAATTTTGGTTGGAAAAAGTAATACTTCATAAGGGAATGTTTTAGTTTGTATTGATTTCTATTTTTCCAACTTTATAACATTTTTACCCTTCTTCCAACAGTTTCTCGGATAGCATATCAAGCTTTGGTTAGTTAATATTCAGACAGTTACTTTTCATAATCAGTAATAAGTTTGTGCTTTCCTGTTAAAACTGTTAAAATATTCCTATTTTTAAAAAAAGCTGTTAAAGGTGTTAAAAACACAATTGGTAAATTTGGTAAAATGATCATTTGGCAAATTCAGTCAATTCGCTTAAGGCAAATTGGGCTGCTTCTCGGAAAGCTGGGGAGGTGGGCAATAGGTTAAAGGTTATCAAAGGAGTAGGCGGGTCTGGGAAGGTTTTTGCACACACACATATATATGTTTGCTATAGACTGAATTATGTCCCCCTCCAAATCCATATGTTGAAGCTCTAATCCCCGGTGTGGTGGTATTTGAAGGTGGGGCCTTTGGGAGGTCATGAGGTCATGAGGTCATGAGGTCATGAGGGTGGAGCCCTCTTGATGGGATCAGTGCCCTTATAAGAAGAGGCACGAGATCTCTCCCTCTCTCTCTCTGCCACGTGAGGACATAGTAAGAAGATGGCCATCTGCCAGCCAGGAAGAGAGCCCTCCCAGAAGGCATCTGATGTAGGAATTCCAGCCTCCAGAACTGGGAGAAATAAGTTCCTTTTAAGTCACCCAGTCCATGGTATTTTGTTATAGCAACTGAGCAGACTAAGATAATGTTTTGTTTTTTTAAATAAACTTTTTATTTGGGAATAATTTTATATTCACAGGAAAGTTGTGAAGATAGTACAGAGAGTTCTGTATTCCCTTCACCCAGTTCCCCCTCATGCTGAGTCTTACGACACGACGTTGCCTCTGGCAACACTGAGAAATTACGTTGGTGTATTACTCTACTCAGAACGCACCAGTTTTCCCACTAACGTCCTTCTTTCTGTTCCAGGATTAAATCCAGGGCACCACGTTGCATGGGGTTGTCATGTCTTCCTAGTTTCTGGTCTGTGACCATTTGTCAGATTTTCCTTGTTTTTCATGACTTTGACGGTGTTGAGAAGCACTGGTCAGTATTTTGTAGAAGGTCCCCCAATCTGGGCTTGTCCGCCATTTTCTCCTGATGAGCATGGGGTTGTGGGGTTTGGGGAAGCACAAGACAGGGGTGAAGGGCCTCTCCTCACCTCATTACCAGGGGTATATGATATCCACATGGCCCAAACCAAGTGATCAGGTTACACGTATATTTCATCTTGTTACACGTTTGACTGTCACAGCTGTGAAATAACCAGGGGAGTTATGATTCCAGGCGTTGGTCAGACCACGGTGTTGCACGTTTACTGCAGAAGGTCAGGCGTGGTCCTGCCTCGGAGGACCCAGGAAACTGAGGATCCGAGACCATGGGGCTTTGCCCAGCGTGATCCAGCCTGTGGGTGGCAAAGCCAAGACTCGAACGTGATCTGACGCCAAAGTCCTGTTTTGAGTTTTTCATTTTTCTTTTTGCACCAGCGATTCCAGAAAAGAAAACCAACAGCAACAGCAACAATCAAAGACAAACAAAAATCCTTGGTAAAACTTATTACGCCCTGGGTCTCTTAAAGGCATTATCTTGCTTAATCTTCACAACAAACTCATGACAAGGAAACTATATATTCTTCCATTTTCCAGATGAGGAAACTGAGGCTTTGGGTGGTTAAGAAACGTGCTCGAGGTCATAAAGCTGGCACATGCTTCAGTTGGCATTGGAACCACAGAGTGCTGGACTCCAGGGCCTGAGTTCTCTTAACCACTGGATCACACACACACACTTAAAAATGTTTTAAAAAATATTTATCTATTTATTATATGAAGATAAAATTCACAAAACATAAAATTAACCATTTCCAAGTGTACAATTCAGGAGCGTTTAGTACATTCACAGTGCAGTGCGACCACCACTTCTGTCAAGTTTCCAAACAATTTCATCACCCCAAAAAAAACCCATACCCATTAGGCTGTCTCTCCTCATGCTCCCCCTCCTTGCAACCCCCGGCAACCACTAATCTGCTTTTTCTCTCCCTGGATTTACCTATTCTGGACATTTCATATAAATGGAGTCATACAATATGTAACCTTTTGTGTCTGGCTTCTTATATTTACCGCCATGTTTTCAAGGTTCATCCACGTTGTGGCATGAATCAGTGCTTCATTCCTTTTCTATGGCTGAGTACTATTCCACTGTATGGGTAGACCACACTTTGTTTATCCGTCATCAGGTGATGGACATTTGGGTTGTTTCTACCTTTCGGCTCTTGTGAATAGTGTTGCTATGAACATGATGTGTACGTTTTTGTTTGAATATCTGTTTTAGTTCTTTTGAGTGTAAACCTAGGAGTGGAATTGTTTGATCGTATGGGTCACTATATCAACTATATCACACACAGTTGTTTTTCTTTATTTTATAATATGAAAACCCATTTTTAGTGTGACACTTCCCCCAGATTTTTAGTGTAATTGATAGATTCGATTTTTAGTCTAATTGCACTTTCTTCCTATTGGGTCTCTAACACCTGGAACAGTGACTGATAAGCAGGAGGTGTTGAATAAATATCTTTTGAATAAATGAATGAATGAATGATAGTCATTGAGGCAATCCTTAATGACGAAAATCACCAGGACTTCTATCACGCTGTCAATGAATTTGTACCTTATTAATTACAACATTTGAAAAATTGTTATATATGCAATATGTGTCATGGGCATATAATTGAGTCTCTACAAGAATGGAATTATAGTGAATGTTTATTGAACCCTTATTCATGCCGAGGAGCACAGGCTGTATTTTGTTGATTTTTCTCTGTCAATCTCACAAAGAGCTGTGGACCTGTTCCATTTTATCCATTAGGACACTGAGGCCCAAGGGGGTGTCCTCTGGACAGTGGAACCTAGAGTCACACCCACATCCTCGAGCAGGTTCTACTTAACTGGGTTACTTTCTCTCTCCGGAGACCTCTGGGACACTCAGAGCCCAGACACAGCGGAGATGGTACCTTAGTTGTAGTGAGGAACCCCCTAGAGCGACCTCCTTAAACGGTGGAGCCCAGCGCAGGTTTTCCCAGGCAATGGTAATGCAGCTTCTGTCCACACGGGGGCAGTGTTAGCCAAGAATAACGGGGACAAAGGCCGCGGTCAACCGCAGAGAAGCCGGCCGCTGGATTTCTAGGCCAACTTTAGCACATCAATCAGCAACTGCAGAACTCTGGGTAAACACGTATAGAACTGACCAGGCATCCGCTCGGAGAATCACCGTGAAGATTCTCACCTATGTGACGGGAGGGAAAGGCTCCCAGCATCTCGTGACTGTCTGCTGGACAGGTGCGTCCAGAGCTGCCCGCCCCCCCCCGCCCCGAGACCGGTCACGCCACCGAGGACGGCGCCCCAAGGGGAAGGGCTTTTCTGAGGGCGGGCAATTGCACGACACGCTTGTATCAGAAGCAGAGGAAAGCGAGTGTGCAGGACGACCCTTAATTCTGGTGGGGGGCGGTGGGTCCAGGTTTTCGGAATTCACTGACCAATAATATTGAAAAAACTGGTGCCATCATAGGGATGGACACCACGTTTTGATCTTGCCAGTTAAGGGCATTAAAAAAATATAGTCGGCATTTACTCTGTCCATCATTGCATAAAAGAGAAAGCAAGACAGTCAGAAAAATATAATTGAAGACTAAAGGGCAGTCCTTTAAATTGACCAAAAAACCCCTGATGAAACACAAGTCAGTGGAAACTTCATTAAGACTCGCACAAAGACTGGAGTCGGGAGGCATTATTCTAAAGGTATTAATTCTCTTGGTTGGAGAGGGACTTAAGGAAATCAAAGTAACGAAGGAGGAGCAACGCTCTGGTTTTCCCCAAACACGGTGCACGATTCCGTCAGGGACGAGGGCACTCTTACCAGCACGCGCAGTGGCCCGTGCACCTTCCGCGCCCCATCTCGTGTGATGCTCACAATTCCCCTTCGAGAGGGGGACTTCGTGTCATTGCACTTTCCAGGGAGGGACAGCAGAGTGTGCAGAGTCTGTGTCACCTGCCGGCAGCGAGTGACGTGGCGCTGAGACTTGAATCCGGACCGTGGCAATAGCAAAGCTCCTGCCTCACCGTTGGGCCTGCTGCTTTCCTGTCCTCCCCCTTCCAGGGGGCTCCAGAATGAAAAGCGTGGGTTTCCTGGTAAGTTAAAATACAACCACCCCACCAGGTGACCATCCAAAAAGAAAATCACCCATATTCTCCCAGTTTTGAGGCCGCTAATGTGTGAGCATGGTTCTTTTCATTATTAAAAAAAGGGTTTTTTTTTAGGTTGAATTTTATAAACAGATTTGCGTCCTCCTTGGCTCACTTAACAGTATAAGGTAAACCGTTTCCCCCAGTTATTTGTAACATCTTCCATTGATGGATGAAACTTATTTTTTTGTGAGGAAGATTGGCCCTGAGCAAACATCTGTGCCAATCCTCCTCTACTTTGTATCTGGGATGCTGCAGCATGGCTGGAGGAGTCGTGCATAAGTCCACACCTGGGATCCGAAACCACGAACCCAGGCTGCCAGAGTGAAGCAGGTGAACCTAACCACTACGCCACCAGGCCAGCCCTTGAAACGTGTATTTTGACATTGCTGTCCTATATTTGGTGTCTTAGTCTGATCAAGATGCTATAACAAAATACCACAGACTGGGTGGCTTACAAACAACAGAAATTTATTTCTCACAGTTCTGGAGGCTGGGGTTATGGGACAGGGTGTCAGCATGGTTGAGTGAGGACCCTCATCTGGGCTGTAGACTTCTCGCTGTGTCCTCAGGTGGCAGAAGGCGTAAGGGAGCTCTCCAAGGCCTCTTTTGTAAGGAACGCTCCCATTCAGGAAGGCTCCACCCTTATGACTGAATAACTCCCAAAGGCCCCACCTCCTAATACCTCACACTGGGCGTTAGGATTTCAATATACAGGTTTGGGGAGGATGCAAACATAGAGATCATAGCACTTACTTTAAGCTGTTTCCAAATGTTCACTGTTTATAGAAAATACTGTGTTGGACATCTTTGTGCATTTAGCTTTATTCACATTTCAGGTTTCCTTATGGTCAGATTTTTCAAAAGAGGAATTATTGGGTCAAAGTCTAGAATATTTCAAAATTTCTCAGAAAATGTGCACAATGAGCACACATGGTGATTTATCAGAGGCCAAGTAGAAACGGCAACACTTGTTCTGTTGATTACACCGAAGGCAATTAGTACCAGTTGTTTCTAGATGGTGCCCAGGACTGGGTTTGTTCAAGTCAAGTTTGAAAGTTAAAGGATTGCTTTTACATGGTTTTCACTCAAAAAGCTGCTCACATCCCTCTAGACTCGAGAGCAGAGGTTCTCAAATGTGGGTGATTTTCCCCCGATCTGGGGATGTCTGGAGACTTTGCATTGTCACAGCTCAGGGGTTGTGTGCGAGTCCCAGTCAGAGGTCAGAGGCCAAGGAGGCTGCTACACATCCCACAGGGCACAAGACACCCCCACAACAAAGAAGAATCTGGTCTGTAGCATCAACATTGCTGAGGTTGATGAACACTGTGCTAGAATCTAGAGTTGCAGTTCCAAAGCTGTGTTCCTTGGTGCATTAATGTTCCAGAATAAGTTATTAACCATGATTCTTACCTCAAGAATTCTTAACTCTGCTGGAGAGTAAATGTGTTAATTCCTGCAAAGTGCTAAGCATGGTCCCTGGCACAGGGTCACCATCTAACAATATCAGTTATTAATATTGTGCACAAGATGTTGAGGAACCACTGTGAGAACATTAGCACCACAAAGACTCAGAAGTGTTCTCGAGCAGAGAAACTCATCAAACCTGGAATTGATTCAAATTTGTTTGGCTGTGGATCCTTTTTCATGTTCATTTTTGAGAGACATCTATTACCATCTTAAGGAAGGACCGTGTCTCAGGAAACACTGGAATACAGGGCCCTTGTGCAGGGTTTGGGAAATTATGGCCCATGAACCAAATCCTGCTTGCTGTGGATCTTGGTATGGCCAGCAAGCTGAGAATGGGTTTTACAAGTTTAAATGGTTGGAAAAAAAGCCAAAGGAGAATACTATTTTGTGACACATGAAAATGATATGAAATTCAAATTTCAGTGTTCATAAATAAAGTTTCGTGACAACACGGCACTCTCATTAGTTTACACATCGTCTGTGGCTGCTTCTGTGCTGCAAGGGCTGAGTCAACTCTGGTGACGTGGATTGTATAACTGACAAAGCCTAAAATATTTACTGTCTGGCCCTTCACAGAAAAAGTTTGCTGACTCTTGATCTAACACCTCTTTATTTATTTTATTTTTTTAGTGTAAAAGCATTTTAATTTTATTTTTGACAAGAAGCATATTCTTGACCTTTTTATTGTGATTAATATGCAGATATTAAACTGTATAATGTACATTAATCTTAAATGTACAGCTGGATAAATTTTTACCTAGGTACACACATAACCATCATCCAGATCAAGAACCAGAACATTTCCAGCATTCCAGAGGCTTCCTCATAACATCTCTCCTTTAAAATGCCTGTGTTCCCCTGAAAACATAATTCTCCAAGAAACTTTTTGAATATTACAATAACGAAGCATAGTCTCAGTTAAATTGTTATTTCCATAAAATATGTCCAAATTTCTGTATTAAGTCCTTTGTGAAATGAGGCAGAACATAAATTTTAAAATGTCATAACAAAAGGGCATATGATTTAATCCAATATACATAGAAATATCATCTATAAATTTTCTTATGAGAAGTGAAAGTATCTTTTTCTGTTTGGTCATTTCTGGAGCCTAAGTCTAATCAAAACATCTTTTAAAAATTATGTTTTATTTTGGGGGAAAATAATCTGAATGTAGAGAGAGGGGGTTTATTTCTCAAGGTCCCAGCATCCCAAGACGGGGATTATCTTAGTCGGCTTGGGATGCTGCAACAAATATACCACAGACGGGGGGTGTATACAATAAATGTTTGTTTCTCACAGTTCTGGGGCCGGAAGTCCCAGATCAAGGTGCTGGCAGATCCGGTGTCTGGTGAGAGCCCACCTCCAGGTTTGCAGACGGCCGTCTTCTTGCTGTGTCCTCACGTGACAGAGAAGAGAGGAAGCCAACTCTCATATCTCTTCTTATAAGGGCACTAATAGCATCCAGAAGGCTCCACCCTCGTGGCCTAAGTACCTTCCCCTCACAATCCTACTGGGATTAGGGTTTCAGCATGTGAGTTTGGGGGCAACACAAACATGCAGTTGACAATGGGGATCAATGTCATTGTCTTCTAGTTTCTTTTTCCATGAGCATACTTTTTACATAATCTAGATCATTCTGAATGTGCAGTTTTGATTGCTCAGTGGGCTGAGCGAGGCTGAGAGCTTCCACTGGTAGAGGAAAAGGAAAGAGAAGAGAATGGGGAAGATGAGAAACGAGAGCAAGAAGGCAACGGGGAGAGCAGGCGGGGAGGATGTGTAGAGGGTGCCGACATCAACACGGCTCAGGGGGTCCATGGAGCCAAGCCGAGGGTCTTTTTTTTTTCCCTTTAACCTTCTTTATTATTTTTTTTCCAGCTTCATTGGGAAATAATTGACATGCGACAGTGTGTAAGTTTAAGGTGTACAACGTGTTGATTTGATACACTTATATGTTGCAAAATGATCACCACCAGCCATTAGGTAACACCTCCATCCTGTCACGTAATTACCATTTCTCTTTTTGTGGTGAGAACATTTAAGATCTACTCTCTTAGCAACTTTCAAGTATATTTATGATTACTTCTTATTAGTATTACGGTATTATTAACTATAATCACCTTGCTCTACATTAGGTCTCTAGAACTTGCTTGTCTTCAAGCCTGTGGCCTTGACCTGGACCCTTTCTCTGCTCCTGCATGGAGGCCCACCTCACAGTTTGCAATGACTCCTCTTCCTGTCTCCGCCTCTGGACTGGACACGGAACGAGGGGGAGCAGTGAGTGTCGGGGTTCTAGGTGCCTGGCACATGCTGGGCGTCCGCCTTTGTTGAGAGAACAAACAAACGCCTCTGGGCTTCAGTTCCTCACCGGAGCTCAGACTACAGTGGCTCCTAGCCCACAGTTGGGGCGTGTACTTCCCTGCCTCCCACAAGCCTCTTGGGGATCCCTGGGGGGTTCTTACTCCAGCTCAGAAACAGAGCTGACACGTCTTCTCGTCACGGCATCTCTCCCCCTGCCTTGTTGCATCAGATGCTGGTGAAGATGCGGGTCTGTGGCAGGTCCTGCCTCTGCAAGTTCCAATGGCCGCCCATCCCGAGGGACCAGAGTGATGCAGGTTCTCTGTAGAAGCTTCTAGAAGGCTTCTCTCCCCAGCTCATTGCCATGTGTTGTCTCTGAGCCCCTGATCCTGTCTTTATTTAAAATTTTGGTATTTTGCTCATCATGATTTTTTGGCATTAATTTTGATTTTGGAAAGATATTGCACTAAAATATCATTTACTTTGATTACTGAGTTTTTTGGCAATCCCTCAAACTTTGTGCCCAAAGTGAGTGCCTCACTTGTTTCTTTCTGGCCTCAGCTCTAGGCAAGCAACTTGCTTATGCTTAGAGTCTCCTGGAGTTTTCTCATGAGTCAGCGTCTTCGATTTCTATTCCCTCTTTTGAAACTCATCCCAAGTATGAGAGCTGTGACACCCCCCCGAACTGCCCTCCTCCCTTCCAACTCACCTCCTCGGGGCACTCTTCCACGCAAACCAAATACCCTAGACACACACGTGCACACACGCAAACAGAACCCCCTGACAAAATGCCACAGCCTCCTCTTTCCCCCATCAGGTCCATCAACACGTGCAAAGAGACTTCTCTGGAAGTCACTGGACCACTGGGCAGTTCAGCAAACAGCTGAGCTCTGAGTCCAATTGGGGTTTGCAAGCTCCTCCTGCTAAAGAGGCTTGAGTTTTCTCTTTTAAAGAGAAGAGAGTTCACCTTGGAAAGATCTCGACACTGTGAAGAGAGAGCAGGAATCTTTGGAGGACAGCTAGCATCTCTACCAAGACACTTATTCACACAGAGCTTTTAACACTTGATAACTACTTAAGGCAGCCTAAAGATGTGCCAGCCGATATCAAAACTTTAAGCTAAATAAAGGAGTGATTTGGATGGTATTTTAGGCATCTCATAGTATTGGGCCTCACTCATTGTGGCCCTGGGGCCCAAATCAAGGCTGGTAGTTCTTCAATATTAGGTTATTGAAAGAGCAACGAAGAAATGTAGGGAGAGGTTTTGGACGTGGGTGATGAGCAAGTCTGTGACTCTACCTTGACCCCAACTGTAGTTGAAGTTTCACTGTAGTGTGCTGACTCCGGGAGCTGGAGTCAAATTCCAACACTGCCCCTTCCTGGCTGTGTTGCCTTGGTTGTGTTACTTAACCTCTCTGAGCATCCGTCTCCTCATCTGTGAGATGCAGATGTACCAATCTCACACTGTTGGGTGGGAGGATTTCATGAGTTAATTTATCCCAGGTGAGCGAGGCCTGGTACATAGTAAACACTCAATAAAGACAAATTATTATTATTTAGATTTTTTTGTTATTCATCAAGGTGGAAAAGCTTCAGAGCTTGACTCTTGCTTTTCCAGATGGTTCTTCTAGTTTTTAATCAGATATTCCTCCTCTCCGGATTAATTATATCCTTTCTGGGATTTTCTAAAAGAAATGCCTTGCTTTTCCCAGCTCACATTTCTTCTTTTCCTTTCTTGCAACTTGTCGTCAGCTTCTATCTCTTGATGAGAAGAGGGCCACAGGTTTGCAGACGTGTTTTAAACCCACTGCTGTGCCCCTCTGTGTTTCTTTCCTGATCTTAGCCCTTAATCATGCGTTTTGTCATCTCCTTGTCTGCTTTCCTCCAACAGGGCCTCTCAGTCCGGGCCTTTTAGGATGGAATTCAGCAGGTCGAGGAACTTGCATAGGAAAAAAATGACAAATGTATACTTCACCAAGTTCTCGTTTAGCATTTTCTCGATTATGAAACCACACAGTGGCAGAAGCACCTGGGACTTTGCCACCAATAGACGCCATGGATTTTTTTCTGTCACTTTCCAGCCATCTTGGATATCTGGAAATATTATTCACTCATTGTTACTTTGGAATTATGGCAGTTATTAAACTCTGCTCTGGATCTTGTACTTAATGCACTAGTAAAGAAGCACATGTGTTATAATATCTCAACTTTATTTTATAAATATTTTAATAACTTTATTTTTAAATAATAGATTTTGCTTGTGATCCTGTGGGTTTTATTTTACATGGTTATACACACTTTCTGAGCAGGGTTTGTGGGCTTCACCAGACTGCCCCAGGGGGCTCTGGCGTAAAAAGTTCAAGAGCCTCTGCTCTGGACCAAATTTCATCATTTGAAAATGGCCAGATTGAAAGTGAAACAGGAAGGGAAAATGACAACTTTCTTTTTCTTTCTATCATCTTGAAGCCTCAGGCAGGGTCACTGCACATTTAAAAGTATTTTAGTGACAACAGGGAAGGTGGAAGCCACGAGGCCTGGGGTCCAGTCCCAGTCCCATCGCAATTTGCTGTGTGACTTTGGGCGGGCCTCACAACCTATCTGGGTGTCACTTTCCTCAATGGGGAAGTGAAGGGATTGGACTAGAGCAGAGATGACAAACTCCAGTGCCATCAGGGCCAGTGAACCACAAGGAGGCTCAGGTGAGTGAGTGGGTCTGTGCACCTGTGAATCGGGGAGGGGGACCTGGGGACCTCGACCTGTTTAAAGGGAGCAGCGGCTACTTAGCTATAGCCAATGGGTGCTGGGTGGAAATGCAAGTCCAATGTCGCCAAATCTTCAGATTTTTTTTTTAAAGAAGCCAGAAATCTGGATTTTTATGTGAAATCCCCCTTTATAAAAAATACTGGTTCAAAATTTAAAAGACACGTATAGGACAGATAAAACACCTTTGCAAGCTTCCAATTTATATGTTCTGGTCTATGCAGCTCAGATAATGATGATGATGGTGATGATGATGAGGATGATGATGGTGATGATGATGATGGTGATGATGGTGATGATGATGATGGTGATGATGATGATGGTGATGATGGTGATGATGATGAGGATGATGATGGTGATGATGATGATGGTGATGATGATGAGGATGATGATGGTGATGATGATGAGGATGATGATGGTGATGATGATGATGGTGATGATGATGAGGATGATGGTGGTGATGATGATGAGGATGATGGTGGTGATGATGATGATGGTGATGATGGTGATGATGATGATGGTGATGATGATGAGGATGATGATGGTGATGATGATGATGGTGATGATGATGAGGATGATGATGGTGATGATGATGAGGATGATGATGGTGATGATGATGATGGTGATGATGATGAGGATGATGGTGGTGATGATGATGATGGTGATGATGGTGATGATGATGATGGTGATGATGATGATGGTGATGATGGTGATGATGATGATGGTGATGGTAGACACACATAGAGCACTTGCTGTGTGCCAGGCATATATCCATTCATTCAATCCTTGCAGCAATCCTTTGAGGTAAGTAGTACTATTGTCCTTATTTTTCAGGTGAGGAAACGGTGCACAGAGAGGTTAAGTAAGCTACCCAAAGCTGCATAGCTAGGAAGTGCCCAAATGGGGATTTGAACCTGTGACCTGCCCTCAGATGCAGCCCTGAAAGATACCTGCCTAGGGGGGCTGCTGCGGCTGCCTCCGCAACTGAAACTTCACAGGCTTTGGGGAACGGTGCCCCCTGAAATATGTGATGTGATATCCAGTAACCATGGCCCTTTGTTGCATGGGGACTCTGGAGGTCCTACACAGACAAGGACAAGGGCAGCCCCGGTGTTCTCCTGGGTCGACTGGGGGCTGAGGCCCAGATTCTCCCACCCTCTCCCCACCTCCGTGCCTAAGGCCTCAGGGCTGTGCTATCAACTCTGGGAGAAGCAGGACACCCAAGAGGGCTGAGGAGATGTATTCCACGGGCCCAGTGGCCTGGAGGATCAAAGTCTGAAATTAGAGGATGTAGTGTATTGAGTGTGTCCCTCCAAAAAGATAAGTCCACCTGGAACCTCAGAATGTGACCTTATTTGGAGTAAGAGTCTTTGCAGATGTCATTAAGGTAAGGACCTCAAATGAGGTCATCCTGGATTTGGGTGGGCGCTGAGGCCAAGGGGATGGAAAGGAGGCAAACAGCAGAGGGAAGACGGCCGTGTGAAGACAGAGGCAGAGACTGGAGTGACGGTGCCGCAAGCCAGGATGCCTGGAGCCACCAGCAGCTGGAGGAGGAGGGAAGGATCCTCCCCTGGGAGACCCCGGAGGGAGCACGGCCCTGCTGACACCTTACTGTCAGGCTTCCAGCCTCCAGAACCCGGAGAGAATACAGTTCTGAAGTCACTCAGTTTGTGGTCCTTTGTGGCAGCAGCCCTAGGAAACTGAGACAGAGGGACTCCTAAAAAAATTAGAAAGAAAGAAAAGCAAAGCTGCTGTTTCTTACTCCCCGGTCTGAGACTCCAGGCTGCAGGGCCTGTGTGTGGGATGAACACGCAGGGCCTCACCCGCGTGTGCAGCGGCTCTGTCTGAATTCTAAGCGTCTATAATACAGACACTCACACATACACACACGCGCCCCGGCGACAGGCAGACGGGTCCCCTCGCGGTGATCTGTGGCCTGGCTTTGCTCTTCCTTTCCCGCGTCAGGGGGCCTGAGCAGGCCGGAACCCTGGCCTCCACGCTGACAAGGGTGACTCGAGTGGCCTCTGTTCGCCTGAGTGAGGGCGAGGGCCACGCTCTTCCACTGAAGAAGGAGGCTCAGGGTTTGATAAGTGACTGTTTAATGCTGGCGGCAGAGCCGGCTAATCACCGGGCAGCAACAATCATCATAATTAGAGGTGGACCAGACGCGCGAGGTCCCAGCCTGGCTGTCCTTCTCTGCCTCAGAGACCTTCCTGGGCCTCGGGGACTGGAGGAAGCAGAGAGAATCATCCAGAAGGAGGATGTTCTCTGGAAAGCTGGGCTGGGCCTTCTGAGGAGTCAAAAACCCAGGTGGTCCGTGGGGACCTGGGGGAGCATCGTCGTCCTGCCAGAACTTTTCAAGAGGGTCCCAAAACCCAGGTTATTTTTTATATTGCGGTAAAATACACATAACATAAAATTTACCATTTTACCCATTTTTAGTGTACAATTCTGTGACATTGAGTCCATTCACATTGTTCTGCAACCATCACCACCCTCCATCTCCAGAACTTTTCATCTTCCCAAACGGAAACTCCATCCCCATTAAATACCAGCTCCCCATTTCCCTTCCCCCAGCCCCTGGCAACCACCAGCCACCTTCTGTCCCTATGAATTCGAGCAGGTTGTTTTTTAAAATCTCCTCCTTTAATAAAGTGGGCTCATTTACCACCGGCCACCAGAATGCATCTGTGGATTTCCAATGTCCGTCACCAAATCAACATACCCCAAATTGAACTCTCGATTATCCCACCCAATCTTGCTCTGTCTTTGACCTCTATCCTCTTTTACCCCAAATGCAACTGTCACCAAGTCTGTCAAGTCTACCTTCACGTACTTCTCGAACCTGATCACTAGCCCTTCAGTCCCAGTCAGTGCAGGACACCTTGACCTGGCCCCGAGCTGTCACCATTACCTCCTCATGGGTGCCCCTGCTTTTCTTTGGGACCCTACCACCTATTCTTTCCCTTAACAGCTCCTATAGCTTTGGAAGCAGACAGCTTGAGTTCAAATTCTGATTCTATTATTTCTTATTTATGTGATTTTGGACCAGTCTCTTAAGATCTGTGTGCCTCAGTTTCCTCTTCTGATAAATGGAAATAATAATGGGACCCCTCTCAGGGGATAGTCGTGAAGATTAAATGAGTTCACCCATATAGAGCCAATTAACACAAAGGATTTTATTATTATCATTATAAAACAATTGTGGTTACTATATCTATGATTTCAAAATATATTTTAATTATTTATTTGCATGTTTGTCCATCTCGGACTGTGAGTCCCTGGAGAAGAGGGACTACATCTAACCCATCTGTGTCTCTTCAGAGTCTGGCCCATACTTTGTGCTTATTTATTAGATGCTAAGTTAATGTTTGGGAAAGGAAGGAAGAAGTTAGTTTTTCCAGTGGAAGGTTAGGACACACCTAAGATATCAGCTCGCAAGAGAAGACTTCTCCCAGGGTCCCTGGATGAGTGGGGTTCCCCCTTTCACCCCAGATCACAGGAGTGCATCCCCTTCCTGTTCCAGTCATTGCCAAGTAACAAACCACCTCCAAACGTAGTGCCTGAAAACCACAAGCCCTGTATATAGCTCTTGATTTTGTGGGTCAGGGGTTGGGCAGGGCTCACCTGGGCAGTTATTCTGCTCCTTGTGGTGTCGACTGAGATCACCTGAAGGCTGGTGGACGGGCTGGTCTGGAAGGTACAAGGTGGCTTCACTCAGTGTCTGGTGCCTTGGCAAGGATGGCTGCACAGCTGGGCTCAGCTGGGACTGTCTACTACATGTGGCCTCTGCAGCATGGCGATGTCAGGGAGTCAGAGTGCTCATGTGGAGGCTGGATTTCCCCCAAATCAAGTATCCCAAGGGGGCCGGGTATAGCCGCAAGCAAGGCTTCTTATGACTAGCCTTGAAAGTCCCAGAACACCACTTCTGTTGCACTCCATTAGCCAAGCAGATCACTAAGATCAGCTCAGATTCAAGGGGAGTGGAATCAGACCCCACCCCTCCATGGAGGAATAGCCAAGAGCTTGTGGCACCGTTAATGTACCGTGCTCCTTCTCTCCACTGCAGGTGTTTTAGACCAGGATCACTGGGCCTCACGGACAGCGAATCGTGAATCCCCCAAATGCAGTTTTGTACAGATGTGCAAAATGTGCATTTTTTCAGCGAGATGAGCTGTCGGGGAGGTTATGAATCACTGCATGGTGGTCTTCCTTTTTACCCAGCCTTATCTCACCCCGCTACCCTGCAAAATTTCTCAAGAAAACGTGAGCAGAGTCTTGTAAGCTATCCCAATAATGCAGGAAAACAAGTCAGCCTTTAATCCCCTGCCTCCCCCCATCCATCCTCCCCAGAGATAATTCCTGCTATCAGTTTGACGTGGATCTTTCACGATGTTTTCCATGCATTACATGGATGTGTACGGTTTTTAAAAATGCAGATAGCCTCATTCTCTTCATATTTTTTTCTGTAATTTGCTTATTTTTCACTTTTAACATTATGCATAGGAGATTCGTTCATGTCAGTATTCCTAGACTTATCCTCCGTTTAAAAACGGCCTCAGAGAAGGCGGCCAGTGGCCGTAGCCATAATAGTGTAGGCGTTTTTCTCCTAATGCTTCTGGAGCCGTTTCCCGTTTTCCAGTCTTGCACACAGTGCAGCTGTAAACAGCCTTGCTTCACCTACTTGTGCACCCATGAGAGTAGGTACCGAGAGGTGGAATTGCTAAGTTATTGGGTATGGGCATGTACAATTTGAATTTTTATTGCTAAATTCACTTCCAACATAAATGCACAAATTCTCCACACGCTTGCTAAAGCTGAATATTCCCAGTCTTCTAGATTCTTTCCGATCTGAGAGCTGAGCATCTCACCAGTTTATATAGCGTTGCTATCCAGCTGACAATTTAGAACATGGTCTTTGGGCTCAGGGAGAATGTAGGTCCTGGTTCTGTCATCTACCTCTAAAGAAGTTATTAAATCACGTGACCTCAGTGAGCTCAGCTGCCTTCTCTTGAAGTGGGCACCATAGTGCTGCGATGATGCTTCCATGAGATTGCATGGAAAGTGCTCTCAGCCATGTCTGGAACATACTAAGTTCTCATCATTGGCAACGACTTGTATTATTATGATTATTCCAAGTGTTTCCAGTTTAGCAGTTGCAGAGGGGCAAATGCTACTGAATACGACAGGATTACCAATTAAAGCTGCTCCTCCATCCTTCAGACCCTTTAGTGTAGAGGCTCAAATAGCTGACATTAAGTCTGACCCTCCAGTGGAATGATCTTAGAAGGACCAAAGCCATAATAACTAACTTCACTGCATCTGCCATGTGGCCATGCTCCCACTTTATCCTCCCAGCCCTATGAGGAAGGCACTATGATACGACCCATTTGACAGATGAGGAAACTGAAGAACCGAGAGGTTGAGTAACTCTCCTGAGGTCACATCTCTAGTAATTTGGCAGAGAGGGGAACTGAAACTGTCAGTTAGGCCCAGGGATAGTTCTTCACCGTTAGTTTATAGAATTTTCTAGATCGAAGTTGATACGGCAGGTGTGGGTGATTTGACAATGATGTGTGGGAGACATGGAAGACTGTTGCCTAAAGAGACGTCTGCTGAATGCTCTACGTTCAGTGTGACTGGGCACCGTCGGTCTTCACTCTACAGGTGAGGAAAGTGTGAGAACAGATGCCACCCTGTGTTTGGTCTTGCCTGGTCCCTTCACAGCTTCTCCCCTACGTGGAGCCCAGGACAGCGAGGGAGGGGAGGTGGGGAAGGAGAGAGAATGAAACCACATCCAGTTCAGTGTCCCAGAGGCCTGGGGGCACTCCATCTCAGGTGGTATCCTGGCCTGCTGCTTGCTACAGGTGCGATTTTAAGGGAGTCATTTCAGCTCTCCTGGCCTCAGTTTCCTTTTCTGTTAATTGAAGATAAAATGGTTTACCCTGCATGACATGGAGACAAGTGTTGATAACGTATGTGAAGCATGGTGCCTGGCAAGCAGGTTTTCAAGAAAATCTAGTTCCTCTGCAGCGTCTTTCTTTTCCTTGCTAACACAAAATAGTTGTACCTTAGAAGGTGGGTTTTGATTGTCAGGCTACCATTCTTCCTTTTGGGAACAATCCCTCAATAATTTCCTTTTGAGGGAATGCCTCCCCCAGTCTACCTCCATGGGCTTTGGGTGGAATTTGCTCTACCCCTGAATCCAGGAATGGGCATGGGACTCAGGGCTTAGCAGTTGGAACCTTCTGGCCACAGTCCCTCTGGTCACAGTCACTGGTTTGGGGATAAGCACGTGACACAATCGAAGCAATCACCAGGGAAATGTCATGCACTGGGACTAATCTCAGTCTTCTCTGGGTCACCTGGGCCACGTAGGAGAGAAATGAACTCTGAAACAAAGTCAGAGTTCTGCTAGCGAGGAAGAGAGTGGCGCTGATACTGGGTAGATAACCAACGGTGCCCAAAACAACAATTTTCTTACTTTTAGAGCTGAAGGAGCAGAGAGATGAAACTTGACCAAGAATAGCCAGCTAATTACAGATCCTATTTTCTAAGCATAACCCAATAATTTGCATTTTTGCTTGAACCAGTTTGGGTTGGATTTTTCTATAACTTTCAACAGATAGTAATCTTCTTGAGGGCATGAACCATATATGGACCATTCTCCAGTTTATTCTCATGACCCAGCCTGGTGCTTGGCACAGAGTTGGGGCTCAACAAATATTTGATGAATGGATGAGACAGTGAAAAAGGACACCCTGGGGGAGTCCTAGATCTTTAAGTCTCTAAGGAATTCCAGAGCCACCTTTCAGACTCTGATGCACACACAAATCACCTGAGATCTTGTTAAAATTCAGATTCGCATTCAGAAGCTCTAGAGTAGGGCCTGAGATTCTGGATTTCTTACAAGTTTCTGGACAATGTTGACGCTGTTGTTTCCAGAACCACGTTTTGAGAAACAAAGTCTGGATGGCTGTGTGTCCCTGTGGTAGTCACAAGCCACATATGGCTATTGATCATTTGAAACATGACTAATCTGAACTGAGATGTGCTGTAAGTATAAAATACACACTGGATTTTGAAGAGTTATAAAAAAACCCCTGTAAAATACATTTCATAATTTTTATATTTATTACAGGTTGAAGTGATAATGGTTTGGATATATTGGATTTAAAAAACTATTAAAACTAATTTCACCTGGTTCTTCTTGTTCTTTTAAATGCAGCTACCAGAAATTTGAAAGTACATATGTGGCTCATGGGTGGTGCAGGCTGCTCATGGGTAAGGAAACGTGTCTTCAATTGCTGAGTTTTTATGCCTACTGGACCTGGGTCAACAGGGTCAAACACTGCAGAAGAATCAAGGAGAAGGAAGACTGAGAAGAAATATGGATGCCGGTATTTTCTAGAAAGAGTAGTGTGTCAATGGTGTTAGGAAAGGAAGAACGTTACTGATTGGGTGAGAGGGTGAATGAGGCTGGGGAGATAGTGGGGATTAGGCCTCTTTGCTAAGAAATTTGATGAGACTTTGTTCCATGTATGAAACAAAACTCAGGCAAAAATTTTAATTTTAATTTTCTTAGCAAGAGGCGTTAGGGATGGGAGCAAAGGGGATTTTCATGGGTACACTCCGTGACTCAGCAATTTCCCTCCTAGGTGGATACTTAGAAAAACTTTACACATGTGGACAAAGAGTCAACTGGGAGAATGTTAGTGTTGCCAAACATTGGAAACAAACAAAATGTTCAACATTAGGAGGCTGAGCAAATCACTTGTGTTGTGCTGGTAGAATGAGACTGTGCTGCAGGCAGAAAGGCAGGAACTGGGGCCTCGTACACCGATACATTTCAGAAACCAACACTGAGAAAAACAGGATGCAGAAGGATAAGTGCAGAATGATACTGCTGGTATGAAGTTTAAAAAACATGCAAAACAACCCTATATATCATATAAGGATAACACTATAAAAAATATAAAGATGTGCATGGGAAGGAAAAACATCAAATTTAAGATCGTGGTTATCTTGCGGGAGAAGGAGGGAAGTGTGATCAGAAAGGGGAGAGGCCCACAGGGTCTACAGGAAAAAAATTTTGGATGTAATTGCTCATTAAAGAAAACAGCTGCTTAAAAACATAGTCCATTATAAGCATATAAGACACTGCCACGGTAGTTTTATTGTTAAACTTCCTTCTATTGCTCTCCCTACTGTTAGTTCAATTTTTTAATAGTTTGTTTTCATTTTTATGTTGATCACAGCCATGCAGGCCCAAGGTTTAAGGCTCAAGTCATCCTACAGGGTTTGTTAATTAAATCAGGTTTTTTCTTTTGTTAAAGTAGGTGGCAGGAACATAGGTGTTTGCTTTATTATTCTCAAATACCTTTTTATAAATCTGAAATATTTTATTAAAAAATGCTCCAATATTCATAAAATCATTAGAGAAAATGAATAAATCTCCTTCAGAATAACTCCATGTCTACAAATTCAGGGATCGTAAATGGTTCTCAAACTGGAATTCATCCATCTCGCATTCCACTAGCTTCTTTGTTTTCTTGCAGTTGGTTATCGTCCTCATACCTCTTCTCTGTTTCCCACCCATCGGACCCAAATACTTGAGTTCGGAAGTTTGGGGGGGTCATAACTCAGGTGAATTTTCCTAATCTCTGTTGGGGGTGGTAGTGGAGATAGTTTGAACAGTGTGATCAATATTGTAATTACAGCTTGGATGATAGCTGAAGAACTCCCTGCCCCTTGATATCCAGGTAAAAATGCCTTCAAGTCCACATTCCTTAAGCCCGTGCCATTCCAAAGCTTTCCCAAAGATTTCTGCTAATTCCTGTGGGGATTTAGGGAATTTAGGGAATTCTCTCTTTTGGGTTCTGGTTTCTGAGTCTTCTCCCTGTCTCCCTGAAACTCAGTCTCTCCTTCATTTTAAAATACAAAACACACTCAGATCAATCATTTAATAGCTACTGAAGACTTTATCGACCACTTCTTAGGCCAAACAGAGAAGGGTTTTACACGCCAACATGCAAACGTATTTTACAGGGATTGGTTGCCATTGCTCTTAAAATATTAAAATATCTTAAAATACTTAAAATGTCTGTAGGGGTTTTTGTTTATTTTTTTTGGTCTAGTTTCTTTCCTCTTTATCCTGGTACCACAATTTGTATTTTCTTTGGGAAACGAACCCATCTCACTTTCAGGTTTTTGGGTGGACCAGAGCTCTGTGGGGATAAAACTAGGTAATATTATTATCCCTATTTTATAAACAAGGAGAGTGAGGCTGCAAGAGGTTAGCATATGTTGATCAAGGTCAAACCACTAGTGAGCACATGATTTGGAATTTGAACTCAGATCTAACACCAAAACTTGTGTTCATCACCACTATGGTATAAGAATATAATAATAATGATAATAACCACATACCCTCAACTCCCAGGGTGTGTCTCCATTCCAGACCTGTCTACTGAGTTCCAGATTTCTATATCAACTGCATATATAGTGTCTCCACTTGACTGTCTAATAGGCATCTGTGATGGTTTAAAAAATATTCATGAATTCTTTGACATAATGTCCTCAAGGGGTGGAGCTTAATTTCCCTCTCCTTGAGTGTGGGTTGAATTAATGACTTGCTTCTAGTAGGATATTATGGAAATGACAGTGTGTGGTTTCCAAGGCCAGGTCATAAAAGGCATTGTGACTTCTGCCCTGCTCTCTTGGATCACTCACTGTGTGGAAAGCCAGATGCCCTTATGTGAGGACACTCATGTCCTATGGAGAGACCCATGTGGTGAGGAACTGAAGCCTCCTGCCAACAGTCAGCAGGAAACTGAGGCCTTCTGCCAAGAGCTGTGTGAGGGAGCCATCTTGAAAGTGGGTCCCCCAGCCCCAGTCCAGCCTTCAGATGAGACTGCAGCCCCAGCCAGTGTCCTGACTGCCGCCTCGTGAGAGACCCTGAGCCAGACCCACCCAGCTAAGCTGCTCCTGGGGTCCTGGCTCACAGAAACTGTGAGATAATAAATATTTGTTGTTTTAAGACATGAAGTTTTGGGGAAATTTATTATGCAGCAATCGATAATTAATACAGCATCTCAAACATGACATGTCAAAAGCTGAACTCCCAGTATTCTGCAAACATAATTTTCCCTCTGTCTTCTCTGTTTCGAAATTAGCAATGTGATGGTTCTTGTTCCTCAGGCTAAAACCTTGAAAACATCCTTAATGCCTCACTTAATTTCACAACCCACATCTAACATAAGAGCAATCCCTGTTGTTTTAACTTTAAAATGTATCCAAAATCCAGTCGTGTCTTCCCATATCCTCAGTTACCACCCCAGTCCACCCCATCACCTGTCACTAGGTTTGTAGCAATTGACATCTCCCTAACTTCCCTTTTTCACTGGTCCTAGAGGCAATTCTGAATACAGTAGCCAGAGGGATCCTTTAAAAATACAAGCCAGATTTCCAGTTCCTCTGCTCCAAACCCCTCATGGTCACTCTTCCTCCAGATCTGCAAATGGCTCCCTCCTTTCCCTTTCTTCAGATCTTTGCCCAAATATCACCTTTTTTTTTTTTGGTGAGGAAGATTGGCCCCTGAGCTAACATCTGCTGCCAATCTTCCTCTTTTTGCTGAGGAAGATTATCCCTGAGCTAACAACTGTGCCCATCTTCCTCTATTTTGTATGCAGGATGCCGCCACAGCATGGCTTGATGAGCAGTGCGTAAGTCCATGCCCAGGATCTGAACCTGCGAACCCCGGGCCGCTGAAGCAGAGCGCGTGAACTTAACCACTACGCCACCGGGCTGGCCCCCATCACTTCCTTAATGAGGACTTTTCTGGCTCCTGAGCATTCTTCATAGTGTATATTTTACTTATTTATTTTTTCTCTCTCTTCTAGAGGGACAACTCCTTAAAGAGAGGGACTTTGTTGTCTAATTTGTTTACTGTTGTGTCCCAGCATTGAGTGATTCTTGTACATAGTAGGTAGCCTACAAATATTTATTGAGTAAACTTATTGTTGTTTTCCTAAGAGCTATTGTCCTTGGTGTATATCAGAACTACCTGGGAAACTAGTTAAAAATAAGAATGCTGGTTTGGCTGCCCAGTGCACCCAGCACAATCCTAGGCACCCATTTAGAGTCTAATGAAAACTAGGGGATAGTAAGATACATCCCTGGGAAACTCTAATGCATTTGTCTCCTAATCTTTCAGCAAACATTGTTATTTCTGCTTTAACAGAGGCAAGAAAAATAGTAAAATATATTGAAATTGGTTTGTATTAAAAAAACTCCTTTGCAGTTAGGGCAGTAAATTATAGACACAGGATTCAATATAGGCCATAAATTGAATATTTTAGTGTGAGTAGAGTTGTATCGACTGTTCCTTTGGGGATTAGAGTTTATTTCCTAAGCTTTTGTTCATTACATCATGAGTCTTTTCAATAAAACGATCTCATTGCCTGACAGTCAGACAGGCCTTTCAGTGATGCAAGAGGATTTTATCGGGTGTGGTTAACTCAGAAAATGATTCTCTGAAGATACTTTATGACCAAATATTTACTAATGTCCCTTAGCAGGCCTGGTTAATTTCAGAATACCTAAGAAAGCCAATAAATGTGAACTAGGACACCCACATGCTCACGCAAACACACACACACACACACAAATATACATCTACTGTTGTTGCTACTCTGCTCTAAGCAGATAAAAACCAAGAAATGTAACTGAAACAGGAAGCTTGATGTTATCATGACCTTCATAATAAAAGTTCTTGGGCAGATGAAAGGATTAGGATTGGTGGGCACGTCACATAGAGATTCAAATCCATCCATCCATCCATCCATCCATCCATCCATCCATTAATCCATCCTCCCAACCATCTATCCATCCATCATCCATCCACTCATCCATCTATCTATCCATCCATCCATCCATCCATCTCCTCCCTCCCTTCCTTCCTCCCTCCATCCATTCACCGCCCCCCCCTCCATCCATCCATTTGAGGAGGTGGGCATTTACTTTACAATACTTGGATTCAAGGCTTATAATTCATTACTTTTGTAAATTAGCCGAATTTGTCCTACCCCTTATCAGTTAGAGTTTGATGGACACAAGAAACAAAACTGACTCTTCTATTTTGAAATGGCACAGGTAGCTGACAAACTACCAGCTGAAGGACTGGTCTTGGTGGGGCAGGAAACAGGGCAGCTCTGGGGTTCCAGGAAGTAGGAGTGAATCGAGTCTCTCCTGGATGAGAAAGAGTGTGGTAGGCCTGCACACCTGCCCACCCCTTGGCACAGTGGGAGAGTGTGGTAGGCAGCCATGAGATGGTCCCACTGATTCCCACTTCCTGGTGTTCATGCCTTGGTGTGATCCCCTCCCCTTGAGCATGGTTGGACCTAAAGGCTTGCTTCTAATGAATAGAATGAGGCAAAAGTGAGGGGATATCACTTTCATGACAAAAGCCTCCAGCTTCTGTCTCGTTGCAATCTCTTTTTTTCTTGTTTGCGTGCTGTGATGAAACAGCTGCCATGTGTGAGCCACCATGAAGAGAATCCCACGTGGCAATGAGCTGGCTGAGGCCTGCCGCCAAAAGCCACTGAGGAACTGAGAACCTCAGGCCAACAGCCCAGAAAGAACTAATCCTGCCCACAGCCACTGATTTCACCCAGAAGTGGATGCTGCCCCAGTCGAAACTTGAGATGAGACCGCAGCTCCGGCTGACTCCTTGATGGCAGCCTGCGAGAGTCCTTAAGGTAGAGGCACCCAGCTAAGCCATGCCTGGATTCCTGGCCCACAGAAACTGTGAGATCTTACATGTTTGTTGTTGTAAGTTGCTAAATTTGGGGACAATTTGTTATGTGGTATATTAGTTTCCTAGGGCTGACATAACAAAGTACCACAAACTGGGTGGTTTGGAGCAACAGAAATTTATTTTCTCATGGTGCTGGAGGCCAGAAATCTAAAATCAAGATGTCTGCAGGTCCGTGCTTCCTCTGGAGGTGCTGGGAAGGGTCTGAGCCTGGCCTTTCACCTAGCTTATGGCAGCATTCCCTGTGAGGCATTCCCCGACTTACAGATGGCCACCTCCCTCTGTCTCTTTATATAACCTTCCCTTTGTGTATGCACGTCTGTGCACATTTCTCTTTTTGATAAGAGTACCAATCATACTGGATTAGGGCCCACCCTCATCTTAAACTGATTCCATCTGCAAAGACCTTATTTCCAAATAAGGTCACATTCACAGGTACTGGGGGTTAGGATTTCCATATATCTTTTTTGGGTGGGGGATACAGTTCAACCCAACAACCAGCCATAGACAACTAGTATAGAGAGTTAACTCCCAAAGAGAAATGTGGGCACAATTATTAGAAGAAAGAGGAAAATGGATGCTACTCCATCAAAAAAAAAGAGACCCCAAAATATAAGTTCCCAACCAATAGAACTGAGCTGTCTAGCACAGCGTCACAAGCCAGATGTGGCTGTTGAGCACGTGAAGTGTGGCTGGTCTGAACTGAGATGTGCTGTGAGTGTAAAACACACACCAGATTTTGAAGATTTAGAATGAAAAAAAGGAATGTAAAATATTTAGCGATTGTTTTTGATTCCATGTTGAAATAATATTTTGGATATATTAAGTTAAATGAAATATACTACTAAATCTAATTTCACTTGTTTCTTTTAATTTATTTTTTAAATGTGGCTACCAGAAAATTTAGCTTTATGCATATGTGGCTTGCATTATATTTCTTTTGGATGTTATTGCTCTGCGGTTTGGGATATTTCTACTCTGTTCTGTACGGGGGGAATTTCTTCCCCTCCCTAGAATTTAGCAAAGCTTCAAGGCTCTAGAAAACTGGGGAGCTGGGCCTCTAGTCTTGACTGCATATTGTGATCAAGACTGAGATACTTACTGTCCAAAGTATCTTGACTCCTTCGAAGCCAAGTGGCTCACCATTCCACGCTTGAACAGAGCGTCCCTTTGCTAAGTTGTCAAGTTATGGCACCTGTCATCCAGCTAGAGAAACCTACAGGCTTCCACGCTGGTGCCTCCTGGAGATGGTCAGCCCCTCTGGGAGTACTGGGAGAAGTGTTGGGTCACTGCAGCCTCCCCATCTGCCCTCTCCATTCCTTGGTCCCTAGGGCTGCACCACTGATGCCTTACTCTCCTCCCTGACCCTCAGAGGTCCCCACTCTGGACAATCAAGACCCTTCTAGCATCTTCTCTTTGGAAACAAAGGCCTATTCATTCTCCCTGGGGGAAAAGGGACTCTGAGGCCCAGGCTGCTTTCAGAGGATGGGGGCAGTGGAAATATCTCCTGCTATTTCTATATTTCAGGCTGAATAAGATAAATTAATAGTGCAAGAAATAATCCTTCCACAAATTCATTTGTTCAACAGATGTATTTATTGCCATATTTCAAAGCTCTTTTCCCTAAATTATCTTCATTTATTCAGCAAATGTAGGGAGTGGTTACTCTGCCAGGCACTTTGGGGATTAATTGGTGAACAGGCAGACACAGCCTCTTCTCGTGGAATTTATAGTCGAGTGGGGGAGGCAGGACGGAGCAGACAACCAGACAAATAATTATCACCTTCCGGATCAGTACTATTAGGGAAAGTAGAGGTGCTGTCAGAGGTGGGTCCAGGAGAACCTAACTGTGTATGAGAGCGAATCAACGGAAGCTGGTAAGCTGAGCTCTGAAGGATGGATAGGAGTTGGGGGCGAGGAGGTGAGGGATGAGTAGTATCTTTTCTGAGCTCTCAGACTGAGCCACTGTTCATTCATTTATTTATCCATCCATCCATCCATCCAACGAATACTTCCTGAGCATCTCCTATGTGGCAGGAGATGTCCCCAACCACATGGAGATGACATGTAAACCATGCTTCTTGACCTCAGCACTACTGACATTCGAGGCTGGGTCATTCTCTGTGGGGGGCTGTCCTGCACACTGTAGGATGTTAGCAGCATCCCTGGCCTCTACCCGCCAGATCCAGTAGCAACATCCCCAGTCCTGACAATCTAAAATGTCTCCAGACATTACCCAATGTCTCCTAGCGGGCAACATTGCCCAGTTGTAAACAAATAACTATATAACATCGTATTAGGCAGTGATGTGCCCCATGAGGAAAAATTTAAAGTGGGTTGAGGGAATAGAGAGGGAAGGCGTCACTGATAAGGTAGCACTTAAACAGAGACATAACTGAAGTGTGGGAACAAGCCACACCCCAGGCAGAGGGAACAGCCAGTGCAAAGGCACTGTGGTGGATGACTTGGGTGTGAAGGAGGAGGGGCAGGGAGCCCTGAGTGGTTAAGAGGAAAGGTGGGGTGTGGTGGGAGGTGAGGTAACAGCTGAGGGCCAGCTCAAGTGGCCCATGGCACAGTCTTGGGATTTTTCTCTGAATGAGATGGGGCTACTGGAGGGTTTTGAGCAGCGGTTGATGTGATCCATTTTGAAAGAATCACACTGGCTGCTCAGAGAAGTGAGGCGACCAGTTCGGAGTCAAAGGTTCAGACCCCGTTCTCAAAGAGTGGTCTTCAGAACAGCAGCAGCATCTGGGAGCTGGGGAAACATGCACGTTCTCGGGCCCCCATCCCCAAACTACTGAATCCCAGGCCAGGCCCAGCCACCCCTGTTTTGCCAAGCCCTGCGGGGGGTTCTGATGTGTGCTTGCGTTTGCAAACCTTGGTTTATGAGAGAGAGCCAGTCTCCTCTGCGCTGACGGCCCCTCTCCCACCTCTGGCATCATCACTGAGCAGCCGGCCTCACGCTGTCCTGCTCAGCAAAGGGGGGTCTTACCAACCCTCCTCCTGGGGGCCTGCCTTCAGAACCCTCTCCCCGCATTCCCGGGAGGGCGGGAGTGCAGAGTTCAGGTGACAGGTGGCGTCTGTTGAGAACAGCTGACAAGCCGTCTCCTGGAGGTGTGATTGACAGCACCCTAATCAGCAGGAAGAGAATGGCGTGCCTCTAGAATGATATTTGCTCTGTAAATATTTGACATTATCTACCCTGCAAACCTGAAAGAGAACTTCATTGTTCTTTCTTTTTCTGGGAACACAGCAAGTCACAGAACACCCTTAAGTCTAATTAGTCTGACAGGGGAGTTTCCGATAGGGGCCGTGGACCTAAGACGTGAGAACGAGAGTAGGAGTCTTCCTCTCTTCGCTGTTCAGGGTGGATGAGGGTCACTCACCTGTGGCCATGGGAACCCCAGCTTCCTCGGCACTGGAATGTGCACACTGTCACGTGGGCGTGCTGCAGTCTCCTTTGGCAGGTTTGGGGCGGGGCCTGAGATTCTGCATTTCTAACAAGCTCCCTGGGGATTTGGGGGCCGCACGTGGAGTGGGGAGACCACAAGGACCTTCCTGCTGCCAGCTCTGACCTGATGTCGGGAGATGGCTTTCAGAAGTCGCGTAGGGGGTGGCTTCAGGCAGTAGACAGACTTGAGCTTGATTTCTTGCCGTACAAGTCATTAGCTGTGTGACTTTGGGCAAGTGGGCTCACCTCTCTGAGCCTGCGCTATGGAGTTAACAAGAACGCTTACATTTTACTCAACCTTTTTTTGGAAATTTCTCCCTTGAGGAACTTTTTTAGAATTTTTTTCTTCCTAATCGTCTCCCTCCCCATGAAATTCTAATGCCACAGATATACAGCATATCTGTGCATGCACTGTGACCTTTTGGAGGACCACAAAGCATTATAATAGCCAAGATTTTTCACCCCCGAGAATTAACTTTTGTGCGCCTGGGGGTGATATCACCCTGCCGAGAATGCCTATTTTAGGGCAATTGTAAAGATTAAGAAAGGTAATTTCCATCGAGAACCTGATACACAGTAAGTGCTCAATGATGGTTAAGTATTAATGTATATTATGTAAACTATGTTAAAGATAATACAGTATTATAAGACAATATATACTATATATTATGTTATACATTGTATTATATTTTATTATCTGTCAGTCTAACACCTGCATATTGTATGAACGGGAGAGCAAAGGTGGAGAAGAAGGCAAAGAAACGGAAGTGAGCCGAGGGGACCGTGTGCTGTGACGCAAGAGTTCAGGATTTGAAAGCAGATTTGGGTCTCAGGTTCACTTCGCAGGGCTGTGTGATCTCAGAGGCGTGTTTCACCTTCTGGGTCCCCATGTCTTCATCGCTACCCCGGGCACGACACGCTCTTCCTCTCTATAACGCAGTGAAAGGTAGATCCAAGGACACGTGGAGGGAGACCGTTACAGGGTTTTTGTTATTTGGCCGGAACATCACTGAGCACCCACCGCGGGGCCGTGGGGCGTGGCGCTGGGGACGCAGCAGGGGAAAGACCGCCTGCTGAGCCCTGCCCCCTGGTGCCTGCAGTACACAAGCAGGCAGCACAGGTCACTGCAGGTGTGAAAGGTGACCTGGGTAGGAGACTTTTCCTAGACAGGGTCAGAGAAGAAGGCTGGGTCACAGCACGTGCAGAGGCTCTGAGACGGGAGAGCGCCTGGCTGTGCTGGAATGGAGAGGACTCCGATTTGGCAGAGTATAGAATGTGCTAGAGGAGGCCAGTGCCTGGAATGGCGGGAGCCAGACCAGGCGGGGTCCTCAGGCCAGCTGAGGCCAGTGGATTGTTTCCCGGGGCCATGGGGAGCCATTAAAAGCAATGTCAAGGGACAAGGGCGGGTAGGAGTGGCTGGGGGTGCAGGAAACTTGCTCTTGCATCTTAGAACATCTTGTGTTTTCCCAAATTCTTTCCATTTCCCTCAGGACAGAAAGAGCTTAGTTCTGGAGCCTGGGAAACAGACCAAGGGGGCGGGGTTGGATAACCAGAGGGAAAATGAGACAGCAGTTCATATTTCAAAGATCTTTGCCTGTCACAGTTGCCTTCACGGCAAAGTGTCGCTCCATTACTCATCCCGCAGCTCTCCAGAACTCACGGCTGGCCCCTGGAAGTCCTGGGACACTTTCTGCTCATACCACAGAACGTAGGCCCAGTGATCATTATATGGTGAATAAACCATCATTTTTAAAGGGCCTACCATTTGCCAGGCCTTGTGCTAGGGGCTTACAAGAGTGTGGCTTTCCCCTTACACAAACTCTGGGCTGAATTCCGGGTCCACTATGTGCAGTGGTGTGGGACATGGGGCAACTTCTCAGCTGTAAAATGGTGTATGAGTAGGGACCTCCTGGGGTCGCTGTGAGGACTGGGGCATTTCTCAGCATTACATCTCACTCACTCGGTAAGCATCAATATGTAGTGCATATTAAGATATTAACTGGGACTCATGCACGCACTCATTGATTCTTTCAACAAATATCATCTTGAGCATCTGTGATATGTGAGGCATGATAGACTGTGCTAGAAGTTGGGGATACAATGCTGAACCCAACAGGATTTGGTCCCTGCCCTCATGGAATCTACAGTCTGGTGACAGTGTAGCAGGGGTTGGCAAATGTTTTTGGTAAAAGCCCAGATAGTAAATATTTTTGGTTCTGGAGGGCCGAGAGACAAAACTGAATTATATCCATGTCGCTACGACCTGAAGGGTGCCGGGCAGGGGGTGGAATGAAAACACCACATAAGGTCCCTGTTGTAACTACTTAACTTGGCTGTTTGAGTGTGAAAGCAGCCACAGACAGTAAACAAACACATGGGTGTGGCTGTGTTCCAATAAAACTTTGTTTAAAAAAAATAGGTGGGGGGCTAGATTTGGCCCAGGGACTGCAGTCTGTGGACCCCTGGTAGAGAACCGGCTAAGAATACAGATGTTGGAGCCAGTCTGCCCAGCTGAATCCCCATTCTGCCACTTACTAGCTGGTTGACGTTAAACAACCAACTTGCCCTCTCTGTTCCTCAGTTTCCTCATCTGTAAAATGGAAGCAAAAATTGCACTTACCTCAGATGGTGAGCATTAAATTAATAATATATGTAAAATGCTTGGTACAACGTCTGGCATGTGGTGCATACCATTATAAATGCTGGTTGTTAATTTTCATATGAGTGACGAGGTAGGGATTAATCAATATGATCATGCAAACAGGAGTACAATTACAGCTGTTACAAGTGTGGCTTGACAAAGCCCTAGAAGGACTTCGGTTAATTTAGGGGCAATTGCTGAGACGTGACCTGAGAACTTGCTCCCACTCCTCTGTGAAGAAAACTTACTGTGGCTACTTCACGTTAATGAATTTTTGTCACTTTTTTTTGGGTCTCTTTCACACATTGTGGTCATGCTACATTGAGAAGTTTCTTTGGCGAAAAAAGAAACTCAGCCCATATAAGTGAGTTCATACAGTGTTTGTCTGTGTCTGGCTTATTTTACTTAGCGTGATGTCCTCCTGGTCCATCCATGTTTCACAAATGGCAGAATTTCCTTCTTTTTTTAAGGCTGAATGATACTCCACTGTATACCACATTTGCTCATCCATTCATCAGATGATGGACATTTAGGTTGTTCCCATGTCTTGGCTGTTGTAAATAACGCTACAGTGAACATGGGAATGCAGAAGTCTCTTTGAGATACTGATTTCACTTCTTTTGGATGTATACCCAGAAGTGGGATCGCTGAATCACAAAGTAGTTCTATTTTTAATTTTTTGAGGGACTTCCATACTGTTTTCCGTAGTGGCCATACCAATTTACATTCCTACCAAAGGTGGACAAGGGTTCCCTTTTCTCCACCTTGTTGCCAACACTTATTATATCTTTTTAAAATTAATTAATTTTAGGAAGATTTATCCTGAGCTAACATCTGTTGCCAATCTTCCTCCTTTTTTCCTTTTTTCTCCCCAAAGCCCCAGCAGACAGTTGTATGTCGTAGTTGTACATCCTTCTAGTTGCTCCATGTAGGACGCCTCTCAGCATGGCTTGATGAATGGTGTGTAGGCCCCCGCCCGGGATCCGAACTGGCAAACCTCAGGCCGCCGAAGCGGAGGGTGCGAACTCAACCACTACACCACCGGGCTGGCCCCTATGTCTTGTCTTTTTAATAATAGCCATTCTAACAGGTGTGAGGTGACATCTCATTGTGGGTTTGATTTGCATTTCCCTGATGATTAGTGAAGTGAGAACCCTTTCATGTACCCGTTGGCCATTTGCATGTCTTCTTTTGACAACTGTTAATATACAGCAACGTGACTATTGTTAACAATACTGTATTGTATATTTGCTGAAAGGGTAGATCTCAAGTGTTCTCACCACACAAAAAAGAAAATAGTAACTGTGAGGTGATGGATATTTTAATGAGCTTGATTGTGGTAATCATTTCACAATGTCTATGTAGATCAAAACATCAAGTTGTACAGCTAAACGCATACAATTTTTATTGGTCAATTATACCTCAAAAAAGCTGGAAAATAACTCACCCCAAAATAAATGCAAGCTAAATATGGACAATACAGAAAAAGTTGAAGAAAGTAAACATCATGAAGAAGCTCCCTCTTCATTGTGTTTTCCCAGTGTCTTTGTTGCTTCTGTTTGTTTTCTACAGACTTGTGGACTGTGCCTCCTTCAGGCAGGGATTGATCATGCCTCTTTTCTCTGTATTCCCAGAGCATCACCCAGGGCCTGGCACAGTGTAGGTGCACAGTAGTTTCTGAACAAAATTGAGTGTGTCATGTAGAAAGAGATATAATTTGCTTTTTAGCTTTATTATTTTTTTATTGTTGAGGTATAATTGACATACAACATTATGTTAGTTTCAGGTGAACAACATAATGAATCAATATTTGTGTATATTGCAAAATAATCACCATGATGAGTTTAGTTAACATCTGTCACCATATGTAGTTAAGAATTTGTTTCTTGTGATGAGAACTTTTAAGATCTACTCTCTTAGCAACTTTCAAATATGTAACAGTATTATGAACTATATTGCCATGCTGTACATTACATCCCCATGGCTTATTTATATTACAATTGGAAGTTTGTACCTTTTGACCCCCTTCACCTGTTTCACCCCCCCACCCCCAGCCTCTGGCAACCACCAATCTGTTCTCTGTATCTATGAGCGTGGTTTTGTTTTGTTTTTTTAGATTCCACATATAAGTGAGATCATACAGTATTTGTCTTTCTCTGTTGGACTTAGTTCACTTAGCATAATGCCCTCAGGGTCCATCCAGGTTGTCACAAATGGCAAGATTTCATTCTTTTTTATGGCTGAATAATAGTCCATTGTATACATATACCATATTTTCTTTTTAAATTTTATTTATTTTTTTTTATTGTGGTAACATTGGTTTATAACATTATATAAATTTCAGGTGTACATCATTATATTACGATTTCTGTGTAGATTACATCATGTTCACCACCCAAAGACTAATGACAATCCATCACCACACACATGTGCCTAATCATCCCTTTCACCCTCCTCCCTCCCCCTCTTCCCCTTGGGTAACCGCCAATCAAATCTCTGTCTCTATGTGTTAGTTTGTTGTTGTTTTTATCTTCTACTTATGAGTGAGATCATATGGTATTTGGCTTTCTCCCTCTGACTTATTTTGCTTGGCATAATACCCTCAAGGTCCACCCATGTTATCACAAATGGCCAGATTTCTTCATTTCTTATGGCTGAGTAGTGTTCCACTGTGTATATATACCACCTCTTCTTTATCCATTTGTCCCTTGATGGGCACCTAGGTTGCTTCCAAGCCTTGGCTATTGTGAACAATGCTGCAATGAACATAGGGGTGCATGTATCTTTATGCATTTGTGTTTTCACGTTCTTTGGATAAATACCCAGCAGTGGAACAGCTGGATCATATGGTAGTTCTATTCTTAATTTTTTGAGGAATCTCCATACTGTTTTCCATAGTGGCTGCACCAATTTGCACTCCCACCAGCAGTGTATAGAGTTCCCTTCTCTCCACATCCTCTCACTTGTTTCCTGTCTTGTTAATTATAGCCATTCTGAAGGGCGTGAAGTGATATCCCATTGTAGTTTTGATTTGCATTTCCCTGATAGTTAATGATGTTGAACATCTTTTCATGTGCCTGTTGGCCATCTGTATATCTTCTTTGGTGAAATGTCTGATCTGATATTTTGCCCCTTTTTAAATTGGGTTGTTAGTTTTTTTGTTGTTGAGATGTATGAGTTCTTTATATATTTTGGAGATTAACCCTTATCAGATATGTGGTTGCAAATATCTTCTCCCAATTGTTAGGTTCTCTTTTCATTTTGTTGATGGTTTCCTTTGCTGTGTAGAAGCTTTGTAGTTTGATGTAGTCCCATTTGTTTATTTTTTCTGTTGTTTCCCTTGCCTGGTCAGACATGGTACTTGAAAATATGCTGCTAAGACTGATGTTGAAGAGCATACTGCCTATGTTTTTTTCTAGAAGATTCATGGTTTCAGGTCTTAGATTCAAGTCTTTAATCCATTTTGAGTTAATTTTTGTGTATGGTGTAAGATACTGGTCTACTTTCATTCTTTTGCATGTGGCTGTCCAGTTTTCCCAACACCATTTATCAAAGAGACTTTCCTTTCTTCATTGTGTGTTTTTGGCTCCTTTGTTGAAAATTAGCTGTCCATAGATGTGTGGGTTTATTCCCGGGCTCTCATTCTGTTTCATTGATCTATGTGTCTGTTTTTGTGCCAGTACCATGCTGTTTTGGTTACTACAGCTTTGTAGTATGTTTTGAAATCAGGGAATGTGATACCTCCAGCTTTGTCCTTTTTTCTCAGGATTCTTTTGGCTACTTGGGGTCTTTTGTTGATCCATATAAACTTTAGGATTCTTTGTTCTATTTCTGTGAAAAATGTTATTGGAGCTTTGATAGGGATTGCACTGAATCTATAGATTGCTTTAGGAAATATGGATATTTTAACTATGTTAGTTCTTTTAATCCAAGAGCACAGAACATCTTTCCATTTCTTTGTGTCTTCTTCGATTTCTTTCAACAAAGTTTTATAGTTTTTAGTGTACAGATCTTTCACCTCCCTGGTTAAATTTATTCCTAGGTATTTTATTCTTTTTGTTGCAATTGTAAATGGGATTGTATTCTTAATTTCGCTTTCTGCTACTTCGGGGTTGTTGTGTAGAAATGCAACTGAGTTTTGTATTTGATTTGGTATCCTGCAACTTTACTGTATTCATTTATTTTTTTCTAAACTTTTTTTTTTGTGGGTTCTTTATGGTTTTATATATAAAATCGTGTCATCTGCAAATAGTGACAGTTTCACTTTTTCTTTTCCAATCCAGATCCCTTTTATTTCTTTTTCTTACTTAATTGCTCTTGCTGGGATTTCCAACACTATGTTAAAGAAGAGTGGTGAAAGTGGGCATCCTTGTCTGGTTCCTGTTCTTAGAGGGATAGCTTTCAGTTTTTTACCATTGAGAATTATATTAGCTGTGGGTTTGTCATATATATGGCCTTTATTATGTTGAGGTACTTTGCTTCTATACTCATTTTATTCAGAGTTTTTATCATTAATGGATGCTGTATCTTGTCAAATGCTTTCTCTGGATCGATTGAGATGATCATGTGATTTTTCTTCATTTGGTTAATCTGGTATATCACATTGATTGATTTGCAGATGTTGAACCATCCTTGCATCCCTGGAATGAATCCCACTTGATCATGGTGTATGACCTTTTTAATGTATTTTTTTGTGTGGGTGTGAGGAAGACTAGCCCTGAGCTAACATCTGTTGCCAATCCTCCTCTTTTTTTCTGAGGAAGACTGGCCCTGGGCTAGCATCTGTGCCCATCTTCCTCTACTTTGTATGGGATGCCACCACAACATGGCTTGACAAGTGGTGCGTCTGTCCATGCGTGGGATCCGAACCTGCGAAACCATGGGCTGCCAAAGCAGAGTGTGGGAACTTACCCACTACGCCACAGGGCTGGCCCCCTTTCTAATGTATTGTTGTATTCGATTTGCTAGTATTTTGCATTGATGTTCATCAGTGATATTGGATTGTAATTTTCTTTCTTTGTGTTGTCCTTGTCTGGTTTTGATATTAGGGTAATGTTGACTTCATACAATGAGTTAGGAAACTTCCCCTCCTCTTCAAGTTTTTGGAAGAGTTTGAGAAGGATAAGCATTAAATCTTCTTTGAATGTTTGGTAGAATTCACCAGGGAAGCGTCTGGTCCTGGACTTTTATTTTTTGGGAGGTTTTTGATTACTGTTTCGATCTCCTTACTGGTGATTGGTCTATTCAAATTCTCTATTTCTTCTTGGTTCAGTTTTGAAAGGTTGTGTGATGCTAAGAATTTATCCATTTCTTCTAGATTATCCAATTTGTTGGTGTATAGCTTTTCTCTTATAATCTTTTGTATTTCTGAGGTGTCTGTTGTAATTTCTCCTCTTTCATTTCTGATTTTATTTATTTGAGCCTTCTCTCTTTTTTCCTTGGTGAGTCTAGCTAAAGGTTTGTCAGTTTTGTTTATCTTTTCAAAGAACCAGCTCTTGGTTTCGTTGATTTTTTCTTTGATGTCTTTTCATTGATTTCTTTTTCAATGATTTTTCATTCATTGTTTTTTTGACCAGATTTCATTTATTTCTGCTCTGATTTTTACTTTTTCCTTCCTTCTACTGATTTTGAGCTTTGTTTGTTCTTCTTTTTCTAGTTTCTTCAGGTGCACTGTTAGATTGTTTATTTGAGATTTTCCATGTTTGTTGAGTTAGGCCTGTATTGCTATAAACTTCTCGCTTAGAACCACTTTAGCTGTATCCCATAAATTCTGGCATGTCGTATTTTCATTTTCATTTGTCTCCAGGTATTTTTTGATTTCTCCTTTGATTTCTTCATTGACCCAATCATTGTTCAGTAGCATTTCATTTAATCTCCACATATTTGTGGCTTTTCTGATTTTCTTCCTGTAGTTGATTTCTAGTTTCATGCTGTTGTGATCAGAAAAGATGTGTGGAATTATTTCAATCTTCTTAAATTTATTGAGACTTGTTTTGTGGCCTAATATGTGATCAGTCCTGGAGACTGTTCCATGTGCATTTGAAAAGAATGTGTATTCTGTGGTTTTTGGATGGAATGTTCTGTATGTATCTATTAAATCCATTTGGTCTAATGTGTCATTTAAGGCCAATGTTTCCTTGTTGATCTTCTGTTTGGATGATCTGTCCATTGGTGTAAGTGGAGTGTTAAAGTCCCCTACTATTATTGTGTTACTATTTCTCCTTTTATGTCTGTTAATAATTGCTTTATATATTTAGGTGCTCCTATGTTGGATGCATAGATATTTACAAGTGTTATATCTTCTTCTTGGATTGTTATCTTTATCATTATGTAGTGTCCTTCTTTGTCTCTTGTTACAGTCTTTGTTTTAAAGTCTATTTTGTCTGATATGAGTATTGCTACCCCAGCTTTCTTTTCATTGGCATTTGCATGGAGTATCTTTTTCCATCCTTTCACTTCAGTTTGTGGCATATAATTCATTTTCTGCTTTTTTGTATTCAATGTGCTAATATTTTGTTGAGGATTTTTGCATCTATGTTCATGAGAGATATTGATCTATAGTTTTCTTTTCCTGTAGTGTCATTGTCTGGTTTTGGTATTAGGGTAATGCTGGCCTCATAGGATTAGTTAGGAAGTATTTCCTCTTCTTCTATTCTCTGAAAGAGATTGTAGAGAATTGGTATAATTTCTTCCTGAAATGTTTGGTAGAATTTACCAGTGAATCTATCTGGGCCTGGTATTTCATGTCTTGAAAGGTTATTAATTGTCAATTCAATTGCTTTAATAGATAGAGGCCTGTTTTGATCATCTATTTCTTCTTTGTGAGTTTTGGTAGATTGTATCTTTCAAAAAATTGGTCCATTTCATCTAGATTATCAAATTTGTGGGCATACAGTTGTCCATTTCATTCCTTTATTATCTTTTTAATGTCCATGAAATCTGTAGTGATATTCTCTCTTTCATTTCCCAAGTTGTAATTTGTGTCTCTCTTTTTCTTTTCTTAGTCTAGCTAGAGACTTATTGATTTTTTTGGACTTTTCAAAGAACAAGCTTTTTGTTTCATTGGTTTTCTCTCTTTATTTTCTGTTTTCAACCTCACTGATTTCTGTTCTAATTCTTACTATTTCTTTTCTTCTGCTTACTTTGGATTTAATTAGCTCTTTTTACAGTTTTCTAAATTGGTAACTTAGATGATTGATTTTAGATCTTTCTTCTTTTCTAAGAAATACATTCAATGCCATAAATTTCCCTCTAAGCACTGCTTTCACTGCATCCCACACATTTTGATAAGTTGTGTTTTCATTTTCATTTAGCTCAGAATGCTTTAAAATTTTTCTTGAGATTTCTTCTTTGATCCATGTGTTATTTACAAGTGTGTTGTTTAATCTCCACATATTTTGGGATTTTCCAGCTATCTTTCAGTTATTGATTTCTAGTTTAATTCCATCATGGTCTGAGAGAAGATATTGTGTGGTTTCTATTCTTTTAAACTTGGTAAGATATGTTTCATGGCCCAGAATGTGATCTGTTTTGGCTAGTGTTCCATGTAAGCTTGAGAAAAATGTATATTCTGCTGTTGTTGGATAAAGTAATCTATAGATGTCAACTATGTTAAGTTGATTGATGGTGTTGTTGAGTTTAACTATATCCTTACTGATTTCCTGCCTGCTGGATCTGTCCATTTCTAAGAGAGGGGTGTTCAAGTTTCCAGCTATAATAGTGGACTAATCTATTTCTTCTTGCAGTTCTATCAGTTTTTGCCTCATGAAATTTGATGCTCTTTTGTTAGGTGAATATACATTAAGAGTTATGTCTTCTTGGAGAGTTGACTTTTTTATCATTGTTTAATGCCCTTCTTCATCCATTATAACTTTCTTTACCTTGAAGTCTGCTCTGTCTGAAATTAACATAGCTACTCTTGCTTTCATTGATGTTAGCGTGGTGAATTTTTTTCATCCATTTCCCTTTCATCTGTATATGGCTTTATATTTAAAGTGGGTTTCTTGTAGACAATATAGAGTTGGGTCATATTTTTTGATCCACTCTGACAATGTCTTTTAATTGGTGCATTTAGACCATTGACATTCAAAGTGATTATTGATAAAGTTAGATTACCATATTTGTTACTGTTTTCTATTTGTTGCCCTTGTTGTTTGTTCCAGTTTTTGTCTTTCACTCTTTTTCTATCTTTTGTGGCTTTAATTGAGTTTTTTATATGATTGCATTTTCTCATCTTTCTTAGCATATAGTTATTCTCTTTTTTAAACTTTTTTTTAAGGGTTGCCCTAGAGTTTGCAATATACATTTGCAACTAATCCAAGTCCACTTTCAAATAACACTGTTTCACTTCAGGGGTAGTGTGAGTACTTTATAATAACAAAATAGCTATAATTCCTCCTTCCCATCCCTTGTATTATTGCTGTCATTCATTTCACTTATATACAAGCATACATAAGTGTGTATGTATGATATGTACATAAGCATACATAATCAAATACATTGTTGGTATTATTATTTTGAACAAACTGTATTCTGTTAGATCATTAAGAATAAGAAAGATAAAAATTTTTATTTTACCTTCACTTATTCCTTCTCTGATGCTCTTCCTTTACTTATGTAGATCTGAGTTTCTGACATATTATTATTATTGTTATTATTATTATTTGGTAAAGAAGACTGGCTCTGAGCTAACATCTGTTGCCAATCTTCCTCTTTTTGCTGAGGAAGACTCGCCCTGAGCCAACATCTGTGTCCATCTTCCTCTATTTTGTATGTGGGACGCTGCCACAACGTGGCTTGATGAGCAGTGCATCAGTCTGCACCTGGGATTTGAAGCTGTGAATCCTGGGTCACTGAAGCAGAGCACACGAACTTAACCACTGCACCACCGGGCCAGCCCCCTCTGACATATTATTTTCCTTCTCTCTAAAGAACTTCTTTTAACATTTCTTTCAAGGCAGATCTACTGGCAGCAAAGTTCTTCAATTTTTGTTTGTCTGAGAAAGTCTTTATCTCTCCTTCACTTTTGCAGGATAATTTCTCATGGTACAAAATTCTAGATCGGTGTTTTTTTCTCTCAACACATTAAATATTTCGCTCACTCTCTTCTTGCTTGCATGGTTTCTGAGGGAAGTTGGATCTAATTCTTATCTTCGTTCCCTATAGGTAAGGTGTTTTATTCCTCTGGCTTCTTTTAGTATTTTTTCTTTATCTTTGATTTTCTATAGTTTGAAGATAATATGCTTAGGTTTTTTTGGCATTTTGGCATTTATCCTCTTTCTCAGACTTCCTGGATCTGTGGTTTGGTGTCCGACACTAATTTGGGGAAATTCTCATTCATTATTACTTCAAATATTTCCTCTGTTCCTTTTCCTCTTTCTTCTCCTTCTGGTATCCATTACATGTATGTTCCACCTTTTGTAGTTGTTCCACAGTCCTTGGATATTCCATTCTGTTTTGTTCAGTCTTTGTTTTCTTTGCTTTCCAGTTTTTGAGGATTCTACTGATATATCCTTTAAGTGAGAGATTCTTTCCTCAGCCATATCTGCTCTACTAATAAGCCCAACAAAGGCATTCTTTATTTCTGTCATAGTGTTTTATTTATTTGTTTGTCTTTTATCTGTGGCATTTCCTTTTGGTTCTTTCTTAGGATTTCCATCTCTCTGCTCACATTGCCCATCTGTTCTTGCATGCTGCCTACTTTATCCATTCGATCCCTGAGCATATTAATAATAATTTCTCTAAATTCCTGGTCTGATAACTCCAATATCCCTGCCACATCTGGTTCTGATGCTTGCTCTGTCTCTTCAAATTATGTTTTTTGCCTTTTGTGGTATGCCTTGTAATTATTTCTTAATAGTCAGACGTGATGTACTCAGTAAAAGGAACTGCTGTAAATAGGCATTACTAATGTGGTGGCGATATGTGGGGAGAGGGGAAGTGTTCTACAGCCCATGATTAGGTCTCAGTCTTTTGGTGAGCCTCTGCCTCTGGACTGTGAACTGCACAAGAGTTTCTCAGTTATTTCCTACCCCCCTTATGTGGGATACGAAGGCTTGAGCAGGATGAAGTTGGATGTTTCCCTTCCCCAGGTCAGTCAGGCTCTGAGAATACCCCAGCAGTTTAGGTTCTGGTTAACTAGTTTCCTCTGAGGGCAGGCCCTTTTAAGAAGAACAGAATGCTCTATTGTATTTCAAAGTGGTTTGTGGGTTTGGACCAATACCACTCATCAGCCATGCTGTGGCGGCATCCCACATACAAAATAGAGGAAGATGGGTACAGATGTTAGCTCAGGGCTGGTCTTCCTCAGCCAAAAAAAAAAAAAAAAAAAATTCCTTTTCCCTCTACCCCTGCCAGAAGCCTGAGGAGATTTTTCTCTGATATTTACTGTAGGAATCGAGTCAAGTTCGTGGAAGTAAATCTCACAATATTGTAAGGGACCCCCAATGGCTGGGTCGCCCTGGAGTTTCTCTCAGACTTGTCTGCACTGAGCAGCAATTCATCAATTACAGTTCAGTTTCCCTACCCCTGGTGGGAACTGGTTCCCACAGGGGTTTCTGACCTGAGTCTCCCTTGGTTAAGTCTCAGCTTCCTGTATTTGCCTGTCTGTCTCCAATCGTGGGGGTAGAGATTGGCTCTATGTCCTCCCCTTTCTTATGGATCCAAGAAGACTTGTTGATTTTTCAGTCTGTTCAGCCTTTTGCTTGTTGTTGGGATAAAGTGGCAGCTTCCAAGCTTACAGGCTGAACTAGCCTGTGGCTGTTTTTTAAGCACACAAATTTTTGTGACTATGTATTATTCTACAACATAGGTGTACCATAATTTATTTAATCAACCTGCTATTTTAGGACACTTAGCTTCTTTCCACTTTTTCACAATTATAATCAATGTCGTGATTGGGCATTCTTATTAAATAAATCTCTGCACATCTTCAATTATTTCCTGAGAAAACTCTCTAGAAGAGTAATTAATCAAAGGGCATGCACATTTTAGAGAAATTGATAAATATTGCTTAATCATTATCTGGAAAGTTCTTATCCATTTTCACTCCCAGC
Source organism: Tapirus indicus (assembly GCA_031878705.1). Lineage (NCBI taxonomy): Eukaryota > Metazoa > Chordata > Mammalia > Perissodactyla > Tapiridae > Tapirus > Tapirus indicus. Next base: position 50,776,406 of record CM062929.1, read on the forward strand.
AGCAATGTGTGTGGATGTCTCTTCCCTGAGCCCTCTCCAATAATGGAAACATTATGTTTTATTTTTGTCAATTGAATAAGTGAAAATGATTTCTTCTTGTTTTAATATATGTCTCTTTGGTTATTACTGTAACTCAATATTGTCTTAAATGTTCATTAACCATTTGTATTTCTTTATTTGCATGCTGTCGGTTCATGAATTTTGCCAAAATTTTTCTGCTTGGATGTTTATTCATTTTTTAAGAGATATATAAACACTCTTTATATCGTTAATTATATCAGTTGTCATTAATCATATATGAATATAAATAATTTCCGCTCTATTTGTGACTTTTCATTTTATTTATTTACAATGGGTTTATTTATTTTTTTAACTTCTAGAAATTTAGTTCCTATGGCTTCTTCCTTAGGATTTGTACCTGGGAATAACTTCCCTGTCTGATATCAGGTACCTATTGACTTATGTTTTCCTCTAGTTGTTTTGTGATTTTGTTTCTAGATTTATTTCTTTAATTCATCTGAAATACAATTTAATGTGGAGCATAAGATAGATGTTTAATTTGTTTTTTTTTTCTGAAAAGTTTAACAGCTGTCTGAGCACTATTTTATTGGTTATTAATGCACTTTTTCTCTACAAATTTAAAATTCTACTTTTTTTAGCAAGGAAGATTGGCCCTGAGCTAGCATCTGTTGCCAATCCTCCTCTTTTTGTTTGAGGAAGATTGTTGCTGAGCTAACATCTGTGCCCATCTTCCTCTACTTTATGTATGGGACGCCACACAGCATGGCTTGATGAGTGGTACGTAGGTCCATGCCCGGGATCCGAACCTGTGAACCCTGGGCTGCCAAAGCAGAGCACGTGAACTCAATCACTACGCCACTGGGCCACCCCTCAAATTCTACTTTTATACCATGCTAAATTTTTGAAACATTTAACACATTCCCGGGCATTATTTTGTTTTACATTGAGTTCTTTGTCCACTCTTGTGCCAGTCCAGCATTTTAAAATTATCATAGCTTTATATTTTCATACTTAATAGGGACATTCCTTCATTTTGTATTTATATATATATATATATATATATATAGCTACTCTATTATCTTTATTCTTTAATTTTTGAAAAGGCAATACATGCACTTAGTAAAAAATTCAATACAACTGTAGTGTTTTTAAGTGCTTACTTTGTTGGATACATATTCAGATTTGCAGTGTGCAAGCTGTATGACAAATTGGACTCATTTGGGGCTTGCTGAAGGACCTCAGTTTGCCCAGCCTGACCCCTCATACCTTGGGAGCTGTGTCTTGGCTTCCTCAGGGATTGTCTGAGTTTGGCTTCTGCACTTGGACTTCTAAGGTTCCACCTTGAGTCCTCTGGCTTTAGGGCAAACACTCTCTTAGGCTCTTAGCTCAGGCCTGCCGCTGGGTGCAGGGTCTCACGCTCCTAACTTCCTTCTCTCCCAGCGCCTCCCTGAGACCACAGCCAGTAACTCAGGTGGAGCTCACCGAGGCCCCTGGCTGCCCAGAAAGTTAAGAGGGTTCAATGGCATGCTCCTAGATCTAGTTGATTATGGTCCTAGGTCCATGAAATCTTTAAGAAATGCTTCACTGCACTCAGGCGGGATGGAAGAGGTGGATCTTGGACGATTCAGGCAATAGGTGGGCAGGGGTAAGGTAGGGAGTGCTTCAGAGAGAGTGACTGGGGAGTTCTTAGGTCCCCAGGAAAATGGCATTCCTTTATTTAACAAATATTTGTTGGTCACCTACTATATTCTAGTTACTGTGCCTCAGACTGGGAATACACAAACAAGGCTGACTTTAGTTTCTTCCCTTGGGGGAAACTGACAACACGCAAATGAACACAGCAGCAACAGCTGGTGATCAGGGCTCTGGGAAGTAACGGGGTGCTCTAGATTGGGGCTCAAGGAGCACCTTCAGAGCAGGCAAACTCAAAGCTGAGATGTGAAGCCCAGCAAGATGGTGCACTCTCGCCAGAGGAAGCAGTATGGTGTCTTTTAGGAACTGTTGGAGAGCAGCATAGCTGGAGCTGGGTGCGCAAGGAGATGAGGTCAGGGAAGCAGGCAGGAGACAGACCAGGCAGATCTGGCGAGGAGTTTGGATTTTATTTTAAGTGAGATGGCGTGCGATAGAAGCCCTGCCCACGTCCCTGGGCATCATTTCCCTGCATGTCATTCATCTCCACTTCCAGCTCTGAGCCCCTGTGACTCTGAGCCTTGGGGTGTTCTCTGCCACTGAAGCCTACTTCTCCCAACCTTTGGGCAGTTTGGAGGTGCTGGGGAGTCAAAGTCCCCCCACCCTGCCCTGCAGCAGCCCTCCACTAATGACTGAGCAGAGGTGGGGTATAAATACCCCATTTCCCTACTCAGTTGGCAGAATAACTGAGGCACATTCTGCCCTGTCTCCCAGAGTTCCCAGCGGGATTGGGTCCCATTGCCTGTGGTGGACATTGTTCTTAAAGCCCCTTTATTGGCATCCTTTCCTCTCCCATTTCCCTTCCCCACTCCCCTCTTGGTGTTTCTTGAATTCACCTCCCGTGTAAATGACTTGTCCTCACATCTCCTCTCAGGGCCTGTTTCCACAGGAAATCTTGTGTGTTGGAGGATCTTGGGCAGGAGTTGGCAAACTAGGGCCCACAGGCCAAATCTAGCCTGTTGCCTGTTATCAAAAATAAAGTTTTGTTGGCACACAGCCACACCCATTTGTTTACTGTTGTCTATGGCTGCTTTTGCACCATAATGGTAGAGTTGAGTTGCTGGGTCAGAGACCAAATGGCCCACAAAGCTGAACACACTACCTGACCGTTCACAGAAAACATGTGCTGACCTTTGGTCTTGAGGAGCAAAATGGTATGACCTGATTCACTTTATTAAAGGATCACTCCAGCTGCTGTGTGGAGTATGGATTCGGGTTGGAGCGCTTAAGGACCAGTTCAAAGGCTGCCACAGAAGTCTAGGGGAGCTATAGCGTGAACAGATCTGAGTTGTATTTTGAAGTTAGAAACAACAGGACTTGCTGATGCGGGAGGGAGTGGATAAGGGATGTGTTGTTGTATACTTTGGGTTATTCTAATGCCCCTTTGAGAAATTAACTTTATCGTCAACATCACTTCCTTCAGGAATCCTTCCGTGACTTCTCAGGTTGGTTGGGGGCCACCTCTGTGCCCCTCAATTCTGATACTCATCCTCTCACAATGTTCTGTTCTTCATTTAATCTTGCCTTAGATCGCAGAGATAACACATGACAGAGCCCGGATTTTAACACAACTTGTCTCTAGATCCTGTTCTTATGACTGTCATCACAGTGGTTTTTCAGTGTAACCCTCAGACCTAGAATAAAGAGGGGGCTCAATAAATAGTCACTCAGTGAATGAGGACCAAGAACTCTTTGGTTTGGTCCAAACTGCTTATCCCAACACTCCTCCTTTGCTGCCTTCTTTCCTCACCTGTCTTGCTCTCTCTAGCCCAGCTTCTTCTATTTTGTGGCCCAGACATGAGGCCACGACAATGACGAGGAGCTAACAGGTGATACCGTAGCCGTGATAATTTAACCAGTACGGATCTCATGCAACCATGAGACACAGAAGCCACAAGCTGGCTGTGCACAGACAAGAAATCATTTCTGCTGGGGCATCAGCATCTGCTTGGGCAGCCTGTGTGTGAAACATGGTCCAATCCTCCCAGGACATTAAAGGAAATGGAGGAGAGTCCATAGGGAAACTGAGTGTTAAGCAGGGCCATCTCTCTGAGGTGGAGAAGGCGAGGCCATCTCCATCATGTCTGCCCTCTGCCTCGAATCCTCGAATCTGTGAGACAGCCCCCCACTGCCTCTGTTGAGATTACATCATAAATTACTCAGGCACAAGCTGACCAGATTTGAGAGCATGCAAAAGCAGCCCAGAAACCAAGCAAGGGGTGCTGGCATTTGTGAAAAGAAAAAAAAAATCTGCTGGAGATGAGGGTGGATGCTGGAAATGGGTCAGTAGGTCCGAGCAACAGAGAGGCCCACCAATAATTTCCTCGCTTGGCCTCCCTGGCAGTCAGGGCTGTTCCTCCACTCCCTCCTGCCCCTCTCCCTTGCCTCTCTCCTCTCTTGCCATCTTTAGAAAACACACATAGGCAGAAATCAATCCATCAAATGTCATTACAGATTTATTAAGCCTGATGTAGAAAGACATTTAACAGTAACATCTTCAGAAAGCATAAAAAGAGCACTTCCATTCAGTCTTGTGCTTTGAAAATCTAAATATATTTTTATCATATAAATAATTCTTTTCATGTTTTAAGTGCATCTGTGTGGTTTTTTTTCTTTCTTCTTCTCTCCTTTAATTTTCATCTTTCAATTGGCCAAAGCGGAAGTCGACGTTGACTGAAACGAAGCCATTTGCAAAGCTAATGGTGTCGAGAGGCACGTCTCTGCTCTACTGTATCAGCCAGGTTTCAGGAAGGTGGTTCAATGTCTGCAGCATTAACATGAGGGACAGCCTCCAGCAAAATCATAATTGAACACACCCAGGTCCTTAATGTCGGCAGTTGGGTTTCCTGATGCAAATTACGGTAAGGTTTCAGATGGGAACAGTCTATTTCCAATAACTGCTGTGTGGGGAAAAAAAGACCTTTTTTTGTCACAAAGAAAGAGTTATCATGTTTAAAAATGTAAATAATACACTTATAGAAACCTTTCTGATGGAAATGAGGGGCTCCATATAACCTTGGCGAGTGTGTTGTCATTATTTTTTCACAATAGCTAAAAGAAGTAGTATTTATTATTTAGGGCTTTAATTACAGTTCTTAAAGTAGAATGATTTTTCTTTAAAAAAAGAAAACTCTTTAGATGTAAAAAATAATGGCTTCTGTGATATAATCTAAGGGTTTTCTTCATCTCCACCATCAGAATTTATTTCCAGTGGTAAAATTATATTAAAAAAACCCTCTCCTTCCAGAGATAATTTCAATGCTGCAGCATCATACACAGGCATACATCTTAAATGCACCCAAACAAAGTGATTTTTTATTCAGCAAGGGGCTGAGCCGGGTGTTTCTTTTGACCTGATTTAAGTTATATGGGATATCAAGACCAGATTGTTCATAATTAGGAGGGATGACAGGATGGTGGCATCAAGGGACAAAAGCAGGAGCACCTTTTCTGAAAACCCCCGTTTTTTTTTTCAAACTGGAAAGCCGTCATCTCCAGCTGGGTTGTTTGTCTTTGGGCAGTGACAACAGGGCCAAGCCTTTGGAAATTTGCAAATAGTGACCACATTGAGCACTAGCGTTCGGGATGATGGGGAGTAAAAGAAAGCGTGGCCAGCCGAAGGGAAGAATTTTCCAGATCCCAGAGATGTGGGCACAGATGCCAATCTGTGATGAATCTGTTTGGCCACAGGGTGGTATAATTTTCCCAGCAGCAAACTTTTTTTTCATGGCAAGGACAATTTATAATCATCAAAACCAAGTGAAACATGGTTTTGATTAAAACAGCCTGTTGGCGCAATAATCTCTGTAATTTTAAAAACATCCTTAATGCAGAAGAACACGCCGATGTCAGGAATGGCCTGGGGCCCCATTACAACAGCAACCGAATAAATAAGGAGAAGAATCGTGAGGTCATAAAAACAAAATTAAGCTAATGTTTCAAATTTTGACAATTATGAATTCTTCCTCTAAGAAGACATTAAAAAAATTTTTCAGGCACTATTAGATAAAATACAAAGAGGATAATTCTACATGGATGAGTTTACAGTTTTCCCAAGGGGTAAAGCATGCCTTTCAAGGAAAACTCTGAATTACGACTTGGTTCCTCCATAGATCCAACCATTGGATGGGACTCATGCAGACGCACAAACTTGGTTCTTATAATTTCTTTGTAAACTCAGATCTAATTCTTTCATAAGCTATCGAAAGAAAATGATTAGGAAAAAATTACAAGCATATTTTTTCTATACAAAAGAATCCCCATTGTGGGCCAGTTTGGTAGGAAACAGAAACGAGCAAATATAACAAAATCTGTGTTCATACATGGCGATATAGTTAGTATATACAAATATGTACAGTATAAAAATGTATGGAAGTCTTATGTTCCCAGCCATCCAAGCTGCATTGTACACAAGGAAAACAGCCTGGCTTTTCCTCCTAGTATACAGGCAAATGTCTTATATACAGCATGCAGGTGATAGAAAATTAGTGCACTTGCACGGAAACCTTCTACAGGTATGGTTACAGTCATTTTTCTTTGAAAATGACCAGTCTGCTCTGCTAATATAAAAATGTGTTTGCCTTTCTTCGCTGGCAAATAAACACTTTCCTTCAGAGCAAGGATGAATGTAATTCTCCCAACTCACTCCGCCCTACCTCCCCCACTGCCTTTTGTAAAAGAAAAAAAAGATCTAGAATTAACACAAGGGGGCAAATATGTAACCTAAACATGGTTGACGCCAAATTTCCTAAAAAGCTATGAGCGCTCTACAGAGTAAGAACTGGTTGACCATCGAAAACATTGTGTATGATCAACTACCTTCTTGATTGTGAAGCGGTTTGGAAGTTTATGATTCACGCTGACAGTGCCGTTAGGAGTCAAAGTCGGAAGGGATTATAAGGATACCAGTACATCGGAGACCAAAAAGTATATTGTATCCCGAGATAGCATGACATTTAAGAACCCTGAGCCAAATGAGAATTGTTTCATATGTCAGCTTTTTTTTGACTTGCATTGCACATTCTAGCATCTGATGTGTTATAAGCCAAAATATTGTATTGCAAAACTGGAATGTTTCTGTAGTATTTATCTCAGTGTAGAGCGGGAACAGTTTTTACTTCTTCTCCACGGACCGGGTGAACTTTGTGAATTTAAAAAATACACATACACATTAATAATTCCTGAATGTTATATGGGTCATTTAGAAAGTGAAAATATTACTGTACAAAGTCTTCACATTTGAGATATAATCGTATGATTGTTCAAGTTCTGTAAATATAAGCCTTTGCCTGGGGACTGATATCCAGATACAGGTTTCAGGTTCAAGATAATTCAGTGAACACACTGAAATTCATTTTCTGGAGGGGTTAAAGGGAGTGGCAGACTTTTTAAGTAATGCAGTTGTTCAAATTTTTCAACTTCTCTTGGGGATTGTCACAAAAGAGTTATTATTTGTACTTCCAAAAGTGGTTTTAAGCAAATAAACATCGTACAAAGGGCTGTGAGTATTTAATCTGTCTTTTTCAAACAGATTGTTTTTTAAAAGACCTTAATGATAATCATATGGCTATTGGTAAAACCATTTGTGTGCTAAAAGGTGTCAGATCAGAGTGCCTTTACTTGGAAGAGCCATTTTACTTGGAATATATTTTTCCAGAAGAAAGGGACGGAGTTCTGTTGCAGAAATAACATTCCACCTGGTACTAGCATTTTAAAACAGTCCTATTCTAATCCATAAAACATTTCTAGTTTTCCCTGAAGCTTTGGGCTGCCTTGCGCATGAATAATTTTTGGAGAAAAACCCACGCCCGTTAGCCCATTGTTCGTAACTTTTGGAAGAAGATTAACTAGAGCCTGGAAATTGTGTATCTGCGTCTGCCTCTGAATCTGTCACAAGAAACCAAAGGAGATAAGTGGCTTTTACTTTGGATGAAGAGGTAAAATTCCCCTGCAGAAATTTCTAAAGATGATTCACAAGTTTCAAAATGTTTAATGCTTCCTTACAATGGAAACATGTCTCTTCATCAGAGGGGATGGAAATTTGTATCTCTTTCTCCTGCTCAATCTTTGTCTAAAAGTATTTCATGGATATTTTGAGAAAGTGCCACATATAGGAAGGAAGAAAATGAAATTAGCATTTTAACATCTCACAGGGGAAAAATAATAAACCGAAAGTTCAGTTGTGATTTTTTTTTGCCTAATGCATGTTCAAAATAGATACTGCTTTTATTGCTCTTTAGAACTACATATACGTGTGTGTGTGTTTAAAGCCTTCACTATATTTCCGTATTATTATTTTAGCATCATCAACACACTTCTATTCTTGTTGCAGAGAATAGAAGATAAAGTGAAAATGACGTTTTTAATTTTTTTAAACAAAAACATTTAGCAAGCTTAAAAAAATGAAACCCGATGAAAAAGGTTTGAACACCAAATAACAGTCAGATAACCCGGGAAGTGACAGATGGAAAAGCCACAGAATGCAAGCACCTTTTAAGGCCTTGTAATCTTTGGATTTACTGTGAAAAGTTTCAGAAAATCATAGACTCTTCCTTGTGGCACTTTCCACAGACCCTGGAAAATAAGACTGAACTTCATGTATACATATGAATACACACACACCCACACGTACACTCTCACACACACCTCCTCACTGCTTAACCAGAGTTACGTAAATGCTTCCTAGGTATGTCATTTCAATTGTTTGTTTTCTGCATTTCAACAAAGTTCAGCAGCTTGTGCCTGTGACATTAATTATGCAAGATTCAAACAATGGAGCAGGCACATTTTGGGGGTGAGTTTTGAGAAATCTATTTGTGACCTTAAAAAAATTCTGTGGGGACCGTCTGGGCTATCCAATTTATTCTGTGATTATTTTCTGCTTTTAGGACTTGACCTATTTTTAAGCTATTTCCTCCCTGTATGCTTTTCAGAAGGAAAATTCCCTATTCTGAAATATCATTATGTTGAAAAACAGGAATAAAATACCAGGGGAGTTGGACCCTGTGTGAACTCCTCTCCCAGGTGTCTGGTCTCAGCCGTCTTCAGGAGCTGCTGTAAGTCACAGGAGGACGACGATGTGCCGTGAATTGTTCACTGTTGTGTCCCATAGCACCTAGAACATTGTCGTGCATAGAGTAGCTGTCCATTAATATTTGTTGAATGAATTTGCTGAATAAATTGTGTTTCCTGTTCTGCCTTGTGCCCCCCGTACTTTGTAACATGCTGTATATTTGGTGAATTTGCTGAACTACAAAATGGGGCCAAATACACAAACTTAAATATTTATATACAATTTTTTCAATGGACATTTCAATTTGCAGCAGGTTGGTGGCCTCAGCTAGCAGGAGGGATGGGGAAGGAAAAGCAATCTCTCACCCTCACTAAGAATTGGTGGCGGAATGGAGATACATGAGTGTAATTTGCATGATATTTGCATGTCATCTTCCTTTCCGTTTCTAAAGTTCCAATTTATCAGAACTCTGTTTATTTAGAGAGAGGAAGAGAATGATATGAAAGCAGATAAAAACATTCTCCTGAGTTCATGTTATTTAGCATTTTCCTCCAGAAAGAAGTATCTAGAAGCCTCATAGAGCTTGCCAAATGAAGACAGGCCTGTTCTCTAGGAATATACTGAGAGCTCTGTGTATCTCACAACGTGAGCCCAGATCTTGTTTCCTAAGGAGAACATTGACAGCTGTCCCTCAGCAGTGACATTTACGGTTACCAAGCAACAATTCATGAGTCTTTACCAAATTTATCAATATTTTTGTCTCTTGCCTCCCCCCACCCAAAGAAACTGCGCTAACAAAACCATATAGATTATACGTTGAAGCAGAGGATTTGTTTTTTTCTTTCTTAGAATGGAAACAATTTCCACGGAGTTGAGAATTGTATTGTTTCCCACCAGTTGGAGGAAGAGCTCAAGAATCTGCTTTTGGATGGTTGCGGCAGAATCTGAACTATGTCACTTTGTCTAATAACCCTGGGTTGGAGCACGCAATTTTTAACAGCTTCAAGAACCCCAATGCTAATGGCATTGATTTTTCCTTTAATAGAACTGCGTTGTGGAGGGACAGTGCTTGGGAGAGTCCACCCTTCAATCTTAACCCATCCGAAGATGGTTCCTCTCCAGTCGAGCCCCATTCATTTCTGGTTGAATAGGTTAAGCAAAGACAGACCTCGCTGTTCTCAATTCACTTTATGATCCTCCCATCATAAAAAATAATATCAGCACCTTGCTTTTCATGTCAGAGCTACATTTGAGCTGCTATTCCCTATGCCCATGAGTAAATCCCATAAAAGCCGCCCCGTTGTACTGTTGCTATTTTTCCTTGTGGGTGATTGATTGATGGATGAGTGCTGACACTTCAATGAAGCTATTTCGACTGCCATCTCAATCCGATGATGTGAGGGGTATATTTTCTGTCCATGCCTCATTACTTCAGAATGACATTCCTGGAACTTCATTTACTTTTTCCCTCCTTCCCCGAAGCGCCATATTTTTTCCCATCTAGGTTATGCAAGCTATAAAAAAAGCAATTTGCTATTATATGTGGCATAAGGGCAACACTTTCCCTAGGAGGTAAATAAGAAGCTTTTTTTTTTTTAATCCCAATGTCGAATTTAGGGATCGTGTCAAAATTTCCAAAACAATTCCAACAGGCAGCCTCTATGAGAAATGGTAAAAAGGATATATTCGGATACATTTGGCTTCATTTTGTTGGTGTTGAGATTTTTTTTGTGTGATAACCTTGTCAATTAAGGCAACAACGAAAAATATTTCCTTTGTTTCAGAATCATCTAGTTCCTAGTGTTGTGTCTAGAATAGTTTAAATATTTCATCTATAGCTGAGTAGCAGTTTACAACACAATCCAGACTTATTTGTCCTTTGAGAATAAGGAAATTCATTGTTTAAATGCAATGATGGATTTATCTATTATAGGTTGCTTTCAGTTGTATAGAAAATGCTCAACTAGAGTAAACAGATCTACCCCTGCAATTTCCAAACTGTGCACTAGGTATGCAAGACTTTTAATATTAAAACATGCTCTTAGCTTTTCCAAGTTGACTTAGGACCTGATTTTAATCTGTGTAATACAGTATTCCCGTTAATAATAACGTATAATTAAGACATCCGTTAAAAATCCATAACGTTAATTTAATGGAGAAAATCTAATACAGTTCTATTGGAATTTTTACGTTAAATTAACTTTAACGGGCTTTTAATGGATGTCTTAATTAGATCTCATTATTAACGGGAATATTCCACAAATGAAAATTGGGCCCTCAAAGTTTTAATGAGAAAAGTTGCAGGAACACATTTAAAATGGACACCCTTTTCATGCGTTCTGTTGCTTCCAAAGCTAAGCAGCATTTTCGAGCTCCTCAGCAATGGGTCCTGCAGAAAGACATCACCAGGAAAGGCTGCTGCTGAACTTTCCACCCCGCAATGATCTCATCTTCTTGCTTTCTCTCAGAGTCTACATCTCACCAGTTTTCCCAGTCTGCAGGTCTCATATGACAGTGGTGCATGCTTAAAATTATTTTTTTTAACCAATTAAGATAATGAGGATAATAAAGATGCCCACCACTGCAGGGGAAAAAGTCTTTGGCAGCAACACAGTTAAGCCTAACTATCTGAACAACTTTCACAGAAGGTGAACATTGTTCAGAGGTTTTCTTGGCTCAAACTCTGGTTTAACTTAATAATTCTTCCACTTTGTGGTGACTAATGGCTCCCTAGTGCAGGGGCAGGACTGGGCAATCCAGGTGCAACTGTAATTGTTGCACTGAACAGAAACATTTCCTTTAGACAAACGTTCCCAGAGGGGTTATAAATAGGAAATTGACATTACCATGAAAAGTAAGCTTCCAAGCGTCTACATACAGTGCAGCCCACTTGGACATTAAACTATGAAGACTTATACTTCCCCCACCCTTTCCTGTCAAGTGTTACAAACTGACAAAATAAGTACATCAATGTTCTCAGTCATGATTTTTCTTCAGTGGCACTTTGTTTTCTCATGACAGTGAAGAGGACCGTGGAGACAAGACAGCCCCATTGCAGTTTATCAATGAAAATCTAATATCGTCCATAAGCAGAGAAGTGGAAATCAATACTTCATTACCAAATTGTTAGTGAGGATGAAGAGAAATGGCTAGGGTGTTTTTTTTTTTTTTTTTGGCAGTCTTCTCAGAGCAGGGTATCAGGAGGGCCTCAGTGTCAGACACGGGGTGGCGCAACGAAGAGGACTCAGTGTGAGGGGGATCCAGGCTGGAAAGTTGAAACTAAGGCATTTGTCCTGTAATGGGAATCAGAACAACAGAAAAAGATGCATTATTTTCTGAGGAATAGCTCAGGTAGTTATTTCCCCCGGGTAGTCAAATTGCCCACCTATCCTATTTCATGGGTATTAATGTTTTGTATTGAGTCATAGTCAACTCTGGTCTAGGGTATGAAATAACCAGTTGATGGGACGTAGAAAGGAGGAGCCAATTTAGGAAAAAAACCTTTAAAATATAATGTGTGGAAGAGATATTGGTACACTCGTGTTCGTAGCAGCATTATTCACAATAGCCAAAAGGTGGAAGCAACGCAACTGTCCATCAACAGGTGAATGGATAAACAAAATGTGGTGTCTACATACAATGGAATGTTATTAAGCCTTAAAAAGGAAGGAAATTCTGGCACATTCTACAACATGGATGAACCTCGAGGACATTATGCTAAGTGAAAATAAGTCAGTCATAAAATGACAAATATTGTGTGATTTCACTTAGATGACCTAGTGTAGTCAAACCCATAGAAACATAAAACAGAATGGTGGTTGCCAGGGGCTGGGGGTGGTGGTGACAGGGAATTGTTGTTTAATGGGTACAGAGGTTCAGTTTTGCAAGTTGAACGAGTTCTGGAGATGGACAGTGGTGATGGTTGCACAACAATGTGAATGTCTTGATGCCACTGAACTGTACACTTACAAATGGTTAAGAAGGTAAATTTTATACTATGTTGTATTTTACCATAATTAAAAATAAAAAATATAATGCATGATTTTTCTATTATAAAGCATTTTGAAAAATAAAAAATAATTAACCTCTGGCCTACCATCCAGAGAGAGATCCTGTTCACATTCTGCTGTATTTCCTTCTAGTGTTTTCTTTTACCATGCATTTTTGTTAGGTTTACATGTCATACGTGCCCACTGTAGTGTTCCTCTATGTTTGTTTTCACTTGGAAGCATCATTACAAACAGCTACGTGAGTTCTGTCACCTACATTATCAGAGTTTACTAAACCATTCTTGTGATGTTGGACATTTAATTTGCTTTCAATCTTATTCAATAATACATAACACTGTCATGAACAGCTTTATGTTTAAAGGCTTTCAGCATGTCGGGAAGTTTTCATAGGCTTAAATTCCCAAATGTGGAATTTTTCCTTTTTTTGTGTGTGTGTGAGGAAGACTAGCTCTGAGCTAACATTCGTTGCCAATCCTCCTCTTTTTTGCTGAGAAAGACTTGTCCCGGGCTAACGTTCATGCCTGTCTTCCTCTACTTTATATGGGACGCTGCCACAGCATGGCTTGACAAGTGGTGTGTCTGTTCCCGCCTGGGATCTGAACCTGTGAACCCCGGGCCGGCGAAGTGGAGCGCAGGAACTTAACCGCTACGCCATCGGGCCGACCCCCAAATGTGGAATTCTTGAGTCAAAAGATAGGAACATTTTTGAGGTGCAGAAGTGCTACTTAAAACTATGCTTTGCTGTGGGAGGTTAATGGGGTGAATTTTTTTTTTCAGATATGTGCTGTTTGGATTACTGTAGGAATGCATTCAATTTCCATCAGCCCAATCAGGATGGCATTCCTTGTTTACATCTTATTATTTACTGGTATTGCCCAATTTAGTGAGAGAAAACACCTTGGACCTGTATATAATTAATCTTTTGGAAAAGGAAAACCTCCAAGTTTCCAGTAGAAGAACAAAAACAAGTTGAAAATTGCATGACATTTGATGTGTGTAGAGAAATTATGTGCAAAATAATCATAGCAGACGTAATAAATGATTCCTTGGTAAGGATTAGTACAGCTGCAATCCTAGTAACCAGTTTTCATATACCTACCAAATGCCAGGGACTCTACACACATTACCACTAGCTCTGGAAACAATCTAATTTAAAAAATAAGATAAAAAGTCTCAAAGAGGTTAGTGGCTTGTCCAAGGTCACACATCCAATAAAAAGCAGAGGAGGGCTTTAAGTTTAGGCCTTCCCAACCAGAAGCTCCCATGCTCAGTTTAGGCACCACCCTGTCTGGATTACAGATGGTCATCATCCGTGGAAGGAGCCATTTCCCTTGGACATTAGGTTTGCTTTTCAGAAATGAAGGGTCCCTAGTAGTCGTTCCTCTGACTTTGTTGGAACACAGTGGCAGGTCTAGAAACTTAAAGGGGGGTGGTCTTGTGGTTGGAGGAAGAGAGATGGGTCAAGGAAAGAGAAAGAAAGTAGAGGTCAGAAATTGCAAAGGCATAAGGAGAAGGTAGGAGGAGGGAGAGGGAAAGAGAGGAAGAGAAAAGAATGACAAAGCCTCTCTTCCCTAGACAGTGGACATCGTGGGCCAGGATGAAGTCAGATTCACACCCGGTCTGTCCAAGGGCCTCATTTTCTCCCCCTGACCATGGTATTAAGGTGATACCGTTTCAGGGAAACTGGTTTCATTCATCACCTCCTTGAACCTGCTCCAGATTTGTTCAACACCCAGACTTCTCTGGCTGGGTTTCTCTCAAGACAAAGTTTGTTCTGGGAAGGGGAGCAAGGAGAAAGAAAAAAATAATTTTATTATATTATAGTCCCCTTCCAGGAAATTCACAATGCACATTAGCAAATTCAAGACTGAGAAGTCCTGTGCTTAAAACCCAACCCAACCAACAACATTTCTTTATTTAACCCAGTGCTTCCCAGATTTGTTGGATCACTGTTTTGCTTCATACAAAACACTCGCAAATATACTTGATTGTTGTTTTCTGGAAAATGCCTTCATGACAGACTTTTGTGCAAAAACAAAGAAAGTCATTCAGTTCCTAAGGTCTGAGTCCTGACCTCATCATTGACTTTCTGTGATATTTGGCTTTTTGGAGTCTCAGCATGAAAGGATCCTGCTGTAGTGATAACTTGACATTTTCTTTTTCCAGTTTATTGAGAAATCATTGATATACATCACTGTATAAGTTTAAGGCACACAGCATGATGGTTTGATTTACATATATCGTGAAACAATGATCACAATAGGTTCATCTAACATCATCTTCTCGCATAGATACAAGAGAAAAAAGAAAGAAAAAAGGAAAAAAAAAGTTCTCCTTGTGATGAGAATGCTTAGGATTTACTCTTTTAACAGCTTTCCTCCATATCACATGGCGGTGTTAACTATAGTCATGTGGGACATTACATCCCTAGTGCTTATTTATCTTGTAACTAGAAGTTTGTACCTTTTGATCACTTTCCTCCAAGTCCCCCCTCCCTGCCTCTGCCTCTGGTGACCACAAGCCTGATTGGATTTTCTGTGAGTTTGGTGTTTTTTGTTGTTGTTTCATGTGTAAATGAGATCATATAGTATTTGTCTTTCTCTGTCTGACTTATTTCACTTAGTGTAACACCTTCAAGGTACATCTATGTTGTTGCAAATGGTAGGATTTGCTCATTTTTTATGGCTGAATAATATTCCATTGTGTATATATATATATATACACACACACACACACGCTCACGCGCACACACACACATATATGCACATACATATATATATACACACACGTGTGTACACACACACACATATGCATATACATATATATATACATACACACACCCCCCCCCCATGATTTTTTTTTTGCAGTCCATTGATGGACACTTACGTTCTTCCCATATCTTGGCTATTGTAAATAACGCTGCTGTGAACATGGGGGTGCAGATATCTTTCTGAGTTAGTGTTTCTGCTTCGTTTGAATACATTCCCAGAAGTGGAATTGCTGGATCATATGGTACTTCTATTTTCAACTTTTTGAGGATGGTCCATACTGTTTTCCATACTGGCTGCACTGATTTACATTCCCACCAACAGTTCACCGGGGTTCCCTTTTCTCTACATCCAAGCCAGCGTTTGTTATCTCTTGTGTTTTTGATAATAGCCTTTCTAACAGGTGTGAAGTGATATCTCACTGTGGTTTTGATTTGCATTTCCCTGATGATGAGTGATGCTGAGCACCTTTTCATGTACCTGTTGGCCTTTCATATATCTTCTTTGGAGAAACATCTATTCAGGTCCTTTGCTCGTTTTTAAATTGGGTTATTTGTTTTTTCTGCTATTGAGTTGTATGAGTTCTTTATACATTTTGGATATTAATCCCTTATCAGAAATGTCATTTGCAAATATTTTCCCCCATTCTGTAGGTTGTCTTTTCACTTTATTGATGGTTTCCTTTGCTGTGCAGAAGTTTTCTAGTTTGATATAGTCTCAAGTGTTTATTTTTTATTTTGTTGCTTGTGCTTTAGGTAACTGGACATTTCCTGAGTGTTTATTCTCTGCTTTCCATGCTAAGTCCATGCGTCACCTTGTGTCAACTTCACAATGCTGCGACGCAGGAGGTCATAGTGTCTACACTTCCAGCCTAGGAAACGGAGGTTTAGAGAGGTGAAGTCGTTGGCCTGTGGTCACCTGGCTTCTAGGTGGGAGAAAGGGTATACAGGATCAGGTTTTCTGGTCTCTTAAACCACTGCTTCTTATATCGCCTGTGATGGTTTGGTAATGTCTTATAGTGTTAAACGCTAGCCTTATTAATAATTTAGAGGCATTTCCCCAAGAGTATCTGTACAGTTATTCAGTTAAATTCTGGATACGAGTGTCTTCTAGGAACACCTGGCTATGAGACTATTTCTGTCTGAGAGATCTCCTCATGTCCCACAACGATTGATGGAGGTGGTGGATTCTTCCGGAAGCTTACTATTCCAGCACTAGAAGAGAATGGTCAAGAGGAAACCTGAATCTTAGGCCACTTTGGGACAATAGACCCTTTCTTATTTTATTTTCTTATTTATTTCCTATCTTAAAAGAAGAAGAAAAACCTTATTTTTCTCTAGGTCTAAAGATGAGAACCTGGCAGAAAATTAAAACTAGAAAATGAAAGGAAGGAGAATGAGAACTGGTGATATTATTTCTCCCTGTTCAGAATGAATTGTGTAGAATGGATTAAGAAAAAAAGAAAGCAAGTACTCTTGGTTGCCTCTCAAACGGTTGTTGAGGTCAAGCTTTGCTGCTGCATGGGTTGTTTTTTCCCTAATATGTTAAGCTACTACTATAAAAATAAAACAGAAATAAATAAAATTTTAATTAGATATCTAAAAAGTCATTGACAGTGTTCATTAAGTAGAGTTTGTGAGGGAGAGCCAGGCGAAAAGATGTAATTATTTTTGTATTAATTACGGAGCCACCAACAGACGCGTAGAATTATATATACTTTAATTTGGCCATGCTAGAATTTTTAATCCCTCTGGCAAATCATTTCGGTTGGCTCTTCCCTTTTCCATGTCCTTGTTCAGCCCTGCCTGCCCTCTTCTTTCTGTGCTCTGCACTGTTCTTCTCGGAGCTGTGCTATTGTCCCCAGAGGGTGTTTGGTGATTGCTATGATGATGGGACCCCATGTTTAGTGGTTAGAGGCCAGGAACGTTGGCACCTTGCATTGCGTGGGACAGTCTCTCATAAGGTGGTATTGACCCGCATCTTGCATCATTTTTGAAAATCTCTCTGTAGGTTGGTGTTACTCAACCTTGGCACTATTGATATTTTGGGCCAGATAATTCTTTGTTGTGGGAGCCTGTCCTGTGCATTGTAAGATTTTTAGCAGCATCTCTGGCCTCTACCCACTGACACCAGTAGCATCCCCCTTCCTCTTGAGTTGTGATAACCAAAAATGTCTCTAGCCATTGCCAAATGTTCCTTGTTGGTGGTGTTGGGGCAGCGTTATCATTGGTTCAGAAACGCTGACATGGTGGAAAACATTTTTATAATTATTTGAGCCTAGAACCTAATTTTGCTTTGCATATGAACACAAAATCTTTTATGCACACTTTCATATCGACTGCATTTTCCAGATATAGAGCTATCTTGCAAACAAGGAGAAACTGCACTTTGTTTATCTGGACTTTTAATGGGAGTGATTTGCCATTTTAGAAAAACAAGTCACCTTTGGCATTGCTGCTCATGATGTTTGAGACGCCCATTCAACACCCCTGTGCTGATCTGCATTTATCGCTGACATGTTCACGGCAAATCGACATAGCAGGGCACATGTCGGACCACCTCAATACGCCTTTGAGGACCTCATTACCTGAGTGTGGTCCACAAACAGCAGGACTGGACTCACCTGGGAGCTTGTCGGAAATGCAGAATGGTGGGTCCACCCAGCCCTGCTGATTCAGAATCTGCATTTTAACAGGATGCCCAGGTAACTCCTATGTGCATTCAAGTTTGAGAAGATTATAAAGGGGAGATTATAAAATGTTTGTCCGGAAATGTCCACACTGGGTCTGCAAAGGGCGAGCACCCCTGCTCGACACCAGCCCTTTCTGGGCAGCAGCATCAGTTCTGTAAGGTTAAATATCATCTGTATGCTGATGGCTGTGAGCTCCAGATCTGTACATCCAGCTGGCTTCTTGACATCCCTATATCTCTACGACTATCTCACAAGTACCTCAAAGGTGACTTTTTCAAAAGCAGGGGCTTGAATTCCCCCACCCCCAGTCTGTTTCCTTTTGAACATTTCTGTTCACAGGAAATGGAACCTCAAACCGCTCAATTGCTCTGGCCAGGAAGTTTATGACACCTAGTCATAAAATTCCTTGCCAAACTCTATTTCCATCTCCACCCCCAATGCCCCAATTCAAGCCTGGGCATATCTTCCCTGGATGACTATAAGACCCTCTCACTGGCTCCTTTATTCTACTCTGTGTCCTGCTGATCATTTTCCATATGGTCCACAAAGTGAGCTTAGGAAAACTTAAATTGGACTGAAGTGGTCACTCCCCATTTCCTCCCAGCTTAGAATCCTTCAGTGACCTCTACTACACTTAGGAAAAATCCTGTTTTTCTAAAACTTTCTGCCTGATCTGGCCTTGCCACCTCTCTGACCTCATCTGGGTCTCTCTGCGTCTTGCTGATATGTTCCAAAAAGACAGCCCTTCTGACAGCATCTGAAACATGCCTCAGGGTCTTTGCAGGAGCTGTTCCCTCTGCCTAGGATGCTCTTCCTTCTATTTGTTTGGCTAGTACCTTCTCATCTGTAAATGTCACTTCCTCAGAGAAATCTTCTCTTACCCTTTGGACTTGACTAAGTTCTTTTGTTAAAATCTTGACCTTTGGGGACTGGCCAGGTGGCTTAGCGGTTAAGTTTGCACACTCCACTTCGGCGGCCCGGGGTTTCACAGGTTCGGATCCTGGGCGCGGACAGACACACCGCTTGTCAAGCCATGCCGTTGTGGCGTCCCATATAAAGTAGAGGAAGGTGGGCACAGATGTTAGCCCAGGACCAGTCTTCCTCAGAAAAAAAAAAAGAGGAGGATTGGCAATGGATGTTAGCTCAGGGCTAGTCTTCCTCACACACGCACACACAAATCTTGACCTTTTATGTTGTCCTTATGGGACTTCATTGCAGTTTATAAACATAATCCTATTGGTTATTTTTAGTTGTAAAAATGGCTTGTAAACCCCAGGTAGGTGAAGGCCGTGTGCATTTTGATCACAACAGTATCCCAAGCAGATAAGCCAATGTCTGGCACTTAGTAAGTACTTGATAAATATCTGTTGAGTGAATGAAGCCCTAAAGACAACATGAAAAAAGAATTTTAAAGTATTTAATACAGAACAATACAAAAGAAAAAAGATTTACCTCGAATCCTACTTTTCTAATCCTATGAAAGAGACTATTAGAACATGTAAAGAAAAAAGAGACGAGACTAGAAAAATTAGTCCAAGAAAACATAAATGGACACCAGGAAGTTTTGCCATCTATTTGGTAATTTCAGTTTTGACGAATACCTTATTCTGCCATTTTGAAGCAATTTACATTTTTCAAAGCATATATATATGTATGCTTTTCTGAAATATATTGGATAAATATTAGTAGCCCCAAAGATAAAGAGATTGAGGCCGAGGGAATTTAAATAATTTGCTCCCATGGTGATTAAGTGATGAGGTCAGGACACTTGACCTCTAATTCAGGGCTTCTTAAAACTATTTGGTTAAAAATGAAAAGAAAAAGTGAAATATAAATAATGAAATATACAAAATGTATTAATAAAAAAAGACTGTGACAAGGAAGCAAAGTGGGTATGGAGATGTGTGATTTTTACCCACGTAATCCTGGGAGAAAACTGCAGTTAATATTTTTTCAAATTGATTTTACAATTTGAAAATCCAAATTGGCTTACCTACATTGCTGAATTTCATCATTAGTGCTTCACCTAGTTTTTCCTAAGAGAAATCTCAGTGTGCAGAAACCCTTAAACTTTGGTGGGCCGATTTTGATCCTTAGAACAAATAAAATAATTGCTTAAATGTATTGAATACCATTAATGCACTAGACCCAGCTTCATGTGAGCAGGTGGATAATATTTTAAAATATCTGATGTATTTTTGCCTTTTCTTAATTCCTTTCTTCATGTAGTTTTTGAAACATTGAAAACAGAGACTGAGACTAATTGTTCTTGGAAAGGGAGGTCACAAAAATGAACCAGGTAGGATGAAATGGTTGAGTTTCTGAATGGTGAGAAAGACTTTTTCTTTCTTATATCAAACCTCAAAAAGCTTGAGTCAATAAAAAAGTTTAAGTTATATATCAGTAACATCTGGGTAGTGACTATTAATTTTAGACCCACCACTTATGCATTATTTCCATTAATCATCTCAACAATCCAACGGAGTATCCAATATTACAGAAAAACCCCTGAAGTTTAGTAATTGAAGTGACTTATCCAAGTGACATGATTATAAGTGGAATTGAATACGTTTTCTGGATTTTAAAGCCTTTACTCTTAGTCACTAAACTAATTGTTCCTGACATCAAATCTATACTGATGAGACCACAGATTCTTAATCCGATGGGTGTTTGATACCCTTGAAGAATAGGAAGCAATACTATTATTGATCTTGATAGTCTTCTCCCCAGAGCACCTAAATACAGACGGCATGTAGGTCATAATCAACACACTGGAAAAATCTCAACTTTTGGATTTCCTCTTTTAAAGCACAACCTGTGATACGTCAACCACGTATCTCAGATGCATGGTATAGCCTTCCTGACACAAACCAGACAGTCAACTGCCTGCGGCTCTAAAGCTGTAGGGTTTTCCTTATCAGTGTCAGAGTGAACATCTTCTAAGCTGACCCCCACCCTAGATCACCACCTTCAAGTGTCTAACGGGGTGGGTGAATTGGAAATAATTTAAAATATAAGTTCCCTTTTTATCTACTTAACAGGCAACCCTTGAAATGCTTTAAAATGTCTCCACCACCATGCGCAAAATGGCTGTTGAATGAAACTGGCAGAAACAGGGTGACGTTTTGGAGAAAAACAACAACAAAAATGTCAGGCAAGAAGACACGGGGCCCCCTGAGAGTGGTGCAAATGCTGTCACTCGATGTCATTTGTGTCCTTGTGTGTCAGCTTAGAAGATTTCAATGGCAGCAGAAAATCTTTTCCTTGAAGCACACTCTTCAACTTCAGGCTACTCAAGTAGTTAAGAAACAGAAATGAAAGAAATGGCATGAGTATTTGCCCTAGGAAAATCTTTTGACAACTAATGATGGGATTATGGAGTCTTAACTGCTGTACAGTTATCCCTAATTATAACCAAAGGTACGTCAATCTAAATAAAAATGATAAGGCAGAGAGAGAGGCATTCTCCACTCTCTCCCCCCAACTAGCTTTCTAACATGAATCTCTTCACAGTAGGATGCTTTGACGAAGCTTGGATTGAATAATTATCAAAAGGAGATGGAGCCCAGTGTTAAGTAAAACATATTTTTGCAGAGGGGAATGGTTTTAATTTTTTTACAGAAAGGAATGGTTTCAGTTTTCAATATTTTGTTTTACCATGGGAACCTTCTATTGTCTTTATTGCATTCTATCACAAAAGTGATGGAAGAAATTTCTGCCAGACATTAAGTAGTAAGAAAGGCTTTGCTTATTCTTAAATCCTGGGATACATTTTCTTATGGAAAAGGTCAATCTTGGGATGGATCATGTTTCCATTTTTGCTTTCACTACTAGGAAGCTCAGACGCAAATCTGTGGCCCAACTTTATCAACTGTGTAACCTCTTAAGGCTACAGTCTATATCCATTAACCTCTCTTCATATTCTGTCTCCATTTTCCTTTGGCATATTTGTTAATAGTTTGGCTCTGTCATTTACTAGCCGTGTGAGAGTGGGGGAAGTGACCCACCCCTTCTGAACCTAAGTTTCCACATCAGCAAAATCAGGATAATGATAGCACCTCCCACAAATGGCACCTGACACACAATAAGTATTCAATAAACTGTAGATTTTTAAAATGATTTTCTTTTCTTTTATGATTTGATTGCATTGCATTCAATATAGTACCTTAAAAGTCCTATAGAATAAATTTAAAAATATATACACAAAATTTTGCTTGTGTGTTAGAAATAAGTTATCATCGGGTCTTGGAAAATGGATTATTCTTTCCTTCTGGAAATTTAAAAAACTGAGCAGAAGAGAGCTCTTTAGTTCATGCATTAAACAAATGTTGAAAAGAAATCAGTTGTCAATTTAGATGAGAAGCTAAGAAAAGTTTTCCATTTTTATTAAACAAAAAGGATAAAATGGCATTTCAAAACATTTGATGTGGATATTAAGAAGAAGTAGAAAGCACTCATAATACCTACCATTTTATTAAGTGTTCATTATAAGTTCTGCACTTTACGATACCTGACAGTATATTTCATCATTGTCTCTATTTATTGATGAGAAAACAGGCTTGGATTCATTAAGAAATTTAATCAAGGTGAGATAGTTAGTGAGTACAGTAGTAGGGACAGCATTTGGACTAAGGTCTGTCTGACTTCAAAGCCTGCTCTCTAACCAGTATTTATTGCTGTCAATGGAACTAACTAGAATCTTCTCGAGGCACATTGCTCAGTAAAGCTATACAGTATAATGAAAAATGATAAAGACTGAAAAACTGTCTGGCTGTTGTCATCCTTTCAAGAGATAAATTAAAAGGGTGGCAAAGGTCAGGACAACATCCTGACAATGGGAAAGGAAAACGTCCCTGGTGGTTTCCGTGTTAATTATCATTTCATGTTTGGCAATGAAGTATTTAACATTTGACAATTCTCATATATGGTTGCCTTTGGTGCATGGCCATAGAAGAGAGAAAGGAAGCAATTTCCCTGTACCCATTTTTATTGAGCCACATTCATATACTCCAAAAGGGCACTTAAATTGTTTGAAAGGGGTCTAGATACTGGCAAATACCACCATAAACAACTCGGACAGCCTAGAGTCCAAACCGCCAGCGACATGATTCACAATGGAGCCCATCTTCTCTAAGTGGAGTGCAGAGCCAGATGTTATTTATTACAACTAACTTACAACTGAACAAGATTCACTGCATGGGCACAGCAAGGGGACTTTACTGCGGCCTAAATGTGAGCCGTTGGCGTTTAGGAAGAACAGCATGCCCTCCAAATATGGAAAATAAACAGGCAGATTTTTTTTTTACCACTGTGATTATACATCTAAGCCCATGCCAGCACGGTTTGTGGTGTGTCTACACTGGAAAAGTGGGTTAGTGGATGGAACACATGTTTAGACAATTCAGACAAACCCCCCCGTTTCCCAAGAAGAGTCTCTCTTCATTTTAATGATAGTTTTTATTCATTGGGTGCCTACTCTTCATCTGAACTTGACTGCTGTTGTTTTATTTAATTCTGATAATAATCCCCAAAGGTAGCTCTTATGAACCCATTTTTTAGAGGTCGGGAAACTGAGGGGCAGAGACTTAAGTAACTCACCAAGATCACATGCTTGGCAAGTGGTAGACCTGGGATTTGAACTCAGATTTTTCTGTCACCAAAGTACCATACTGCTTCATAATAATATCCATTACCCTTTACCAATTTGATTGCTACCAATAATTACCAATCCTCACAAAAGATTGGGAAAATATGAGTTTTGATTTCCTCTTTACAAATGAAGGACCAGAGGTCCAGGATGGTTTTTTGTCCCCTTCGCCCACACAGCTATTTCCTAGTGAAGCTGGAATGAAATCAAGATTTGTCTGGATCTCAAACCTAGTCTCATCTGACTCTTCCACTGTTTCCCAAAGTATGTTATGGGGAGCCTGGGTCCCTTTTGATGCTCTAAGAAAAAAAAAAAGATGTTCTTTCATTCATTTATTTATGTTTTAAACAAAAGCTCCTCAAAAGTGTCAAGCTCCTTCCCACCCCATAGCCTTTGCAACTGCTCTCCCCTCACCTGGAGTGCCCCTCCCGTGACTGGATTATTCCCACTCCAGGCCCAACCACTGGCTTAAATGTCCTCTGAAAGACCTTTGCTTATTATCCCAGATTTCCTCTCTTGTGGCCCCCACTTGTCACGAGCAATATATTGGTTGGTGTGAATACTGGCTTAATGCTTGTCTCTCCCACTAGCCTGCAGGAGGGCAGGGGTGGCGACTGCCTTTTCCAAGTCTCCAAAGTGCCAGCCCAGTGCCAGGCCCATGGGGGTCACTCAATGAAGAAACATGAGCTTCTCTTCGTACTTTGTCCTTGCTCTTCCTTTGTAGAAACAGGGACCCTCCCTGCCCCCGCCATTTTGCAGTTGGTGACCTGGAGGTCCAGACTTCACGTCCATTGGATGATGATGAGAATAGTAACAAGAAACACCTGTTATTTATCAACCCAGAATGTTCTTGACCCAGAGCCTAAATGTTTTACCCATTATATCTGATTTAATCCTCAAGACAGACGAGGAAAGAAACTGAGATCTTGAACAGGTTGCCCAAGTTCACAGCCAAAAGCGTCACAGAGGCGTCTGATTGCGCCTCATGCTTCCGAGCAGATTGTCCACGTTGGCCCCACTCCACATGGGAGCCACCTGAGAGCCTTAAAACACCGCTGCCTGCGCCCACTCCCAGAGATGCTGCCTTAATTGGTCCGGGGTATGGCCTGGGCATTGGGTTTTTAAAAGTTCCCCAGGGGATTCTAATGGGCTGCCAAGATTGAGAACTACTGCTTGAATGTACAACTGATTGATTGATTACTGCCATTTAATCAATTAACCCTTCATTCAGAGCCTCCATAGAATACACGACTTGTACAATTCCACTACAGTGTTCCCTGCTTTCTTCTCTCTCCCTCTTTCCCCTCCCTACTCCAAAATCTGCATTTCTATGTAGATTAAATTCCTTCACAACACGCACAAATATTAAAAAAAAAAGCACAGAAGCACTGTTCGTAAAGACAGCGACCCTTATTTTCAAGTCCCAGCCAAAACAGTCTAGTTACTTCTCAAACAAGAGTTAGCAACCCAATTCCAACAAGTGAAGAATTCGAAGATCTTCAGGTCCCTGGGGCTTGTTTATTCTTAGCTCTTCGTTAATAACAACAATTGCTGTTATCAGATGGTGAGGACTCATCCCTTGCCAGGCGCTGTGTGAGGGTGGTGGGGGACAGAGAGGCCCCCACAACAAAACTGAGGTGGGTTTTATCAGCAATACCATTCTACAAAGAGTCAACTGGCTCATGGGAAGGTTAAGTGATGGTCACCAGAGCCAGAACCCCTGTCCCGCCTCCACCTGCTCCTTTACCAGTAGACCATACTGCTAGAAGGCCCTTCAGACTACCCTGTGATCCTATCTGTGCACTAAAAAAACACCAAACCAGGCTTTCTTTCTCGATGGAATTCAAGGCTTTCCTCCACCCTCAAATCAGCTGTTGAGAAGCAGTTATATGTATTTTAAATGTCTCTCATAAAATTTACTAGAAAACTTTAGTCCTTCCAAGCACAGCTATCAACGAAGCAGTAGGGGGCCCTCTCATCTTTTGTGTAAAGGAAGGTAGTGGGAAGCTTGTATGGGGGATTCCCATAGCCATAAGCTGCTCCCTCTGAGGCCAGGGGCAGGGGCAGAGCTGTGGTTGTGAGAAGCAACCACTGATGTTAACGTAATAATGACAAAAACTTTATTGACAAACAGCGTGGAAGCCAGTGTTATGGACTGAATTGTGTCCTCCCCAAATTTATATGTTGATGACCTAACCCCCAGTTCCTCAGAAAGTGACTGGATTTGGGGATAGAGCCTTTAAAGACGTGACTAAGTGAAGAGGAGGCTGTTAGGGTGGGACCTAATCCAATCTGACTGGCATCCTTCTAAGAAGAGATTATGACACACAGAGAGACACCAGGGATGCGTGTGCACAGAAGAAAGACTGTGTGAAGAGGCAGCAAGAGGGCGGCCATCTGCAAGCCAAGGAGAGAGGCCTCAGAGGAACCCAACCCTGCCCGCGCCTTGATCTTGGACGTCCATCCTCCAGAGCTGTGAGAAAATAAATGTCTGTTGGGTAAGCCCCGCAGTCTGTGGACTTTTGTTAAGGCAGCCTGAGATGACTAATACGGCCAGGGGAGGAAGAACAAGTGTTCAGAGCCTGAAACCCATCACACTGGCCTGAAGGCAGCCTGTTCTTCCACATTCTGGAACGTGTATTCCAGTTGGTTCTCTCCCTTGCGCCTCCTGCCTGTGCTGTGATGTGGGAAGGGCAGATATTTTTAAGGTCGTTTGAAAAAAGTAAATTGAGGCCCAGCACATTTCCACTAAATCATAAAGCAATTTGATGGCCAAGGTGGCACCACAGCTCTCTTCTAGAATTTAATTTTGAGTAGGGTTACAAATGCTTTTGGGAAAGGAAACCCTCTGGATGGTTAAAAAAGAGTTTCTTGGAAATAGTTGACTCCATAATTCTTTAGCTCAGACCTGAAGGAGAGAAGGAGCTTCCCAGTAACCTTGGAGGAGCTAGAGAGGAGTTGTCTCAGATATTAGCTTTAGACAGGACAGGGACTCTCAAAGAGCTTCTCAGAAAGGAAGGGGATGTGGAAATTTCCAGAAGGGGTAACCACAGGTGTGTTCCTGAGAGAGTCTTTTGAGGACTTCCTACTCTCATTTCAAGCAAAGTAGCTTCATTTCATCTGTTTTGTATATAGAGCCCCATATAAGATTGTATTTGAAAAAGATATTCAACTGCTATCAAAATTATTATTATAAATGTATATTATAATAGTGATGATAACAATAATAATAATACAGTCTGTTGCCCACTGGACCAGGTGAGGTAGCAAAACCTTGTGCATTTTTCGGCTCTTGCCTTACCAGTGAACACTTAGCAAATTCTTTCAAGAAATATTAGGGAAGCTTTTGCTTGGTGCCAGACACTGGGTACTATTTCAAGAAGGCGACACAGCAAGGAACACAACAGGTAGGACCTCTGTCTTGGGGAGGGAGGGAGGACAACGTGCAAATGGGAGACCAGGGAAGGTAAGCTAAGTCTGTGAAATCAAGCAGGGTGATGGAAAAATGGCAGTTGGCATGAACATCAGTGTGACTACTTTGAGAAGGGGCTGGGAAGGCCTCTCTAGGAGGTGACATTTGAATTAAGACCTGAAAGATGAGAAAGGGCCAGCCATGGGGACACCTGGAGGAGTACATGTCCAGGTGGAGCATACACAGGTGCAAATCCCCACACGTGGCAAAGGGCTTGGGCCACGGAAGGGAAGATAACAAAGCCAGAGTAGATGGGGGCTTAGCCCAGACTGGCCAAAACCAACCCACCAACAACCAAGAGTAAAACCAGAGCTGCAGCCTCCATTCCACAGCCTCAGGTCAAGTCCCACCTGTCACCTATTTTTATATGGCCTGTGAGCTCAGAATAATTTTTACGCTTTTAGAGGACTGAAAAATATCAGGAGAAGAATAATATCTCATGACATGTCAGAATTATATGGAATTCCAATTTCAGTGTCCACTGATAAAGTTTTATTGGCACACAGACGTGCACATTTGCTGACATATTATTTCTGACCGCCTTCATGCGACAACAGCAGAGATGAGTAGTTGTGACAGAGATTGTATAGTCTGAAAAGTCTAGAATATTTACTATCTGGCTCTTTACGGAAGAGATTTCCCATCCTCTGCTCTCTTGGAAATGGCTCTTTTTGAGTACCTATGGGAGCGACTTTTCTCCACTTCACAGTGGGTCCCTTTTCCTCAAAAGGTCTCCAGACAGAGACACCCATGGACTGTTGGCTCCTTGAATGAAGCCCTCCAGGAAGGTCTCTCTTACTCTTTGCTAACCGACTGCTGATATTTACTCCTTAACCACGTCAGCACGTGGTGACACTTTCTGTGCCGGCGCTGGGCTGGGGCTGGATGTTCGGGCTGGATATTCAGCCTGGAACAGATGTTTTGGTCGTTACCTTCCTGCAGCTTATGTTCTAGTGAAACAGACTTTCAACAGACAGGCCTTTCTTCTGCTTTTAGCTGCCTCTGCACCATGGGCGTGGCGGGATGTGGGACTTACAGCTTCAGAGCCGAGCCAATCAACGGTGTGCCATATTCACCTCAATGCCCTTTCAGTAAGGAGCTGTTTCAGTAAATAATGAGAAGATACAATGATGTGAGGCAGGCTTGAGGACAAAGTGAGAGGAGAGGCCAGACACGCCTAAGGTCATCTCCTCACCATGAGAAAACCGTGCGGGAAACCTTCACCTGACATCACTCATCAGATTCAGGGGATCCATGAACTTGCACGGGAAAGAAAATGACATCTTTAATTTCACTAATCTCTAACTGATATTCAATATTTCCTTCATTTATGAATGTAGACACCAAATCACATTAATCGTAGCAGCGTCGTGATTTTTATCACCGATATGTCACAGATATTTTTGTCACATTAGAGTTGTTGCAACTGTCTTGCAATACTGTGTTCACTCATCATTACTTTGAAATTACAGTGGTTATTAGCCTTAGTGCTGGTAGTGCTATTTAATATATATAAAGAAATTCATCTATTATTATGTCACAAATTGGTTTCTTTAATATTTGATAATGATATTTCTATGTTTTTTTTAATCCTATGTATTTTATGTTGTGTCTTTAAAAGTATTAGTTTTGAGAAGGGCTCCATGGACTTCACCAGATGGCCAAAGAGGTCCACAGCCTGAAATGATGAAGAACTTTTGTGGCCTAAGGAAACCAAGGGCTTTTCGAGTCAAGCGATTCCTAACCGTGGATGAGCATTACAGGAAGGTGGGTGATGCCTGGAGTTTTGAGTAGCAATTGTTACTCTACTTGTTCAAGTTTGCAGCAAGGACAAGAGATGACACTGTAAGCAAAAGTTTGCATTTCTGCGCATGTGTGTGCATGCATTTGTAAACACGCACTTGTATATTTTTCTGGAGAGAGGATCTGTAGTTCGCATCAGATTGTCAAAAAAGTTCTTGATCCAAATGCCATTCTAGAAGGAGGAATCGTAGGATGGGACTCCTTCTGAACCAGGCTGTGATTTAGGAATAGTCCCAAATGTCCAATGTGGCTACTTTCTGGAGAGTCCCATTTCTCCGAGCCCTCCTCCCCCACCCTGGTCTAGTTTGACCCAAGTCCAAAGCCTCAAGCCTATCCAACCAAGAAAATGTCCTACAAGGGGCTAAATAAGTGCCCACAAAAGGGTTTGTATAAAGGATTCCCTCAATATCTGCTTTTATGTGAGGAGGGAGCGCCAGCGGCTCCCTAAGTTAATCTTCATTATCACATTAAGTGGCCTTTCCCTTCCTGGCTTTAAGTTAAGATATCCTAGACACTCTCCTTTCTTTTCTCTTCTCCACACACAGAGTGAGAAATTTTAATTAGACCTCCTCTATTATTAGAGCACAGGAAAAAAATTCATGGCTGGTCCAAAGGACCCCAAGCTAGGAAAGAGAAAGGTAATCATTTAATTTGTTGTTGTTTCCATAAATCAGGGCCCAGTCATCAATTTCACCACATATTTGAGAGCACATGTTATTGACAATGTGTTCGTGGAGAAAAATGGAGTTTGCTGGCAAAGTTGTTCCATTTTCTAAAGATTAAATTGTTCATTGTACAGGCCGCCATCTGCCCTCCCTGGAAGAGATTTAGTTGTTGGCAGAGGCATTCAAAGTCTAGAAGACAAAGTTAAATTTCTTTTTCTTTATTGCTATGCATAACTAAAGGCAAATTCATTCATTCACCCATCCATTCATTCAGTATTTATCAAGTGTTTCTTTTGGGATGTCAGATAGCTTCCAAGGAATGGATCTCTGTGGTAGGATCACACGTAGCCTTGGAGTCGACTGATAATCCCAGGTCTTCATTCATGCATAGGACTCCTGAACGGCTGGCATTTCTGTCCCCCCACTCAACCTGGGTACTACCGGAGTCCAACAGAATTATGGTCAGGCGAGTTTTCTCCCTCTAAGAAGCTTCTAGTCTACAGAGGATAAATAAGGCAGACACACCTAACAGCAATACGACACAACACATGCCTTGAGAAAAACACAAAGGAGAGGAAGAGATCATTTCTGAGTAGAAGTTTCTTGGAAGAACTAAATAGAAGAACTTAGAAGAACCATGACATGTACCTCCACATACATAGTATTCTTTTATTTTTACACTATCCCGTTGTAGAAGTAGGTGTTGATATCCCCATTTTGCAGGTGAAGTTATTGAGGCCCGGAGAGATGAAATGATTGGCTCAAGTTCGCATAGCTAGTAAAGGTCGATGTGAGGGCTCGAACTCTCCTTTCAATTCTCAGTGTGGCCCCTGGGTCACGTAAAGCAGAGCCTCGGCGTCCCTCAGACTTTTCACAGGTGAAGTCCTAAACCACTTACCTTGACGCGTTGCACGAACTGCATCTAAAACCGCTCCCGTCCCCTTCCTTCCTCCTCTGAGGCTTTCATTCATTGACTTCCCCCTGTTCTTCATACTGGGTGAGGCCCTCTTGTCTTGGCCATGACCTTCGCCATTCTTCTTCTTCTTTTTTTTTTTGTGGGGAAGACCAGCCCTGAGCTAACATCTGTTGCCAATCCTCCCCTTTTTGCTGAGCAAGACTGGCCCTGGGCTAACATCCGTGCCCATCTTCCTCCACTTTATATGGGATGCTGCCACGGCATGACTGACAGACAGTGCGTCGGCGGGCGCCCGGGATCCGAACTCGCGAACCCCAGGCTGCCAAGCGCGGACTAAACCGCTGCGCCACCGGGCGGCCCCTTTCGCCATTCTTCTTGACTGTAACTTGGATCTTTATTTTCAGCCTACACTCTCTTGAACAACCCTAAGTCTTATCCGTCTTCAGGCCTGACCTGCTTCCTACGCTGTCCTCACCTAGGTTTTCCCAGACCCTACTAGCAAACCCATTCATTTATTCATTCAATCCAATAATGAATTCACTCAATTAATTACTGAGTCTCTACTGTGTGCTCACTGTACTAAGTGATAATCAAGAGTGAAATAATCCCTATGTTTATGGTTTAGTGAGGAAAATGTCTTGGGGCAGACACTCGCACAAATGATAAAAACATTACAATGGAGGCAAACATACAGAAAAGCGTGTGGATTCATGAGGAAGGATAGCAGGGGGTTCTAATCTAATCTGTGCTTGGGTGTATCTTGGAGAAGAGAGAGGATGTCACAAAAGGCTTCTATGAGGTCTTTTATGCCAGGATCTGAAGAATTGGTTAAAATTAAGCCAGCCAGACAAAGGATTGAGGTAAGAGAAATCTAGGAAAAGTTTCCAAATATTTGGTTCTTAGGCAAGAAAGAGTTGACTTGTTCAAGGAACTAAAAGAAAGCCAGCCAGTGTGGTTGGGACACAGAGGCAAGATATACCAACGCATTCTAAGTCGCTGAAGTTAGCACGGACAAGTTCAACAAAATCGTTATTGCTTTGATCCAGCATATTGAGTGTCCAATAGATATGATTTCCAAAACAAGTTTGGGATGTATGGTTTATAAAAAATATGAATGCTTTATTCCTTATTGCACATTTGGGTGTTTTAATTGGTCAACTTTTTAGATCTAGGTAGTTATGACCCCAAAAATGAGAATATTACATTCCATCCTAAAGAAGAACCATCACTGGGGTCCCTCAGTGTATGTTGTGTAAAAACTTGAGACCGTTCACTATCTAGGTAGCTTTATAAAATTTTTCATGAGTGACGTAAACAATATTGTGTATTGGTTTGGAATTTTAGTAAACTTTTTCCAGAAAGATTTTTCAATGTTTCCTAAGATGTGTACTTGAAGCTGGGGAATTTAAGATTCACTGTCATTTTTTTGGATTCTGAGCCTGGAGAGTGGTGTTAAGGGGGAGAGAAGGATAAAGGGGGATAAACTCTTAAAGACACAATTTGGCACTTTTTGTTTTCTTTTCCTAGCCTGAATGAGTACTAGAGAGAAAAATGTGGTCTCTTTTTGAATAAAATTAGTAATAATCCCTTATTACATCATCAATGATAATAGGATAAGGGCAGATGGGTTTTGCGTAAGTTTGAGAAAAGTCGGGGACTATATACTAGCAACAAAAAGTGATCTCTGTGATTTTTGAAGCACTTCATTTTCAAGGCAACCAAATGCTTTATAAGTAGTCTTTCTTTTTACCTTCACATAACTCTTGCAATGTAGCAAAAAATTCTCCAAGGAGGGAGGGATGCATTTTAAAGAACATGAGATGGGGACACTAAAAGAGAGATCAGGCCAAAAGCATAAGAAAAATAATTGGTGGAGCAAATATGTCCAGTATTGCTATATCTCAGTTCATTGCAACAAATGTTAAATGAGTAAGGCATAGCCACTGCCTTCTAAAAACCACCATTCAGCAAAAGAGTTCAGATATGCCATTTATTGATGTATTTATTCAATCAACAAACATTTGAACATCTATTCATGTCAGGCCCTGATCTCAATGAGAGTGTCTCAGCAAGTGTATTAGGCAGATGTGGTCTCTGACCTCAGGGGAGAAATTCATACTCTGGTGAAGAAGGTAGAACACAGATCATGTACCAAAAAATAGATCAGTGTTGCCAAAGGGAAGTACAGGCCCTCTGGAAGCTTATGAGGTGTGGTGATTAATGTGTACATAAATAATAGTGCTACAGAGCAGACTCCTAATGGAAGGTGTGGGTCCCACAAGGAAGTAATCAGATCTAATTAAAGAATCAGGGAACGAATAATGAAATAGAGGGAAGCTGAGACAGGTCTTGAAGAAGAGAGTAGGACTTTATTTTTATTTATTTTATTTATTTATTTTTTTTGTGGGGAAGACCAGCCCTGAGCTAACATCTGTTGCCAATCCTCCCCTTTTTGCTGAGGAAGACTGGCCCTGGGCTAACATCCGTGCCCATCTTCCTCCACTTTATATGGGACGCCACCACGGCATGGCTAACAGGCAGTGCGTCTGCGGGTGCCCGGGATCCGAACTCGCGAACCCTGGGCTGCCAAGCGTGGACTAAACCGCTGCGCCACCAGGCGGCCCCGAGAGTAGGACTTTAATAAGTAAAGATGGAGCAAGCAGTATTTCACACTGAGGGAACTGCCAGGCATAAGGACACATGCTTGTTCGGGGAAGAGTTGGTGAGTTCATTTAACCAACACATTGCTTCAGAGATGCGATATTACACTACTTATTTGTTTCCTTATTTGTTTGTCTATCTTACTCATTAGAGTATGAACTCAACGAGGCCAGGGACATTTCTTGCCTTGTTCAATGACTATTGCCAAAGCCTTCAACAGTGTCTGACACACAGTGGATGCCTCGTAAACATTTGTTGAATGAGTAAATGGTAATGACAGCTAATTATATAATGAGTGGATGCTTACTATGTGCTATGCTGAGAGCTTTCATTTCTTTATTTAATTTTCACAACAACCCTATGAGTCAGATCACTTGGAGAGGAGGACACTGAGGCAGAGAGAATCTAAAAGCAACTTTCCAAAGGATCCCAGCTAAGATTTGAACCAAGAGCTCTCTGACTCTGGGGATCATGCGTTGAACTGCTGTGTGACCCTGCCTTTCCCTATTGTCCAGTGGTTAGGAGTGGTTACTAACATCAAAAAGGCAGTCTGGGGAGATCTGGATAGGACCATGGTAAAGTTTTTGGGGGGAGTGATGATAACCTGATGGAGGGGAATGACATGACTGGGAAGTCACTACATATTCCCAAGTTCCAGGCTTCTTCTCCATGAATAGGTGATGACCGTATACAGCATGTTTTGTGAGGGTTGACAATAATATGGACAAATCACTCAAGAAGTTTTTAGAGCTATCCTCTTTTGAGGGTCTACTGGGCCATCTGCCAAACACTTTGCCTATATGATCACTAATCTTTCCAACAATCTTGAAGGGTGGTGGTGATTATTTTCCTTTTCCAGGTGAGGAAAATGCTCCAGAGAAAAATTAAATTATACGTCCAAAATCACACAGCTAGTGTGACAGGATACTGAATGGAATTTTTTCGTTTCATGATATTTTGGCTGACACCACATAGTTAAGGACTATAGGAGATGCACACTTCCTATTTTAAAGGAAGCTACCAGATATCACCTTAACCAAGTGATCAGAGTTAACATCACCAGTAATGACTATCAACATCACGAAACCCCTGATATGATGCACTGAGAAAGGCCCATCATTGCTATGACACACTTGTCAAAGATGCATACTGTCAATCTGATCGTGAGAAGACATCAGACAAAACCAAATTCTACCTTCTACAAAATAACTGACCGATTCTTGTCAAAAGTGTTAGTCATAAAAGACAAGGAAAGATTGGGGGATTTTCACAGATGGGAGAAGGAGACACAACCACAAAATTCAATGTGAGATCCTCAATTAGATCCTGGGTCAGCAAGAGGAAATTTGGGTAATATTCAAATAAGGTGTACAATTTAGTGACTAGTATTGAGCCACTGTTCATTTCCTGGTTTTGATAATTGTACCAGGTACTATGGTTAGGTACGATGTTAACATTACAGGAAGCTGGGTGAAGCTTCTCTCTACTACTTTGGCAACTTCCTTTACATCTAAAATTGTTTCAAAATAAAAAGTTAAAAAAGGAGGGGGGGTGCTGTTAGACACATTCCCTTGAAATCTATTAAGTGAGAAGAACAGGCCAACAATCACCATTTTTCCCACTTGCCACCAGCCTATCTAGGAAAAGACTAGAGGAATTCGTTGAAAAACTGTTGAAAGGGCTGCAGAAGCCAGGTGAGTGAACCCATGAGAAACACTTCAAGGGATCAGCTTCCAGCGAGAAGGGGAGATTGGCATCTAACTTTCTCTTGGGCACTGCTTATGCAGCAGACTCCCTGGTCTATACTCTGTGACTATTGAGAAGGAGCAAAAGATATCAGAGAAAGATGGTAGAGTGAGAGAGGGACAGGCAGCTTCCCTACATTCTCGGTGTTTTGGCAAGAAAAAAAAGATGTGTAAGTTGTAGGCAGGTCAAGAGCTGTCTTGCTGCTTACTGGTACCCAGCCCTGGAGGGGAGAGGAGCCCTTACCAGCAAGAGGATGAAGGGTGAACCATGAGTGGCAGAGGTTTGGGGGAGTTAGAGGTCGTCCTGAATGGAGCACATCTCCCACATAAGGATCTGGGACTTCTATAGACCACACTCCTGCCCCCACTAGAGAGTCAGTCCCTGGATGCCCGCCCCACAAGGGGCATTGGCTGATGAGAGAAGATTACAACAGCATTTTATTAAGATGAGAGATTTCCCCCTTTTCACCAACCCTCCTTTCAAGATCCAACACATCCAAGAAAAAAGGGGCTGAGAAGAAGAAGGAGGAGGAAGCAGAGAAAGAGTGAAACAGCCGACCTCCTGTTCTCTTCCTGTATCAAGGCTGGGACAACCAGAGTGACGCAGCTCTGCTTCACCTCTCATCCTCCAGGAGGCCAGCGTGGGCAAGTTCTGACAGCACTGGCAGAGGTGGGAGAGTAAGCGAGTTCAATCGTACAAGCTCTTTTCAAGTCGCTGCTTGCATTGTATCTGCTAACATCGGATTGGCCAAAGCAAGTCACACAGCTGAGCCTAGAATCAAAATGAGAGGACACCTCAGAGCGACATGGAGAAGGGCATGGACACAGGGAAAGGTAACGAACTGGGGCTATTTGTGCAATCTACCGCACCCGTTACTGAGGTAAATGGGAGAACTGGGACTGAGCCAGGTTCCAGCTGGCTCTAAAGCCCGTGCTCTTTCTCTAGACTCAGCTGGCTCCTCATGTCATTGGGTAAATCTTAAAAGATCAAGGTGTTGAGTTCCAAATAGGATGGCATTTCACGTGGATAACACAAGGTCTAAAGTCATCGAAGTTTCTCTTTGGGGTCCTCGCTTCCTGAGTGCATTGGCATCCTTGCTGCTTCGGCAGAGAGTTGAGACGATTCTCGGGACCACACTTCTGGAAGCCGGCCAGTTTGCACAGTTCCAGTGTTGTCGGCCAGCCCTGGCACCAGCTGGACCAGGGCTGTGGCATTAGGTACCAGACTTTGCTGGACATCCTCTCCTTGGCCAATTTCCATCACCAATAGTAGAGCACTCAAATAAGTCAGTGAAATTAGGCTTGGTAAAGGCACACTGCATCTTTGAGTAATGAGGTTGGGAAACAGGGAAAACATTTTCCACTAGCTCATGTCTCACTGTATGGCCTTCCGATTTCATGACACTTCATAATAAATCATTGCTTATCACTCACATGGGAACGTAACATGTCTCCAGTTAAGATTCGTTAGTGATTGTAAAGAAGAAACATGAATTGCTGTATATCAGGGCTTCTTGATCATCTTCCTGTCCACTGCAGGCACTTTTTTATCGTTATATTTACTGTAACTGTTGTTTAAAGCATAAATAAGTGGAAGGAAAGAGCACCAAATATTAATAATGAAAATAAATTTATCTTATTTATGTGTTTATGCAAGCATTTGACAATTATTCTGCACAGCAGTTTGCATCCAGGGTCGGTAGCTGCTACATTCGGAGAAGTTCTTACACTTCAAGTTTCTCCCCGTCTTCCCTCCCCCTTTTTGTTTAGAACGTGAAATGGCAGCACATTCCTGTTCAAGGATGGAGGCCCCGGCACGTGCGTTATTCCAGTTTGAGGCTTTAACTTACTGAACCGTGTCAGCCTCCGCACTCACGACAGAGGCCTGCCGGTGGACATGTTCATCACAGCTATTTCATTCAGATCCAAGGGAGCGAGGGATCGTGATTAAAAAAAAGAAAAAGCTCAGGGGTTGAGCCGGGGGGCCAAGTTGCGAAATAAAACTGTTGATTTAAAGATGATCCAACTGGTGTGTCGTTGGGATGAATAAAGACTTCCGAGAGAAAGTCCTGGCTGTCGACCCAGACCACCCCGGGGAGGCTTGTGACAAAAGCACCAAAGGTTGTAGGGCTTGTGGACACTTCGACACACCCTAGATGCTTCCTCAGCTTGAACGTCCGTGGAGGAAAGTTTGGTGGGTTTGGACGGTTGAGGCAGCTCCCGATGTTTACTTATGGATGGACAGGGAGCCACAAGCCCGTCCCTGAAATGCTGACAGGGCCCCCTGATTACCTCCTGCCAAATGGGCTTCCCCAGAGTCCCCTCCCAGTCACGTCAACCTCTCTCAACTGCTTCCTGGGGATTCCTGGTAGAACCCTGCGATGCTGGCACTGATGGACTCACTCTCGCCTTCTCCTGCCCTCTCCCGCTGTACATGTCTCAACACCAAACACAGCCACAGTTGGTGAGAGGGGCAGCCACTGACAGCTCTTTCACTAGAACCCCTGGAACTTTCCAGAGCTGCTGAGGTGGAGCCCTTTGTGGAGGGAGAGCATTGCCTAGCAGCTATTTCTGTTTCTTGAGAGTATCTGGAACATTCCAGATTGTTCTACAGAGAAACACAAGGAATTCGCAAAGAGAGGTGGAAATGAAAGAGAAGGTTTTCTGAGACCCTGGGGCTTTAGTAAACCACGGCCTGCCAGACCCTTGGGCTTGAGGCCAGAAGAGGAGTTTTGTTTAAACTTAGGGTGACCTACTTATCCCAGTTTGCCCAGGCTGTACTGGTTTTAGTTCCCTGTCCTGGGAAACCCCTCAGACCCAGGCAAACTAGGATGGTTGGTCACCTTATTTAAACTCTACAGCGCAGATTCTCAGGGATGCTTCTCCTCACTCCAATCCTTCCCTTGGTCCTTATGCTGCTGGCATCTCTGCTTTAATGCTTTCCCCAACGGCTGCGAAAGCCAACATGAAGGTCAAGTTTGGAGACTGGAGGCAAAACAGTGGTGACCATCTCTTAAATGTTGATGGTGCCGTGTGGTTCCTCCATTCACTCCATGACTGTTTACTGAGAGCCCGTGTACGCCAGGCCTAGCTCTCCACGGGTTTCAGTGGGCATGAGCCACCACTGGTGGAGGAACTGCTGGGTCTGAAGTCAACTCATCATCTCTGCTCCTCAGACCTGCCCTAGAAAGTTTGTATTATCTGGCCCGTTTTACAGATGCGGAACCTGGCTCAGAAGCAGCTAAGCGGTTTGTCTAAGTTCTCCCAGCCAGTAAGTGGCACCTAGGTCTGATTGCAAAGCCCTTCCCATGTATGATGTACATTTACATCTATTAACTTGTTTTAAGCCTTAGAACTACATTTGAGTGCTGGTGGGACAGACAAGAAACCTGAAGCTCAGAGAGCCTAGGTGATTTAATCAAGGCCACACAGAGTGAGTGAGTGGAAGGACAGAGACTGAAGACATTTAAATCTGTGTTGCCCTTTGCACTTAAGTCTCTCTCTTCCTCCATGGGGGGCAAATGGAGACCAGAGCTTCTAAAATTTCTCTCCTCTTTGGAATTGATAAAGATGCCATCTGAACTGTACTATTTCATATCTGAATACTTTTAAAGTGTGTTGATTACATATTAAAATGGGACTTCCCATGTTTTCTAAATATTTAAAAGATCCCTCTTAAACATCACAACAGAAACATTAAGCTCACTTATCAGATTTATAAGGGCTTTTTTTTTTTAATTTCATGGCATTTCAAACAATTAATCACCCAGTTTGGTTGGAGGAGATGAAGGGTGGCCACTTGCGTGCAAGAAAAAATATCCACAAGAAAATGTGGCAAATGCTTCCAGTAAAGGTGCCCATTTGGAATTAAATGGTGGTGGATGTTTAGAAACCAGTCTTGATGCGAAACCGTAATTTTTGCAAATGGTTGCGGCTCTGGACGGCATTAACATACTCAATGTTCTCTACAGAACTGAGGACGTGCTATTAAAAAACCATCTCGTTCCTGCACACAAACTGAAGTTTTATCTTAAGCAGGATGAGAAATGATGGTAAATTGGGTTTTACTTCGAAAACGGTTTAATAACAATCACACACAGAGCTCCAGTCCACACAATGCGTAGCTTCATTTCGTAAACCTCTGCCGGCTTAAAAACAGATATCGGAACAGGGGAATACGTATTTGACGACGCTGTTAAGGCAACTTTGCTAACGATTTTTGAACAACCTCCAACTGAGGCCTAAATGCCGACAATATCCATAAACAACTCTGTACCGCCCAATTAGGGAGACAGAGACACAGCGTCCTGTCAGGGAGATTTGCATGGCTACGATTCTGAGATCAGAGAGCGATGAGGGATGGCTCGGAGTGATGGGGGTGCGCAGACGGATGACTATCATTACGATATTACGGGGACTCACACCTTCCCAATTACTGGCAGGATTCATTAATTACCGCTGCATTTCCCTAATAGAGTCCGTGCTCCAGCTTATCAGCGCCTTCCCTCTGTCTACCTAAACCCCCGCTCAGCAGTCGATCACCTATGAAAAATTAGGCAGTGCGGCTTCGAGTGGCCTATTTAAAGGAAAAAGAAAAATGAACATGGGAAAAGGAGGGGGAAAGTGTACTCACGGCGAAGTCTAAAGCAACAGACACAGCATTCTCTCCACCTGGGGTGTGTGTTTCCTTCCCCTCCTGGAACCGCCATGGGAGGAAATTAGTGGTAGTTGTAGGGACATATGCTGTGGTGAGTACAGGACCATAGGTGTCTCCTTGACACACAGCACACACACGTTCATTCATTCCCTGCTTAAAATCTCCCAATGCTTTTTCATCGTATATAAAATAAAATCTAAATTCCCACCCATGCCTCCAGCCTCATCTTCTCTTCCTCCTTACCTACTAAGCCCCACCTCCTCAGGCCGTCTTTCTACACCTCTCACACATTAAACTCATAACTGCCTCAG
Organism: Tapirus indicus; assembly: GCA_031878705.1. Lineage (NCBI taxonomy): Eukaryota > Metazoa > Chordata > Mammalia > Perissodactyla > Tapiridae > Tapirus > Tapirus indicus. Next base: position 50,816,475 of record CM062929.1, read on the forward strand.
GGCCTTTGCACATGCGGGTCCTATTTTCCTAGAACCTGGTTTGAATGGGCCAAATTTGGCTTGCAGCTGGTTTTTGCGCAACCCTTGAGCTATGAAAGTTTTTACATTTTTAAAGGGTTAAAGATGCCAATAAACAAATAAATAAGTAAATAAAAGAGAAGAAGGAGAAAAAGTTTTGCTGACACCTAGGTCAGAACAACATTCTCCCAGATCTTCTCAGGGCTGGCTCCTTTTTACACTCAGGTCTCTTCCCATGTCACTGCTCAGAGAAGTTTTCCCTGAGCACTCCCTCTAGAGCAGCCCCAGTCACCTTCTACATTCCTCTGCCTCATCTCCATCACAGTACTCACCACCAATGAACGCTAATTTATTAGTCAGATTTATTAGTTGATTAGAATGGTTCTCAACTCTGGCTGCACGTTAGAATCACTCCGAAAGCTGTGAAAAATACTGATGCCCAGGCCTGACTCCTAGAGCATTCGGTTCAATTCGTCGGGATTGGGACCCAGACATTGATATATGTATACATATATATATATGTTTTTTGCTGAGGAAGATTCACCCTGAGCTAACATCCATCGCCAATCCTCCCCTTTTTGCTTGAGGAAGATTTGCCCTGAGCTAACATCTGTTGCAAATCGTCCTCTATTTTGTATGTGGGCCCCTGACACAGCGTGACCACCAACCAGTGGTGTAGGTCCACACCGGGGAACCGAACCCCGGCTGCTGAAGTGGAGCACGTTGAACTTAAATGCCAGGCCACAGGGCTGGCCCTATACTTATATTTTTAAAGCTTCCCCCCCATTCTATTCATAGTCAAGTTTGAGAACCTTTGGCTATTGTCTGCCTCTTCCCACTGGAACATTGGCCCCATGAGATCAAGAATGTGGCCCCTCTTGCCCACTGCTGTGGTCCTGGCGCTTCAGATGGTGCCTGAGACACAGGAGGTGCTGGGTCAATGTTCCATGAATGAATTAAAGAAGATTTATCATATACCCATAGGAAGAATTGAGGGCGACAGAAATGTGACAATGACGTAAGGTCTCCCAAGCTGAAGTTATGCATCAAACATGGGTGACAATTCCAGGAACCCTGTGCAATTGCAGGGGACTCAGCCCCATTAAGGATAATGGAATGTGAGTCTCCCAGGCTGTCATCTTGTTGCTATCAACAGCATTATCGGTTATCAGCTGCTCTTACAGTTATGCACCATGATTCTCCCTGCACAAAGATTCAGCAACCACCAAACTCGCTTCCTCTTTTAAATTAAATATACTGAAAAGAGCAGAGATTTCAATCCTTCATCTGTTCACAGATGAAAAAACATTTCCAAATCGTCAGCGATGGCATTTTTTTTTTTTTAATTCTAAGGACGGCCAACTGTTCCCAGTGATTTCGATTACATTTCCTACCTATTATTTCATGTAATGGCATCCCTTAAATTTTAAATTAGCTTTGAAGAATAAAAATAATTGAATTCCTGCTGTTTTGTGTACATAGAGGGTGACAGGAGCTAATGTGATAATTTAAACTGTAAATGAGTCTTCACTTTGTGTTCATTAATTACAGCTAATTACTGAATTACAAACCTTCTTGGTTAGGCACTGTTATGTATTCATGTAGCATGTTGAATCTCCAGCTGGTATAAAACTGTTTTATAGACTTACAAGCTGACACACCAAGCTACCACTGAAACAATTCAGTTTGAAAACAAGGGGGTGGGAATATGTAACCGCAAATGCTTCTTAGAATTAAAAGAACAGACACAGTGCCTCCAACTCATATCTTTGGGGATAGAGGATCTTGCACGTATAATTAGAACAATTTATGCCACAGGAAAGAAAAAAGAACGCTAGGCTGCTCTCCACTCCGCGTGAAAATCTATACTATAGCATGTAATTTGTGAGACTCAAGTGTTCCTGCCCTCATCTCCTTGTTCCCTAGAAACTGAGCATCATAATTATTTATTAACTGATCCTGCTTTTAATAACAAAGAAGCATAAAGGATGCCAGAAATCCTGCCCATTTTTCATGACTAGAAAGAAAAGACACAAACAGGTCAAGGACTAGGTTATGGTGAATTCTCTGTTATTAGGTTAAAAACAACACTTTTTTTTTATACTGAGCTAGGCACTTTGGATTATTAAACATTAGTATCTTCTGCATAATTTCTGACTCCAGGTGGAAGGCTCTGTGATGTCTGGTTTACTAAGATTTTCTCTAAAAGAGTTAGTTGGAGAAATACTCAAATGAGTGTGTGGTCTCTCCTTGGCCAGTATAACTGTAAGTGTCAGAAGAGGAGATATGCAAAGCCAATAGGTAAGTTCTTTAGTTTTGTCACTTCCCTTCATTTTTTTCATTCATTCGACAATTTTATTGAGCATTTACTCTATGAGGAACAAAATCCTAGGCGCTATGAGTTACCAAAAGATGAATCAGCAGGGATTCTTACCTGTCGTAGCTGATTGTTCTTCCCTCTGGGTAACAACCCTAATTTTCCTTTGGGGGACCACCTCTCTTTTTTTTTTTTGTAATATATGTCAAAAAAATCCACACAAACTGTTTATTTCTATCTATGTAGGTATGTATGTAAACACATAGAAAAATGTCAGGGATACATGCCAAATTAATAAGCAGAGGTGAATGAGATTGGAAAGTGGTCATCAAAGAGACTCTTGCTTTAGTTTTAATTTTTTTTCCTGTTTTTTAAAATTCTAATTGTAGTAAAAAACACATGACATAAAATTTACCATCTTAACCATTCTCAAGTGTACAGTTCAGTAGTGTTAAGTATATTCACATTGTTGTGCAATAATTCTCCAGAACTTTTTCATCTTGCAAAACTGAAACTCTATACCCATTAAACAACAACTCCCCATTTTCCCCTCCCCTCAGCCCCTGGTAACCACCATTCTACTTTCTGTCTCTATGAATTTGGCTATTTTCGATACATCATATAAGAGGAATCAACAGTATTTGCCTTTTTGTGGTTGGTTTATTTCACTTAGCATAACGTCTTCAGTGTTTATCCATGTTGTAGCATGTGGGACCACCTCTCTTGTTCTCAGGCCAGGTGCTCGGGTGGGGCTCACCCCACTTCCGAGCTACAGGGCTGGGCATGTGACTCCATTCTGGCCAGTCCCTGTGTTCTATTCTCCTGCAGTGGGAGACTAGAACAGTGATTGGTCCAGGGATGGACACAAGACCCAAGTCAGCCCAGTGAAAGATTTTTGCTGGAACTCTTTTTTTGGAGAGGCTCCGTGTGGAGCTCCTGGGGGTTTCCGAGCCACCACATGGTGGAAAACCTGCCTGAGAATTACACCACTGCAGAGGAAATGAGATCTGAGAGACTGAGAAGGCCAGATTTCCAATGACACCATTTAAGCACTGGATCCAGCTTTGCCTAAATCTAGTTACACCCTTGACCGTCACAGGAGCCAATAAATTTCCTCTGTGCTTAAGTTGGTTTGAGTGGATTTTCTGTCATGTGCAATCCATAGTCCTGACTAACACATACATGATTATAAACCAAGATATAGATGGATATGTGTCACATGAGCACATTCTGCAGGTGCCTAGAGGAGGGGAGGGTCTTCTCTAGTGTGGGAAAAGAAAGAGGATAATTGGAGGCTTTCTAGAGGAGATGGTGTTTCAGAAGGGGTTTGAAATAATGGAAGACTGTATATGGGAAGAAGTGAGGAGAACGGAAGAAAGAAGATGGAATTCCAAGGAAAGTCTAGGGCTTGTAGCAGGATCACACAGAGTTATGGGGCCAAGAATACTTGAAGAGGAGGGAAAACCCAACTGAAATAAACCATGGGGCCAGACCCTTGGTATCTTTCATCTCGGTAAGTCATACATGGTGTCAGGCGTAGATACACTATTGGGTAGTGTGTGTCCTACCCAGGGCCGTCTCGGGGCTTCTGGCTTTGGTTTTGTGAATTTTACCTTTATGATGACTTTGGGCAGGATCAGCGTAACTAGGGTGGTTTCTTGGAGGTGAAAGAGAAGCAGGCACATTACCTCCATCATTAATCACGGATAGGGATTCCATGGGATCAGTCTCCCAGAGATTCTCCCACAGGGAGAGTTTCATGCTTACACTTCTGGGTTCTAGAAGGATCTTAGTGGTGCTCATTCAGTTGTTATGTTTCACCAGACACTGTGTTAAGTACTTTAACAGTGGCAACAAAAACAACCATAGCAAACCATAACTGAGTGCTCCCTATATTCCAGACACTGCGTGAAGCTTAACGATGAAAACAATACATTACAGTGACTGTAATGATTGAAAACAAAAATTAACAGTGAGCTTGCTATGTGCCAGGTACCGTGCTAAGGGCTTTTCCTAGATTATCTCAATAAATTTTCACAGAGGCTGTGTGAGGTCGGGAGTATGAGCACACCCATCTTACAGATGAGGAAAGTGAGTCTCAGAGAGGTAAAGTGACTCGCCCAAAGTCACGCAGTTAACAAGCAGGGGAGCTGGGCCTAGATCGTAGGAAAGTCTGCTCTCAGATAAAAGCTCTTGGCCACGTAATGCAATGCCTTCCCTTATTTTGGTTTCTCACGTGGCTCGGTTTTTAACTTTGGCTTAAAGTTCTTGCTGCACGATGTGCTCATCACTCTAGAAAAAAAGAAATAGATCCGAAAAGGGTCATCATGGCAGTGCTCCTTGTCACCCCCTCGTCCTCTCTTGGGAGGTCTTTGTTGCTTCCTCTGCCATCAGGTTTCCTCTTGGCCTTACTTGTCCGTGTCTACCAGCATCTTGCACTAGAATCTCGCACACGGCCTGGCACACAGTAAGTACTCAGAAATTGTTGGCCAAACTGAGCTGCCTTGAATTAAAATTTTTCCGTGTCTAAGTTATTTAAGAGCCAGTATGGTCCCCAAACCAACAGGGAGATCCCTTCAGAAAGGGCCGGATTCCTGACTCAGAAAGCTTCCCGTCTTTTCTGTGTTTTGGGAATATCATGTATCCTGGATTTTTGGGGTTTTGTTTTCTTTCTTTTACATTCATGGGCATTCAGAAATACTATGTGAAAAGAAAGCACACATTCTCCTTTTTCAGCCCAGAGGAAATCTGGATTGGATTTAGGCAGATCGGTCTGAATAAACACTCTCAACAAGCAGAGGCGGCCCCTCGGCACCCTCAGTAGCTGTGTCCCCAGATCGGCCTGCTCTCAGCTCAGCCAAAGCACTGCCAGCGACTGAAGCCCTTGGTGCCAGGCAGATGGTCACAGGATTGTCTGTGGACCCAGGGAAACCTCAAAAATGCCTACAAACTCCAAAAAGATCTATGCTGAGTGTATGGTTTCTGCTTGCTTCCTAAGTTCTCGTTGTGTCTCTGTGTTTGTGGGAGCTGGGAGCCCAGCACTGACCTTAACAACCGCTACACATGGAAACTGAGTCAAATATCTCTAACGGGACAACTCAAGTCTCTTTCCTGACTACATCTGGCGTTCACGAAACCTGTCTTCCTTCTTATTCTTCCAAAACCCATTTCCAGGACCATAGCTTAGCACTTAGGATTATTTTATCTTGTAGTGCTGGCAAACCGCTTCTCATGAGAGTGAATCTTGATCCAATAATCCTTACTTTCTTTTTCGTGTGTGAGGAAAACCAGCCCTGAGCTAACATCTGTTGCCAATCCTTCTCTTTTTGCTGAGGAAGACTGGCCCTGGGCTAACATCCGTGCCCATCTTCCTCCACTTTATATGGGACGCCGCCACGGCATGGCTGACAAGCAGTGCAACAGTCTGTGCCCGGAATCCGAACCTGTGAACCCCAGGCCGCTGAAGCGGAGCGTAAGAACTTAACTGCTACACCACCGGGCCGGCCCCCAATAATCCTTATTGTATTGATAGCACCTTGAAGGTGAAGACAGTGGGCTTTGGAGTTCCTCAGACTTGGGTTCCATCCCAGATCTGCCACTTCCAAAGGGAGTGACCTCAGATGAACCACTTTGCCTTTCACAAACTTAATCTCCTCTCCTGTAAAATGTGAATGATGATAACAGCTATGGGTCATCGTGATGATTACGTGAGGTGGCAATGTGAAACAGTGTTCAGGTAAGTGCTCAACTGGTCATTATTGTTGTTGTTTCAGTAGTGGTGGTGATGACAATGTCGGTGGTGGTGATGATGATGGTGGCATCTAATATTGTTTATAGAGCCCATTGCACTCAGGACATCTTTGGCCACCAGTATTTCCTTAGTCCACATTTGGTGATTGATTAATGCCAATTCAGAATGGAAAACAGATCTTCAACCAATTGCTGGCTGCTGGACGAGGAGGGACTGGGTGGAAAGGAGAAGAGGGCTGACAGAGTATCCTTGCTACTGGAATGATCCTTGGGATGGATGCCATTGGTTGCGGACCCAATATCCACTTCCCTCTTCTTCCTTGCTCATAAAATCCTGGATTCGTTTTCTGTGGCAACATGCCCAACTGAATACTTGCATCACAGGATCTTGCAGCCAGGGATGACAAAATTACACGGTTCTGACTGAGGAGGTGGAAGTGGAATTCTGCTGGGTTTCTGGGAAAGACTTGCCCCCTGGAGAATGGGGACAAAGGTGGCTAGTCCAGTTATTTCATTCCTTTTCCTTCCTTGAATGTGGAAACGATGTCTAGTGGCAGCAGCCATCTTGCGACTGGGAGGCAATAATCAAGAGGCTCACAGAGACACCCTCTAACGTCACTCGTCGCTGGCCCAGGGGCACAGGTGTCTACTTCTGGATGTCATGGTGGAGAGAAAAGGAAATCCCCATCTATCCCAATCACTGTAAGTAAAGTTGTCCTTTGTGTGTAGCCTAACCCATTCCTAATATGTAACCTTCCTGCTTTTCTCTGGCAGGAAAGGAAACTCCGGAAGCCCAATTGAAAAAACACATTCTCCAGTTTGGCATGAATCATATGCAGAAATGGCAGCTATATGCTTCCTCTATTAATACAGTAACAGCACACAAAACTGGGGAAATAGTAGCTAATAATAATAGATGACACGAATTAAGTACTTACTCCGGGTCAGATGTAGCTTATTACTTGGCACATAGTAGGCATTAAGAGAAATATATATATATATATTTTTATTGAGGTAACATTGGTATATAACTAAGAGAAATATTTTAAACTATAGCATGAAAGCATAAATGATAAATCACATACTCCCATCCACAGCTCCACCAAATGGCTTATCATCTTCCTCCCCCGCCATAAATTTGTTTCACATATTTCCTTATCTCTTCCTGTAAATAGGAATGATAATAACTCCTTCCTCACAGGGTTGTTGTAAATATTAAACGAGTTACTACCTGTAAGGAGCTTAAAACAGTGCCTGTCACCTAGCAAGTGCTCAGTGCATGTTAGGGATTATTATTATTGCGATGTGCTAGGCCCTGTGTCAAGTGCTTTTCTCGTGTTGTCTTGGTGAAATTAACACAGGGACAAACAGCTGGGTGATTTTGATCAACATTGCATGTTCTGGAGATCAGTTATCTCCGTCGGCAAAATGTGGATTTAAGATGAAACGGGTGTTTTCTAAACTCCTCACTGTCACGTGCAACCTTGTTGATTTTTGCCACATCGCAGTTGCCTGTATTCTTTCTACTGCCTTTTTGACCCAATATGCTTCTTTAATTTGAGTCACTTTTTTTCTTCAGCCTTATCCTAAACAATAATATCCATGGAATCATAGATACATGTCAGTGCTTCTCAACTCAGGGGTGATTTTGACTCCCAGAGAACATTTGGAAATGTCTGGAGACGTTTCAGTTGTTCCAACTGGGGTAGTGATGATACTGGCATCTAGTGGGTAGAGGCCAGGGGGGCTGCTATACATCCTGTAATGCACAGGACAGCCCCACAACAGAGAATTATCCAGCCCACAAAGTCCATAATGCTCAAGTTGAGAAACCCTGCTACACACACATGCGTGTGTGGGCACGCACACACACACGTGCGTGCATTTGAATACTCTTTAAAATAAATATATATATATAAAAAGCTTATCCAAGTACCATCTAAAGCACTCTGTGTATGGGGATCTCCCGATAAGCTGATTTCTTAAAGTCTCTTCCACCTCTAGAACTCAGTGAAGTCAAATTGGAGACAGCAGGTTATTTCTCTTATTACTTAGGCTAAGAAAGAAATTTCTTTAGAAACAAAACATCCTCTTTGGCAGGAAAACAATCCTCATTTCCAGTAGTGATAACTGTAGCTGTGTTTGCCTGTAGAAATAGTCTGACTTTCTGGAGACCATAAATCAAAGAACCTTGAGATACAACCACCTGCCTGGAGCAACGTTACCCCCACAGTCTGGTCACCTGGAGCACATGCCAACAGAGGGACCCTCGTGTTTCCCGGAAGGGCAGTGATTCTCCACAGTTCCCCACCCTGACCTATGAAACATGGTGTTCACATGCATGACACTCTCATAAGCAGAGCCAGCGCTGAGATTACAATTTCCTTTCCGTCTCTAACATTCAGAAAATTCCAGTGTAGTGCCAGTGAGTACACTGACCACCTTCAGCCTTCAACAACGACTGGGAATATATTATTTGCAATTGATTGCAATTGATCTAGAGTCCCAAGACCATATTTGAAAACTGTTTGTTCAGGGAATTCCTCAACCAGGAGTTCCCTAAGCTGGAGCTGCTTATACGTCAAGGCGAGAAACTGTGATGAGGAAGACTGGAGACAGAGCCAGAAAAGTGACTTAGAATTAGTGCCATGTTTTCTACACTGAGCTATAATAATAACACATGACGCCTTTCCAGCACTTTGAATACACAGTTCAGACTTCATCCTCAGCACGATCGTGGGAGGTTGTGGGAGGAGATGTACTCCCCATTAACCAATGAGAAGTTGAGTTTGGGAAGGACCGCAAAGCAAGTTGTATAACTCCATTTCCTCAATTCCTAATTTGCTGACTTTCCACATGACTCCGGGCTAGCCTAACAGGCACTCCTCCGCCACGTGATGCCTCCCCCACCCCGAGCCTTCCCCTCCTGGAATTGGTGCTGGGGAATAATCTTCTAGACTGAGTCTCTTAAAAGTAGAGACTTTAGTTGGTGTAGCTTACACAAGGCCTTTCTCAGCAGAACTCACATCCTTTTGATGATTTGGATAAGTTGAAGGATTTCTGGAAGGCCACATCATCTCAGACCCACATCCCTTCCTATGTGCATTGTCACTCACAGCTATCCTCTCCTCGTTGAGGTCCTCCGTATAAGCGATTTTTGCTTAATTGGACACCGATGTTGGGTCACATCTCTAGGCCTCCTATCCCTCTCTTAATACACCTGGAATTCTTGGGGAATCACTATGAAGCTGGGATTCACTGGAGAAGACCATGGAGAGGCAGAGACCTGCCCGGCGAAGACTGTATTAAGGACATTCCTAGGAGGTGAACCTCTACTGCAGTTGAAGAGCTATTCAATTCAGATGCCCAAAATAAACAACTCTCATTCAAACCCAGCTACTTGTAGTCTCTATTTCACATCTGAAAATCTGCATCATCGTGAGCACCTTAGATTCACATCCAACTGCCGTGGGCTTGTTGTTTTCACTAAACTTGAGGAGAGGAAAGCTAGATGGAATTCCTTTTCTAGGTGCACCTGCTTGCAGAAGCTCAAGATGAACTTCCACACTTTCTTCTACAGATTCTGGTGTTTACCTTGACAGGGGTGGGTGGTGGGGGCGGGGACCTGGCACGGAATCCAGAAGGGCAGGGAAAACTGAAATCACACCTCGCGTCTCTCCACAAAGGTTTGATTCTCTTTAGGAGTAGGATCTGCCAATCCGTAATCAAGGGTTAATTTCACAGCTCACTGCTTCATCTAGCATAATATCCATTCAGACTAATTAAATCTGTCTAATAATGTGAGTGTCTTTGTCTTTGTTCTTCCCCTTCTTTGTTTTACACCCTTCACATCTCATCTCCAGAACCGCACGCCATCACACTCTACTTGACAAGCAGAATCCATCCCTAAAATTAAAACATTCCTGACCTATGTGCGATGACAAGGCAGGCGAGCGTCACGGCGCTCCGGCCCATGAAGGGAGCTGACACATTTGTTTTTAATTTCAAAAGAGTAGAAAGTGAAGATCTGACCCCGTCAATCAAGCGCTGTGACAAGTTTAATCATTGGTGCCCCACAAAAATCACGGCTAAATAGGAATGCAAATACTGTATCACAGGGCTCTTATAAATGCTAATCAAGGAGAAGTAATCAACTGACAATTTCACTGATCTCCTTTCTGAAAAAGTCACTCAGTGCTCTGTCTCTGGGCCACAAAGAGAAGAGAAAAAGACAAAAGGGATGTATGAGGTTTTCCCCCCAACCTTCCTTTTATTTTCCCTTCCAGGACATTTCTTTCTAAAGAGAGAATTCGCTCTTTTGATCCATCGTTGAACTTGAAAGCAAAGAACTTAGGCAGTTATATGTCAAGTGTACTTTATTATCAGGACCTGGTCTGGGCAGAAAACGCACTAAAACTTCCGCTAAAATAAAAATCATCATTTGTCTTTGTCATTAATCTCGTCCCAAATTCTCTTATATCTTAAAAGTGACTGACCTTCTCCGTGAGAGGAGGAAGGAAAAAAGTTTCATAAGTAGTCAAAAATCTGAAAATTGTGATCATGGTAACTTTAAAAAAAAGCAGCAGCAGAAAAATCCCTTTGAAAACTTCATCCGGGGTTGATGAAGAATCAATAACCACCAAGAAGTTCTGGACAAGCGTCTCTCCCCTCAGCTTGGATGCTGGACTGCGCTTAGGGAGAGAAGATAGAAATTGGAGACATATTTTTCATGTCCTGTTTCACACGGGACCTGAGAGCTTTCTGTTTTATAAAGTTTCGAACCTGAGGGTTTTTTCTTTCTTCTTCTCTATTTTATTTTTTATCCAAGAGGTCCTAAAGAAATTCCAATTCATTGGTTATTTTCTACTGTAAACACCTATTTCATGGAATCATAGCAGGAAAAGAAAAAAGCCTGCACTGTTACTTCAAATTTGTCCTTCAATGTTTATCTTGCTATAAAGACAGAACATTCCAGAAGTTCAGGTATTGGGATATTAATTCCTGTAGTGCTAACCAAAGCAAGTTCCAAATATCCAGGGTGGTCTCCTTCGTCTTAAGGACAGAAAAGTGGGAATTTGTGGGTTTTTTAGGAGACAGTAGAATATTCCTCTTTGGTCTTGTTCCAGGTAGCTGGGCCTGTTCTTGTGGGGCTCATGAGCAAAGAATGGATTTACATTTTTAAATAGTTGGGCAAGAAATGAAAAGAAGGATATTTCATGATGTGGAAAACTACATGAAATTTTCAAATTTCAAAACTTTAATTTCAGTGTCCATAAATGAAGTTTTGTGGGAACACGGCCACGCCTGTTCATTCACATCTCTCCTATGACTGCGATGCTGCAGCTGCAGAAGTGAGTGGTGGCGACAAGAGGTTGTGGGACCTGCAAAATCTAAAATATTTACTGCCTGGCCCTTTACAGAAAAAGCTTGCTGACCCCTATTTTATCATCACGGGAAGTCTGCTAAGTCTTGGCTGTGCTTCAATTTCTCCAGCCACAGATATTCATTTTTTCCAACAGCTTTATTGAGGTATAATTGACAAATAAAACTGTATATATTTTAAGTGCACAATGTGATGATTTGATATACATATACCTTGTGAAATGTTCACCACAATCACGTTAATTAACACATCCATCACCCTACTTAGTTACCTTTCTTTTGTGTGTGTGTGTGAGAATGCCTAAGATCTGTTCTTTTAGCAACTCTCAAGTATACCATACAATGCTATTAACTACAGTCACCATGTTGTACATTAGATCTCCAGATCTTATTCATCTTATAACAAAGTTTGTACCCTTTGACCAGCACCTCCCCATTTCTCCCATCCCTCGGCTCCTGGTAACCACCATTCCCCTCTATTTCTATGAGTTTGTCTTTCTTTTTCTGGCTTATTTCACTTAGCATAATGTCCTGCAGGTTCACCTACGTTGTCACAAAGGGCAGAATTTCCTTCTTTCTCACAGCTGAATAGAATGTCATTGTATGGACATTTTTAATAAATGAACACCAGTGGAGATGCCTCCAGTCTGTCAGATGCAAACTTTTTACTTTACTAAGAAGGCTGGGCTTCCTTCCAATGAAATGAGCGCCTCACTCACGTGGTTCTAAACCTTGGAGCTTCTCTTGCTTTCTCCTGCCCCTTCCGCTGCCCCAGGGTCTGAGGACAGGCAGTTGCTCTAAGCGAGAGAGATCTGCAGTCTCCCCTTGTGGGGTCAATCACGGAGCCTCCGATGCTGCTGGCGGCTCCTCTCCTTGTAACACCGCTTCGAATTAAGATTTACTTCATTTTGGAATGATAATGGGGCTCCAAAAATAGAACCCTGACAATAATAGAAAAGGGATCACTGCTCTCTATTTCTGTTCTGGTGTCTAGTCCCTGAAACCCAGTGTAGTGGATGTGACAATGCGTATGCCGGGAAATAAAGAGGTTGGTCAAGTTGTTGCCCCAACAATACTTTGGCAGGAAATCACAAGAGATAACATTTCTTTCTGCCAGACATGCCCAGGTATTTAATATATCTACACACCCACGCATCTAGTTTTTTTTTACATATTTAAATAATGGTTATCCAGAATGTTCTCTGTATTTTCCAGGGCAGTCTTATTCTCATTTCGTAGCTAAACTGATTTTCCTTGGGTTAGGACAATGATTCTCAACTGGGGGTGACTTGCCTCCCTGTACCCCTGGGGAAGGGGAAGATGGAGTCCTGGGTACAAGGACGGTGCTGGGGACATTTGGCCATGTCTGGAGACATTTTTTGGTTGCCACGACTTGGGGAGGGTGCAGAGCTCCTGGCATCTAATGGGCAGAAGCCAGGGATGCTGTAAACATCCTACGCATATCCTACAGGACAGCCCCAGAACAGGGAATATTTGACCCCAAATGCCACTGCTGCCGAAGTTTAGAAAACCTCAGTTAGGGAAGTAAAACAGTGTGAGATGATCGACTTTGGTGCTGGATAAACCTGTATTCAAACCAAGGTTTCGTAACCTTGCCACTATTGACATTTAGATTGGATAATTATTTGTACTGGATGGGGGGCTGTCCTGTGCATTGTTGGGTGTATAGCAGCACCCCTGGCCTCTACCCACTAAATGCCAGCAGTACCCTCACCCCCGCCCCCCCAGTCGTGACAACCAAATATGTCTCCAGATAATGCAGATGTCCCCAGGTGGGCAAAGTCGCCTGGCTGAGAAACACTGGTTTAAAGTATGAATTGGTTACCTGCTGGCTTGGTCATTTCAGACTGTTACAGACTGTCTCAAAGCATCAGTTGCCTAACTGGTCAGAGGGAGGGTGAACCAATGCACCTTTCAGTACTGCTGCGTGGATGAAGTGGCGGAATGAGGTCACACATGCATCTTCTCAGAGCAGTCTCCAGAACACAGTGATAGTGGGAAATTTTCTTAAACAAAGTGGTTGGTGAAGTCTAGGGAAACGTCTGAAAGAAGGAAAGGGTGTGGAATTTAGTGAGGCCCTACTCTGGCTAAGTGGCACTCTCACCCAGGCGCAGAGAAGGCCATCTCCATTTGCACAGGGAAGGAAGCTGGGGCTCAGAGAAAGCATATAGTCCACGCAAGTTGCTCCAGCTCGAAAGTGCTGGGGCTGACGTTCAAGCACACCCAGGTCCAAATATATACTTTCTACAGGAGGCAACACAAGGCGTTGGGTTTCTCATCTGGCTGTATGCCTTTCTGTGTGACTTTGAGTAAATTACTGCACCTTTTTAAGCCTTTCTTTTCTCATCTGTAAAATGGGGCTAAGAATGAAGCAAGGAGTTACAGCCCTTAATAAGTGCTGGCCCAAAGCAGGAACTCAAACTACTGCTAATAAGTATAGTATTACTTCCTTTCTATGCTCTTAACACTGCCCCATGTTGCTCTGAAAGTCCTGACTGTAAACTGAAGGAGACTATTTTTTGAACTAAATATGAGTGTGTTCAGGGGTGATTAAAATAAGTATATATTACAAGTGAATAAATAAGATTTTGTTCTTTCCCTCCCCCCAGCATTGCTTCCTATCCTCTGGACCCTAGACCACTCTGAGGAAAGCCCAGCCTTGGAAAATTAATCCTCTGCAGGTGGTAAATGAAAGGCCTAACTGGCCAGTGTGTATGCAGTGGTGGAAGTCAATTCATTCTAACTCAGAAGCCGCTGAAGGCTGCGGTGGTGGGTGTACGTGGGTGCACGTTTGAAATTGGATCTGCAGGGGGCGACTCTGCAGGGTTTTCAATTCCCTTCTTCTTGAGAAGGTGTCGAGAAGGTACAAATTACTGAGGGTTTTCCCTTTTGTCTCATCACCACTTCTTTCCTTCAGAACCACTCGGATCCGGTAAGAAGCACTTTCGTGCTCTCCTCACGTGGGGCTGACAGATCACAAGAGACATGAGGAACGATTTGGAATAGGTCTTTTTCATTCATTCCCCAAAACTGTCCCCTGGAAAGTCTGGGTCACTGGATCCCCAAGAAGAGCCAGCATCCACGCGCTTTGGTCGTCCTTGGCCTGCACTCACCTGCTCCGTGGATGTGACTTTTGCAGTGGAGACAGTGGGTCTCGTCACTGCTGGATCTGGCTCAGCATCTGACACTTAGCGAGGAGGCACTGAATGAGGGTTTCTTGAAGGATCCAACACAGGACAGAGAATCAAGAAATTGTGCACCACTGTAGAGAAAGGGCCCTTAGTTTAAACCAGTTTCCCAAATTGGTTTCCATGGAGACGGAGCTCTGTAGGATGCCAACAGGTGTTATGTGAAGAGATGGCTGTGTAGTCAAATATGTTGGGGTGAGACTGGCCTGAACAAGACTCTACTGCAGGACTCGTCATAGCCTTTCCTTTTTTGTGCTAATGGGTAATACAAACACCCAAAATGGGAAATTCAGCATGCAATATTGCAAAACTTAGGGGACCCCACAAACATTTTTTTCAAAGAGCATTTTGTGGGATTGGTGTTCTGAGGAATGCAATCCGTGAGACTTTTCTCTAATAGGCTGACTCGCCTCTGGGCCACTGAGGCCACTGCTATTTTCCTCTGCCCGGAATGTTCTTTCCCAGCTATCTGCACAGCTCACTCTCTCACCTTTCCCATCTTCTCAGTGAGGGCTTCTCTGATCCCTGTTTCAAACCGAGCATCTTCCTGCACCTGACACTCCCTCTCCTGCCTTCCTGCCAACACAGACACTTGACTCTTCCCGTGTGGCCCTAAGTATGTTATATGTCTTATTCTCTGGCCTTTCTTCCCCTCCAGAGTGTGAGCTCCGGCCGGGCAGGATTATGCCCATCTTAGGCTCTCTTCTACAGGCAGTGCCTGGCGAAGGGTGGGCACTTAATAAATGAATGCTAGTTGAATAAACGAATGAATAAATGAATGAATAAATTTATGAACCCTTGCTTTACACACGGGGCAGAGACCCAGAGAGGGGTGGAGTGAGCGGATCCTCTCTGCATGGTTACACCAGTCACCAGACCCAGCAAAGTGTTCCAGGAAATCAGCAGCTGGCTGTCTCATGGGCCCTGGGACAGTGTGCACCCAGCAAGTAACAACCACACTCACTCATCAGCTTGAGACGCTCCTTCTGCTCCAGCGTGGCAGCAGCAGCAGCAGCTCAAGTCGCCCATGTTTGTTGGGAGAGAGGGCAGACTGGTGCCCATTCACTCACTTATCCACTGACTTATTCTCCCAGTGATTAGAGCCATAGCATGGTGACGACGATTTTACTGAAGGCCCACAGCACCGAGGGCCTGTAGTCAAGAACCCAGGATTTGGGGTCTAATAAATCTGGGTTCAAATACTGGCTTTGCTCCTTTCAAAGTGGGAAAATCTGGACTCACCAATATTTAACATCTCTAAGCCTCCCTTTTCTCACCTGTAAAATGGGGATAGTGATAATGGACCCTCCTCTTAGGGCCACTGTGAGGATGAAATATTTGTGCAGAGAATTCAGCACAGTGTCTGGTACACAGTGGAAACTCAGTGCATGGTGGATGTTATTATTATTAATATTAATATATACCTTATCTTTCATCTTCATAGCAACCCTCCAAAGGAGACCTTCCATTCTGTAGAGGAAGAAATGAAGGTCCAAAGAGTATAAGTGGCTTCCTCAAGGTCTGGCAGTTAGTCATGGCAGCCCAGATTTGTGCTCACATCTAAAGGACCCCAGGGCCCACCTAGACACGTCTCGCCCTCTCACCAGCTGTGTGTCTAAGAAGGCCAGGTCACAAGTAGAACAAAACAGTCCAGTCCATAAAGCTGCCTAAATCCCAGAGAAAATAGAGTTTTCCCTCCTGGCTCCAACAATTAGCTGCAACTTTTCAACATGTCTGGCTTTTTCTCAAATTGTTACTCACTTGTAATCTGGTTCACTGCACAAGATGGCTCATCCTTCGGGGGAAAGAAAGGAGCTGACTGGAGGGGCTGGAGGAGAGGGGAGGGTAACCTCAGAGACTTATATTCTGGTCTTAGACAAGGGAATCAGAGGCCTCACCCACTCGAACTTCCTCTTAGCCATCCTAGCCTTGCTCACATCCTTCTGGGTGCTCATCTGACTGTTGGTGCCTTTGGTGACTGGCTGGGTTGAGAGGGACGGGAAGGAGAAGACTTCAGGTTCAGAGTAATCTCCTTGAGAACCTGGGAGTCCCTTCCTTTTGGTACTGACTATAGTCATTAGAAAATCCATATGAGATCCTTAGGCAGCATCAGGCTAATCAAGAGGGCTGTTTCGTGAAGCTGCTCGGGGAATCCAGGACCACTTTGAGGCTCCTGGTCTCATGTCAGAAGAAAGGGGACATGAGGAATGTCAAGAGAGAGGCCTCCACTGTCCATTTCTGAACACAAACTCGGATTGGGTAACACATTGAAGCCAGGCATTTCCACCCACTTCTCTTGGCAGTGCTGCTCCGTAGAGTTATTTCGGCCTCTGTTTAAATTTCCTCTCCACGGCAAGGCCTTTCCTCACCATGCTAGCTAAGGGTCCATCCCATCGGAAATTTCCTGACAGGCTGAGTTGTGTAATTAGAATATATTACAGAGGGAAGCTGTGTAAACTCTTGTCAAGTGTTTTTTTAAATGTGTGGAATATCCTCAAGGACATTTACAAGTGGTCCCCAGTACTTGGTTCTTATCTACAGCCTCTCTCTCTAGAGCCATGGTTCTCAACTGGGAGGAGATTTTTGCCTCCTAGAAGACATTTTTGACGGTCATGTAGAGGAGGAGAGGGTGCTACTGCCACCTAGTGGGCGGAGGCCAGGGATGCTGCTCAGCTTCCTGTAATGCATAGGACAGCCAGCAGGAGAGAACTATCGTGCCCAAGATGTCAATCATGACAAGGTTGAGGAAACATCTGCTACCGAGGTTTCAGTTTGCTGTCTTCAAGGAACCCTCTGAATCCAGTTCTCTTCAGGGATTCTCCGAAGCTCTGGACCAATGGAGAGAAGGAATGTGACTCAGAAAAAAAAAGGTTCACATTTGGGGATGCAGTTCAAGGGGTGTGCCAGCCAAAAAGGAATCAATGGATTATTTCTGTCTATGATGAAAGGAAGTCCTATTATTATTATTATTCACATGTATACATTGAATACGTATTTACGGGGCATCTACTATGTTCTCTGCGTGATGCTAAATCAGGGGTCCTCGAACATTTTCTTAAAGGGCCAGATAGTAAACATTTTTGAATTCACAGGCCATAGGGTCTCTGTATCAAGTGCTAAATCTTGCCATTGTGGGACTAAAGCAGCATAGGTCATATGTTAATGAGTGGGCGTGACTGTATTCCATAAAGCTCGATTCACACAAACAGGTGGGCAGGATTTGGCCCACAGACCTGGTCTGCTAATTCCTGTTCCAGATGTTGAGGCCACAGAGATAAAAAGAGCAAAGCTCTCCAGGAGCTCACAGTCCAGGGGAAATTTACAAGTGAATAAATCCCGACTACTACATGAAGAAATGAGGCCAGAAGAGCAGATTTTCTGGATATTGTTATTATGTCCAGTGCCCCTGGTATTTGTCAAGGAAGCATGTGTTCTTTCCGTATCTGGACCTCCATTGCTCTACCTCCCCCACCATCATCCTGATGACCACTCAGACTTCCAACAAACGTCCAAAGCACCGGCTGGGCCTTCGCTCTCTCCTCTCCCTCTGATCCCTGTTTCAACTCACAGTGATTGCAACGGACTCAGATGGCCTCCTGCCTCCACTCCTGTCTCCTCCCATCTGCCTGTCACATGGGCACCAGGGTAACCCTCCTACATTGCAAATCTGACTGCGTGAACGCCCTGCTTAAGCCCTTCCCTGGCTCTTGCCCTCGTGGGAGTTGTTGGATTCACGTTGATGTGTGCACGCGTGCACGCACACACACACACACACACACACACATGCATGTATTATTTAGCCTTTATTTCAAAATGTCAATGTAACTAAAAGATATAAACAGTTGTCAGTTAAATATTATCTTACTTCTCTTAAATCCAGACTTTCGCTTGTGTCTCCTAATACGGTGGTGCCTGAGTGTGTCTGTTTGTGTGTGTGTATACATGTATACACACACACAAACACACACAGATTATATATACACACACAGATAAACACACACGTATATCACGTTGTTTTACCATAATGTTCTTTCTCTTTGTTTATTATTTATATTATGGGGTTAAGATACTACATGGATTGGGTGGAATTGTATAAGTAGGTATAGATAGATATATTATCTGAAAAACAGATTTAGGATAATAAAAGCGGCATTATTCAGGAGGCCTGTGAAGGAGAAGGTTGTGTGGGTGGGGGGTGCATGGGGACGGGGATGGGTGAGAGCAGAGGAAGGAGCAGAGAATGTGGAAGGAGGCCGTGGGGCCTGAGCCGTGGTTGAGGGCGCACAGTACGAGCTGCAGCCCCTGCTTCTCTAGAATCAACTATATTGATAATTTTACCATTGCATGTTTTAATTTTTTTCTTCCCACAGGCATTTCCCAAGCTGTGCATTGGACTAAAAAGATGAATCCTAGACAATAGCCAACATGGCATTTTGCTGATTTTTAATGTGTTTATTGTGTAAGTCATCAACAGAAGCCTTAAGAGCTTTGGTAATGGGGTATGTTAAAGAGGAAAGAAAGAGAGAGAGAGAGACAGGAAAGATATTTTCTTCTCTAGGTGTTGTCTTCTTAATTTGCATAAATGACAACAGGGAACATTTTGATTCACTGCCACCTTTCTAAAGCTTGTAGTTGGAAATCAGCCACCATATATAATGATAACCTCTATTTATATGTGACAGGCCCTGTCCTCGGCACTTTACAAACATCATCACAGTCAGCCCTCTAAAACCCTGAAGACGCTGCTCCTGTTCGTCTGGAAAAAAGAATGAGGCCCAGAGAGGTGACATTTCTTGTCTCCGGTCACCAGCGGGGAAGTGGCAGAGTCAGGGCTTCGCCCAGACCTGCCCCACTTGGGAACCCGGGTTAGTTCTCCGGGGGTGGCAGCTTTATCACCAAGGTAGATCAAAAAGATCCACGCGGAAATACGAGTTCACGAGCCCTGGTTTTACGTCCACTGCTATTAGCCACTGAGCTTAGTCCTGGCTTTTTCTTTTCTTTTTTTTTCCTGTGAGGAAGACCAGCCCTGAGCTAATATCTGTTGCCAATCCTCCTCTTTTTGCTGAGGAAGACCGGCCCTGGGCTAACATCCGTGCCCATCTTCCTCTACTTTATATGGGACACCGCCACGGCGTGGCTTGACAAGTAGTGTGTCGGTCTGCGTCCGGGATCTGAACCTGCTAACCCCGGGCCACCAAAGCGGAGCATGTGAACTTAACTGTGACGCCACTGGCTCGCCCCATGGCTTTTTCTTTTAAACAAGATTTTTCTGGAAAAAACATAGCTCAAGAACTTGGTAAAAAAATTCAAACACCACAAAAATAAAAAGTGCCCCTCCAACTCTAGTGCTCATTTTTGATCTTTCCAGAAATATTTCTACATAGATAAACATCAGTAAATACACATACACACATATATATATATAATTATTTTTTAGAAACAACTTTGTTGGGTATAATTTGCATATTATTTTTAACACAAAGGTAAATATTATAGACACTTGATATGTCCATTAAGTAATAAATCTTGTGGTTGTTCTATATCAACACATAGGGATTTACTTCATGCTTTTTAAAGGCTATATTGAATCTCCCGGTGTAGAAAACTAAAAAATGCATATGCAGTTCCAATGAGTGGAAAATATCCCACATTTAAATAGTGGTTGACTTGCGTTAACTCATTTAATCTCCTATGTACCATATGAAACAGGTACTTTAATAGCCCCATTTGTCAGATGAGGAGACTGAGGCATACGGAAGTGAAATGACTTGCCCAAGTTTGCACAACTTGTAAGAGATAGAGCTAAGATTCAAGCCTAGTAGGTCTGGCATCAGAGTCTATGGCTCTAACCCTTGCCCTATAGGGTGGAGGCAATATCCTTAGGCACATATCATTATACACATGCCCGGATACATGTGAAAGATCAATTTCCAGCTGTGAACTTGCAGGCTGAAGAGAATGAATATTTAAAATTTTGTCAGCTATTGCCAGATTCCTCCCTAAAGTGGTAAAATCAGTTACACTCCTATCAACAGTGCATGGCGCCATCTTTGAAAGTGTTCCTTCCTTTATTAACACGGGGGATAAATGGAGCAGACTCTTCTCTTAACAATGTGTGTCTCCCCTTTGGACAGAACAGAAGCCACCCGAGTTCATCCTGAGTGACTTAACTGTCTTGAATTCATTGCCCTCTGGCAGAACAAGTGCATCCCATGAGCCTCTCTCCTGTGTTGCCCCAGTGGAGAAGGCACATTGGCTAGCTGCCTAGGAAGCACTACCAGCACACACATAATTACTTGTATGGTGCTTAGTACTGGCCGGACACTTCAGCCTCTTATGACCATTGAGTCACACTAATTAGCTGATGGCGTAAGCAGATGGGGAAGGGAGGGGATGATGTAGAAGAGGAGGGCTGCTGGCAAAGGGGCTGCACCATGCCTGGAAATAAGCAGAACTAGTGGCTCATTCTGGACGAACAGAACATTTGGCACGTGGGAGACCAGCTGAGGTCATCTCATTCCTCCACTTCCCCTAGGTGGCCAAACCTGCTGTGCAGTTAACATGGAATGCCTTGGCTTTGAATCAACAGAGATAAGGTAGAAGAAGACAGAGGAAGAAAAACACCCTTTATCCCAAATGTTGCTTGACACCAGAGGCCTCAAACTCTTGGCTGGAGAACTACATTTGGCTTGAAGATATGGTTTTTGTTTGTTTTTGGTAAGGAAGATTGTTGCTGAGCTGACATCTGTGCCAGTCCTCCTCTATTTTGTATGTGGGACACTGTCACAGCATGGCTTGATGAGCACTGTGTAGGTCCGTGCCTGCGATCTGAACCCGGGTACCCTGAGCTTCCAAAGTGGAGAGTATGTACTTAACCACTATGTCACTGGGCTGGCCCCTTGAAGATATGTTTCTTATTTGAACTGCACAGGGTATTTGAAAAGTCTGGCATGGTTGCCAATAAATTAAAAATAAAAAAATTTCATGTAATGGCTTTTTCTGAAAAAAACTGGGAGATGTGGCAACTGGTAACTCAGGGTCCAAATTTCTGCATGGAAGTAACTAACTGCTACTACCTTTGGACTGGACAAGCACCCTACAGTTTGCCACACTCCCCACCCCTTCCTATTACTCTCATTCTGGCTCTCTTGATTCATTTCTGCCTGGTTCCTAGAGGCACATGGCTTCAGAGTACCTGCTCTAGGTTCTCGACCTGTAGCATTTATGTGTGTATGTATGCATGCATAAATGCATATATGCCTGGCTATGTGCATTTTACTAATCTTTATTGAGCATATACTATATGCCAGGCCTTGTGCTAAGTGCTGAGGAGGTACGTGGAGGACAAAACCAATGTGGTGCACGGTTCTGGCCCTCAGAGCTCACTGTCAAGGAGCGGAGCCTCGTTACAGACAATCACGAGAGGACTACTTGATTACTCTTCCCAAAGTATTAAGGGGGAAAAGCACAGTGTATGGGGAGAGTCCCGGGGGATCTAAGCACACCTGGGAGAAGGAGTGGGGACTCATTCCACACGCTCTACGTATCTCGGCAATTTTGCATGTGAGAGCAGGGGGGCCTGGACAGTAGGGATGAATCCTCATGCTCATAAATGGTGGAGCTGGGGTTCAACCAAGGCCATCGTGACATGGATCCCAGGCCCTCCTCCTTCAAGGGGCTTTTCTGCAGGAGGGTCCACAGGGGCTCGGGAGGAATAGCTGCATGAGGAGATGGGGGAGTTTCACTTGGAGAAGGAGCTGACATCCTGCTCCGAGGTGGGGTGAGGACGGGGGGTTGTTGGCACCCCATCCCACCACATTGTCCTTCCCACTCGAGTCCCCTGCAGGATTTCCACAGCGGCCCCTGCATTCTTTCACCAGAGGGCTTTCTCTGGCCACCAGGGCCCACTGGGTACCCCTACAGCAGGTGAATGAATGGTGAATTAACACCCCAGCCTCCCACGGTGTGTACACACCTCTGGGCCTTCGATGATTGACAGGAGTTGGTTTGTAAATATCCCAGCTTCTCCCCCTTGGGTGGAATAACTCAGGTCTGTGTTCTACACTGGCTACCTGAATTCTCTGCGGGATTAAGTGCCCGTACACTTCATTTCCACGTGACAGTTTATGTGATAAGGTACCCCGTTGGCTGCCTTCTCTTCCCTGTCTCACCTCCTCTCTCCCACCGCTGTTTCCTGGGATCAGGAATTCTTGTCTCAGTGGCAACTTCTGGAGGAACCTGAACTAAGACAACACCGAGTCTAGCTGGGGCAGGGGTGGGGGGTAGTTGAGGGGACATCTCAGCCGGCCTCGGGGGGACAGAGAGCCCTCGTATCTGACTCCCACCCAGAAAGCTGGGGCAGGTGTGGCCAGGGTCTGCAACCTGCCTGGAGGAGAGGGCTTCCAACTTCTCACGTGACATTGCAGGAGGAAGCTGCTTGCTGGGACCAGCCTGACCTCTGAGAATTTGTCCAGGGAGGGGAGGGTGAGTGTGTGTTCTAGGCCATGCAGGGGAGAGGGCCTATGGGGGTGGTGCTGAGAGTGTTGGATGGGGTTGTCCCTTAGCCAGGGGGCCCTGACACTTGGCAGTGGAGTGGAGAGTCACAGTTCACCACCTGGGAGACAGAGGCGTCAGCCTGGGTCAGAGAACTGCAGGAGAGAGGGCCCAGAGGGAACCGTCCAAATAACCCGCGAAAATCCAGGAGCTGTGGACTGAATGTTTGTGTCCCCTCAAAATCCATATGTTGAAATCCGAGCCCCCAGTGTGATGGTGTCAGGAGGTGGGGCCTTTGGGAGGTGATTAGGTCGTGAGGGTGGAGCCCTCGTGAATGGGATCACTGCCCTTAATAAAAGAGGCCCAGAGAGCCCCCCTCCCTCTTCCAGTCTGTCATGTGAGGATACAAGCAGGAACCAGGAAGTGGCCCCTCACCAGAATCTGACCATGCCGGCACCCTGACCTCTGACTTCCAGCCTCCAGAACTGTGAGAAGTAAGTTTCTGTTGTTTATAAGCCCCCAGTCTGTGATATTCTGTTAGAGCAGCCTGAGCAGACGAAGACACCAGGAGATAAAGAGTTAGCTTTTTCTGGAGATAGATGGTGGTCATGGTCGTAGAACCTTGTAAATGTACTGAATGCTGCAGAACTGCACACTCAAAAACGGTTAAAATGGTCAATTTTGTGTTATGTATATTTTACCCCAATAAAAAATCCAAAAATGAGTCAGCTTTAATTACCAGCCTGGAGCACAGACTGGAAGCCACCCAACCAGGGAACTCCCCTCTTGTCCCATCCCTTTCTCAACCGCCACTCAACCCCCCAGACGTCGGCCCCTGGAGGAGCTGAAGCTGTGGTCAGCTGGCCGGGAGAGCCAGGAGGAGGGGAAGTAGAGAAGAAGCCAGCCCCTCCCCACGGTCCCACAGGAGGCCTCCAGCCCAAAGTAGGAGCAAAGATCGTAAGTTAACTTGATAAAGGAAAGGACACTCTAACTTCGGAATCGAGTCCCTGAGTTGAGTCTCAAAGTGACCGCAGGCCCGTCTTCCCTAAGAATTAGCAGAAGAGTCTTGGTTTGGCTTAAGTTTTATCCAAGGGCAGGGAAAGTTTACTCCCTCTGAATCTAAATGGAGAAAGAAGTAAAATGACGCTTTGATCACCATTCAGGCGATCTGCCCGCTCAACAAATGGTTACATGTTTTATCACTTAATGCCTATTATGTGTGGACCCTTTGTTAAATGCTCTTGGCCTGAATCGGTTCATTTAATCCCATCTCTGAGGTAGGTACCACGATTAGCCGGATTTTTAAGGTGAGGAAACAGGCTCAGAGAGGTTATATAAGTGCCCTGGGGCCCACAGCGGGACCTGGGGTTTGAGGCCAGGCCTGTCGATTCTAAAGCCCTCCTCTTCACCGCTGTATCCCGATTGCCACCAGGCAGTCAAGACACAGGGTTCTCTTGGGAACCAAGACTCCTGGAGCTGCCTATTGTCTTTAGGGAGATGATCATGATTTCCTCCTTGTACATCAATCAGTGCCAAGTCTGGGATGAGTTGAATTTAGAGATCTGATGATGGGATTCAACATCACGTTAGGAAGGCTGAGGGAGGTCAACGGGAGGCCGAGGGGAGGCCAAGGCCGTGGTCCTGGCTGTAGAAGAACTTCAGGTCAGATGAAGCCTCCACTTACCATCTGTAAAATGGGGACAGTACTTCCCATCTTATAGGAGAAGATGCCCCAGAAGTGCTGAACACAGTGCCTGGCATAAAGAAAGTGCTCCAGATACGACAATTACAATAATATTTGACTCAGAGCAATAGGAGTTAGGGAACATTGTATTACAGCTCATGTTAAAGGGTTTTCTGTACCAACGATCAATATCACACATTTTAAATTCTCACAAATATAGCAGAGATGATCCTAGATACTATTACTACTACTACTAAAGTGATAATAATAATGAAATGCTCAAAACTCCTTCTTAGGGTGTCACACACACCAAACTCAGAAAGTGATGCTTTATGTAAGGTGATTTAATTCAAATCACATACCTCCTCCTCCAGTAATTTCATTATTCTGCTGAGACCTGTTTCAAAATCCTAGACCTGACTTGGTGTAATTTAGATGGCTTAGTTTGTTTTGCTTTTTCTTGCAAATCAGGGACTTCTAAGTGGATTCTGCTCAGGGATGTGCCTGGAGAGGGAAGTTTGGTGAAGAAGGATGCTAGTGGTTTCAAGGCAGAGGGAAAGTAGGGAAGGGTCCGTGGCCAGATCAGAGCGAGTGGCGTCAGCAAGGGTAGGCCTAGCACTTCCTGGAGTCTGTATCCTGTGATACACCATCTGATTCTCAGAGGGAGTCTTAAAATTTGCAAATGAAGATGTGAATTCTTACGGCCTTTTTCAAGTGGACCACTCAAGGCTTTGCCTCCTCCTTGGCAAGGCCAGAGTGCTGTATGACATGCACTGAATCATCAGAGGTTCTATTTTCTCAACAAATAAAGGGCTTCCATTCTCAACTCTGGAAGCAGAGTCCATCTCATCTCCATGAAAGAATTCCAAAGCAGCCTATATTAACAGTGTGTCACATACCAATATTTCTTGAATCAAATAACATCCTGAAAACAAGGCCTACATTAAATTTTTTTTTTTTTGTATTTAAGCTGATTAGAAAGTTGGTTCTGTATTTGATTAAGTTCTGCAGAAATTGGGCTTGTGATGAATCATTAAACAAAGACACTTTTTTTTTTTTGGTATAGCAATAAAGCCTCAGATGATTAATTAAGGGCACAATGCCAAAACAAGTGTCTTTGTTTAAAACGCAGTGGACAAGACAGCCTTGGGAAAGTTGATGTCTTAAGTAGACGCCGCAACATGTTTTTAATTATGTTCAGGAAGACGAACAAGAATGGGAATCGCCAACTGTTTAGAAAGATAATTTTTTTTTCAAAGAAATATCAGAATTAAAAAAACAAACAGAGCATTATTGATTTAACACAAATGCCATTTGTTGGGCCTTTTGTAATTTCCTTATTAGTGTCATCACTCTGGAGTTCACATCCCCCCATCGTGTTACAGTGTTTGGCATCCGTTCAGCTCTCAGCAATATGATACGGTAAACACGCGGTGACTGCTCATATTAAAATGTTTTATTTGTTCTAACTGTACAGATGATCAAGCGGTGCGAGTCCTAAATTATCCCAATCATTGCCTGGGCTAATCGGAAGAGAGGAAATCAGGGACCGTCTCTGTGAGGTGAACGGGCAGGCCCAGGGTGCGGGGCGAAGCTGTCAGTCGGAAAAGAAACAACAGCAGAGAAGTTCATGCAACATCAGCTCTCCATTGCGTCATCCTGAGAACAGCCCACTGCTCGGTTGAAACAGACATGAGCCGGCCTGGATGAGACACAGAGTGAAAGATGCATCCGGAAGCAGCTTAACTTGGGGTTGTATCAGGCAGTCAGATTCCATTTGGATCAAAGTGGCCCATCTCAATATTCAAGGCAATGACAGCTGGAGCTTTAAACAAGGCCAGCTCTTCATTGTAAAATGCTGAAGACAGAATAGGCGCCTAACAGTTTGGCCCTTTTCCCCCAAACGGTCAGGAAATGGCCTCAACTCATTTGGAAATCAATGGCCATGTTGCAGAGTGGGCTGTGGGCTCCGTATTTCAAGAAGTCATTTAGACGCGTCACTCGCAGGTACTCATAGCTCCCAGTCTGCCTTGTTGCCCATCCCACTAGGTTTTGAGAAATGGTTAATTGTTAATTTTGCTGGTAAGTAATGGTTTTATCTTATCGTGAGCACTGACAATATTAGAGACCAACTTGACAATCGCACAGAAGATGCTCCGTCTTCCCTATGTTCCTCGGTTTCTTCTCTCCTCTCATGTGGTTTGAGTACCAGCTTGGTGTGGGCTCTGTGCTGAAGGCTGGAGACATTGGGGTGAACGAGCCGGCCCTTCCCTCAAAGAGCTCAGACTCCAGGCCTGGAGAACTGCAGGGGATCGCATTTCTGTGGGAGGACATGCATTCAGGCAACCGGGAGGCAGAGGGAGGGTCCGGGTACAGCTGGGCCCCGCTCTGCTTTCTCCCCAGGAGGACGCCGACACCTCGCAATGCTGAGATTGATTCAAGAACCAAGAGAACCTGATGTTTCTCAACAACCCCTTAGATCAAGGTGGCAAACTAGGGTCCGTGCGCCAAATCCATCCTGCTGCCTGTTTTCGTAAGGCTTGCAAGCTGAGAATGATTTCACATGTCTAAATGATTGACAAAAAAAAAAAAAAAAAAAAATCAAAAGAAAAATAATATTTTGTGACATGTCAGAATTACGTGAAATTCAAATCTGAGTGTCCAGAAATAAAGTTGCTTTGGAACACAGCCACGCCCATGGCTGCTTTTCTGCCATGTAATGATTCAGCTCTGCTTTGCCACCCAAGAGCAGCCCCGAACAATCTGCTCACAAACGGGTGTGGTTGTGTTCCAATACAGCTTTTTCACTGGCCATAGTTCGCCAACTTCTGCCTAAACCAAAGTCCATAGATGCACGGCAAGAATTCAGCTACTTTCTCATGTTGGCCTGATTTTATATGTGGAGAGAGAATAAATATAGAAAACCATGGACAGGAAGAAGCTGGCTTCTGTTCCTGCTCATTTTCCACCAGATTCCATGTCCTGGGCCGAATAAGAAAGGAACTTGCGGGGGTGTCCCAATCCACAATCCATTTGCAAGGTGACAGTTTAATTCCTCAGAATTTCCCTCTGTGAAGGCGCTGAGTGTTTCAAGGAGAAGGCTTTATTGAGTCACATGGGATGGGAGTGGGGACGTGAGGCCCTCTGAGGGTAAAAATGGTCACTAGTCACCTTTTCAGAGAAGGCCTTTGTTTTGCTGAGGATGTTGGAGCGTTTGTGGGAGGAACTGGGGCTGAGCTGAATTGCTCTCCTTAGTAGAGGAAAGCGGGACTGGACATTGGTGGGGACAAAAGGAATCAAGAAGAAAGCTGGGGGCCGCAAGCAGAGGGGGGAGAAAAGAAATCTCTGTGAGAGGCTTCATTGGCGTTGCTGAGGCAGAGCGATGTTACCCCACTGCCCCAATTTTCCCTTGTGAAAATTCACTGATGTCTCTGCTGCTTTTTGGCGCCTTGGTGAGAGAGGATTCTTCTGAGGGAAGTTGAAGTGATGCCGAGTTCTGCTTGGGGCTGCCATCAAGTGAAAATAGAGGCCACGTGTTGGGATTAGGAAGATGTGGGGATAGCTGACATTTGGGTCACATCTTGATGTCACCCCACTCAGGTCTGAGCAGGTATCACACCCTCCATGTGACCCTCCCTGTTTGTGTAATCTTAAGTAGTTGTTGCTCCCTCATTCTCCATCCTTCCTAACCCACATGCCTTGTTTTAGTTTTCTTCAAGACACCTATCATCACCCGACATCATATTATATAATTATTTAGTTTTGTGTTGGATGTTTTTCTCCCTTATTTAAGGTCCACGAGAGCAGGGATGTTGTCTGTTTTCTTCACTTCTGCATTCCTAGGGAATAGAACAATGCCTGGCACGTAGTAGGTAGGAGCATTTGTTCAATAAATGGGCAGGAGGATGCAGGGGTTCCTATAAGCTGCCACGAGGTTGCAGAGTAGCCACTGCTCGTCCGCCTGCCAAATTGTGGGCTATACCTTTGTGCTGGCACCTCCTTAATTCAAACCAGGGCCGTCGCTCCCCTAGAGGGCACCCACAGCATCCTAAATGTCTGCCTGCTTCTATTCCCGCCCCCTCCAAATCCAGGCTCCACACCACAGACCATCCTTTTCAGAATGTAATTCAGATAATGGCACTTCCTGGCTTAAAACCCTCTTATTTCTTCCTGTCACTCTCAGAACAAAATCTATACTACTTTTCATGGCCCACAGAGCTACCTAAATGGCTCCATCTTTATACTGCCATTTTTGTACTCTGGCTCACTCTGTTCTAGCCACACACACACATCCTCAGGTTTGGATGTTCTTCCAAAACATCACGCTCACTTCCCATTAGGACCTTGACACTTGGTGGTTCTGTTCCCCCTGTGCCTCCCTTGGCTGCATCTGTCTATCACTTGGGCCCCAGATTAAAGATCAACCACCTTAGAGGTGACTTCACCGACCATCCCATCCAGAATAACCCGACATCGCCATCACTTTTTGTCACATCAGCTTGTTCTGTTATCTTTCCCGTTTCGCTGTCATCACTGGCTGCAATTCTCTTATTCATCCTCTTGTTTACTAGTTTATGGTCTCTTCTCCTTTCCTAAGATGCTGGCACCTTGCCAGCAGTAACCTTGACCAACTTATTTATCGCCAGGGCCTAGAATAGTACGTAGCACACAATAGATGTTCAATAAGTATTTGTCAAATGAATGATCAAATTCGTCTACATATATAGGCCTTCCTGATGACAAAGGAGTTGCTTTTCCACTCATCTTCCGGTGCCCATGTCCTCAAATAATGTATGTTAATCCCTGGTAGTCCTGCCCACATAATTCTTACAGGTCATTACAGAAGATCACGTGCCTGTAAATTACTTGCATGTTCTTAGATATTACTTGAAGTTACAATAAGGTTTAAAAATTAAGTATGATGTAACTATAAGTTTTAAATTCTATGTTTGGGAGGGTTTGGAAGGCCGAAAGTGGCCAGATGATCCACTCTGGGTCCATAGTCTTTGTAGAATTATTGTAGTTAAGTCTTTAGACAAAGGTGTATCCCTTTTTTGGTCCTGCCACCAGCGATCAGCTTCCCAAAGTGACATCAGAGTCAATAGCTGTTTTCCGGGTGGAATGATTGCAGACTCCAACCCTTGGTTGAATTAACATGTAAAGGGAAGTCTTGGACTTGGGTAATTATAGGATATTTCCTTAATAAACCTTATTTGATCCTTTTCCGCTAATAATTATTGTAATTATAGTTACACGTGAGAACATTGCATATTAATGACGACTAGGTTCCCGAGGATTTAAAGAACTTATGAAGCATCTGACTGGATGTGACCAATCATTACATGACACCCAAAGTACATGGGGAGAAAGGAATTTGTCAAAAAGAAACCAGATAATAGGAGAAACCCAACGCTTTCATTAATTGATAATATTTTTATTAGGTTGTTACTTTCAAGTGTCTTTTAGTACTTGCACTTGAATTTAAATGTCTGTAAAGGGATGGGTATTCAGGAAAAGAAAAGTAATTACACCCTGTAATTCTGATTTAATTACAAGGAAATAGATGTAACATGATGTGATAAAAGTTATGATGGGCTTTTTAAATGATATATGTCATTAACATGTTAATTGGCATGAAATCTGAACTCGGAGCCAGAGAAATCTTAGGTGAATATGAGGTCAACTCCATTACAGCAGCCTTATAATGAAAATTCCATAAAAGCATTTAAAATTTTATTCTGCAATGTACTTTTTCCCATTTATGTTCAATATGATGAAATTCCAATCCTGCTCTTTAAAAAAGGAAGAAATAAAAGGCCACCCCTAAGATGTTGGGGTGGTTAGCTTGAACTTGTAATTGAGTAGGCACAAAGTCAGGGCCAGATAAAATGGGATAATGTGTTTTTTTCTGAGCTCAAAGACCTGGTTATGTTCTAAAAATCCGGTTCTCTTAGCATCTTGGCATAATGATGAGATGAAATGCATAAAGATTTTGATTATTAAAAGACCGCTTTTTCCTCAAAGACTCATCCTATGACCCGTTTATTTTATTTAATCATAATTTTTTGGCTCATGGCTGTGGTTAGTAATCAAATGCGTAAAGAATGCATCCATTCAGCAGAAGGGAATAGCCATACAGACTGAGGTTACTGTCACAGGAGGCAGAAGGACGCCACACGGCACACCAGAGCCTCAGACCTTCAGCTAGAAATAGTTAAGACTCACGCCTGAATGTGAAGCTAATGTGGCGACTTGACTATCGATATGTGTCAGTATTAAAAAAGCCAACGCGTCCTCTAATCCCACAGCTCTCAGAGATGGGAAAGTTTCTGTGTAAGTAGCCACATCGACACTCTACATGATATTCTCGCCACGTACACACAGGGGCTGGCGTCTGTGTCAGCAGGGACTGCTGTGAATATGAAAATGTACCCTGGGTAGATGCTTTCCAGAGAGTTCCTCATCTCTTGGTGGACATTTGTCCTAGTTTAATTCAAATTATTCAAAAAGAGAATGGACTTCAGAACATCTACAACTGGTAATAGTTTACACATCAGGGAAGAGAGACTCAGGGAGATGCAGAGAGGAGGGCGCTCAGGTTAAGCAGATATTAGGATTGGAGTTGATATTTTGCAGCTTTGGAGACGAAGAAAGCTGTAGTAGATAGGAGAAAAGGATGCGGATTCTGTTTAGTTTGACATGTGCGTGCATGATTCACTCTTTCTGCTTACTCACTCCCTCTAATTCGCTGGGCAGAAGGGTCTTCTTGATGTTTCCCTGACATCCCTAACTTATTCCTACCCCAGGGCCTTTGCACACAATCACTCCACTCCCTGAAATGTGTTTCTCCCACTTTCCTCCATTCATTCAGGTCTCAGTTCAAATATCACCTCCTCTGGCAGCCTTCTTTGATCACCCCGTCTAAACCAGCACCTTTCCCACATCTTGTACTCTCTAGTTCCTTCTGTTTTGATTTCCTTTGTAGAAATGATCTCTATATTGTCTCCGATGTATATATTTGTTCACAGCCCCGTTCTCCCCTCTAGAATGTAGGCTCCCTGAGGGCAGGCACCTGATCTGTTTTGTTCACTGCCATTCTTGTACTGAGAACAGCATCAGGCAGACAGAGGTAAACACGCATGTATCACCTGAACGATGTGCGACTGTGTCCTGGTGCCCATTCAACAGCTGCATGTTCTTGGGCTGGTAACCTAACCTGTAGGCGCTTCAGTCGCCTGGTTGGCAAAATGGGAATAAGAGTTTTAAGTATTAAATGATTGAATGCCCGAGACCCTCTCAGCGTAGAGCCTGGCACGTGGTATGTGCTCAGTCCATGTTAGGCTAAAAATGAGAGCTTTTTCTTTAGAAAATCAAGACAAAATAGGCTGGGAACGGAATACTCCAGTCTGCGTGAGGGGAGATGGGTGAGGTGGATGATGGAGGTCGGGGAAGCATGCTGCTCGGTTCCGCTCTGTGCTGCAGTTCCCTGGCATTAAAGTTATGGAGGGATCGAGATCTCTCATTAGTACGCATGGAGCTCCGCCCTTCTGCGCCCGGCTGAGAGTTTAGTTAAGGTTGGGGCAGGCTTCTCCCGTAGGGGAAGCAGTCGTGGGGGGGCTGTACCAAGTATGATTAAGAGAGTGGACCCAGGAATCAAACAGGTGTTGGCTTCAAAATCCCAGTTCCCACTGCTAACTGGCTTTGTGACCTTGGGTGAAGCCCTATGGGCCTCAGTTTACTCATCTGTGAAATAGGGCTAAAAAGCATGTTTCTCCTCACAGGGCTGTGGCGGGATTAAACGAGGTCACGGAAGGAGAGTTCTGAGCAAGGAGTGTGGCGCAGAGGAAGTTTCAACACATTGTCCACAGCGACTTTAAGTCGTGCTGCATCTCTGTGTCAAAACAGCAGAAGGAATCCAACAAACGCTCGGTCTCAGAGGCTTAGTTACAGTTAATTGAGCCTGAAAGGCTACAGACATGAAAAAGCCCTAAATCGGTGATAAAGGTAAAAAGAAAATAAATGGCATCTGCCACGTATTGAGCACTGGACAGTGTGTGGCTGGCCTGTGCTCAGCGCTCTACAGGCGTCTTTTCCTTACAAATCTGACGGCCACCCAAGGAGGTAGACCTCTCCCGTGGCTGGAATTGAGCTTTTTCTCAAATCACTGATTTAAGAAACTCAACCACCATACACTGTTCGCCTGCCAACCAAAACACAAACTCCCTTCCTGGGACCTTCTGACAGTCAGGACACGTTGACCAAACACCAGACCTCTTCAGACTTTGGCAGCAGCCAGCTCAGCACTGTTCCCAACGCAGGACAATGATTCGCCAATGGCACGTCCACTTGGCCATACTCACGAATTAATGAACGATGTTCAGATGGTTTGAAGAAATGGGTTACAAGTACTGTCCCACAGCCCAACCTCAGATTATTGAAAAGCAGTTGTTAGGCAGTGTCAACTGTTTGCCAGGTCTCCTCCGGCACAGGTGTGGGATGGAGCCGAAGTCCCTTTGTGCACCAGCAGTCTGTGACAGGTGCAGGGCCACGCTAATACCCCAGCACCTCTCCCCAGGGCCCACCAGCTTATTTCCATCCCCTCCCCCCCAGTCTGTTAATGAAGTCCTCCTGAGGCTCCAGGCCACCACGCCCTCCCGTAAGTTTCTGATTCTGAAACCACCTTGGAGGAGCACTGTGGTCCTCTCTCTCCATCTCTCCCGTGCCCCCAGATGAGCGCCCCCCTCCTCACCTGCTATCACAAAGACAAGAAGGGCCATTCATAATTTAAGGCGGCCCTTTCTTTCCTACACGCCACCAACAAGAGCCGGATGCTGGAGGAAAAAATTGAACTCTTTCTCCCAGGATACACTGAAGATCAAGCGGAATCTCATTAAGGCTCGCTTCAAAGAGTCGTCCTTTATTTCCATACAAACAAGTTTAAATTATCGTGCACGGATCTGCTGTGAGCAGGGACTCTGTTCCATTATGCATGATTCCTCACTGCTCCATCATGAATAATGGGCAGAGCTCCATTAGCGATTTCCAGTAATATGCTAAACTTTGGGAATGGCCACGTTATTAGGTTAAAGTTCTGTCGTTTGCGTATTTATTTTATTTCTTACTCAAGCTATAATGCTCTGGTTCATCAAAACAGGTATTTGGCATCTTGTTGTAATTAAGCACAACGTAACACGTATTGTAGCTATGATTTCTTTATTATTATTATTAATATTTATCGAGCATTTACTATGTGCAAAGCATAGCGCAAAGGATATTATCCTTGCATGCATGATATTATTTAATCTTCACCAGAACCCCATGGGACAGGTATGATGATGATTCTCCTTTTACAGGTGAAAAAACTGATAATTAGGGAGGGATCTAAACTGCCCATGGATAAAACATAATAATTTTCGGTAGTGCTGATTCAAATCAATTTGTCTGACTTCAGATGCTCCTAATTGTAAAATAGTTTTTTACCATGCTGTTACTTTCTGAAGAGCTTCCCTACAGAATCGATCATTTGGGAAGTAGATATGTTGATGCCCATTGTACAGGTGAGAAAACTAAGGCCCAGGAGACTGAGTGATTCCTGGGAGTGAGAGACTCTTCTTTAAGGCCTGGTTTTGCCTCCACTTGACCTTGGACAACCAGTCTTCCTGGAGATGATGAGGTGGCTGCACGATGGCTTCTGTAAGTCTTAGAGTTTGGGGGCAGGATTCTCTCAGTGTTCTCTCTTGATCACTGTCTCTGGAGCCTCCTTGGAAACACACATGCTGGCTCTTTCATTTGCTGATTGTGTGACCTTGGGCAAATTACTTAACTTCCACCACTTCAGTTTCTTCATCTGTACAAGGGGGACGCATACATACCTGCCTCTTTTAGGGTCATTGTCAGGAGTGAACTAGGTAGTAGCTGGCACACAGGAAGCGCTGTATGCAGGTGAGCTAATATTTTTGTATATTCCCTTTCAGATTCTTAATACCTTTCACTTGTGTTTCTTTGATTAACCCAAAGTCATCTAACATGTTATTGGAACATTTCCTTTTTTAAAGCCCCCACTTCTTGTAACATCCCATAGCTTGATCAATGAAGTCATAACTTATTTCAACATCCCTTCCTATTCCCACAACCCAGGAGTGATTAGCCAATGGCACGTCCGTTTGGCCGTGCTCATGAATTAATGAACGATGTTCAGATGGTTTGAAGAAATTGCTTACAAGTATTGTCCCACAGCCCAACCTCAGATTACTGAAAAACAGTTGGAAGGGAGGTTTGAACTGGCCACAGCTTTTATTTTTAACCTCTTAAGTTAGCTGATGTCAAATCCAGTCCCATTGTCAGGACAGGAAATGCTGGGTCCTCTGGAAAATGTCTTAATAATTTCTGCATTATTTATTCAAGATATTTGGCTAGCTCAACTGGGAATGATTTTTCCATTTGGAAATGTGTCACAGAATGCCCCAGACAGGAAATAAACTTAAGGATCCTGAGTGTAGAGACCAATCCAGTCTCTTTGAACACACCCAACCCTTTCCTGTGCAGAATCTTTGCTCCTCCCGGTGCCGCCACCGGGACCTGCTTCTCTCTTGCTCTCT
Source organism: Tapirus indicus (assembly GCA_031878705.1). NCBI lineage: Eukaryota > Metazoa > Chordata > Mammalia > Perissodactyla > Tapiridae > Tapirus > Tapirus indicus. The sequence continues at coordinate 50,851,926 of CM062929.1, forward strand.
CATCACCTCTAATTCCATAGGTCCAGATCCTATCAGTTCTTCAAGATTCATCTAAAAGTCACGTGTTTCTTATTCCGGAAACTGCTTCTCCAATACGATATATTTATATCATGCTTTACACTTTTTGGAGTGCTTTCACAGATATTATTTTATTAATCTGGTTGAATGTTATCTGTCCATATTCTTTATATCATTTCACCTTCTATCTCATATGACCGACCTCTCCCTCCTCCCGCATTTAAATCTTCTCTATTTCCCTTTGTGCTAAAGACAACTTGTCTCCACGAGCAGGCTCTTAGTCCCGATTGTTTAAATCAGGGAAATGGGTGAGAGAAGTAGTAAAAGGAGCCAGTGCTGTCTTGATTCAATTACAAAGAGCAGAGAAGTTACACGTGGAAAAGCAATGGGGAAGTGAGTGGGAAGTGGCAAAGAGGAACAGAGCCGGGGAGGCAGGTTTGGAGGGGACTCGGGAGCGATTTTTTGGTGAGTTGTTAGGAAGAGTTGGTATTTCATGAGGAATGGAACTTTGGGGGAAGTGGGTGAGGAAAAAGAATTGAAAAGTGATTTTTAGTGAACGGGTGCCCCACCCCTTTGGCATTTTGGGAGAGGTTGCAGTAAAGACTTATATTGTTCTACAAATATCTTTATATGACTAACAGGATTTCTCCTGAGTTCAACACCCAGGTCGAAACTGGCTGGACCTTAATGTTTGTATAGAATTTATGTATGAATCTTTTCCCTCCCTCAGCACACACTTCAGTAGGAAGCTTCCGGAATGCAGGGTTTGGGTCTCATTTTCGTTCATGCTACCCATGAGGCCTTGCAACTGATTGGTTTCTTTAGTGAAAAATGCTGATTTGTCCCTGTCTTGGAGACAAATCCTTCCCTGTGAGTTCAAGCTCTTGAATGTCTTTTGGATCATCTGTCTGACTGACATTTTCAGGCCAGCCTTTGTGATAGAATCAGAGTACACAATGGACAGGGCACATTGGGCTCAGAAGTTGTGCATTTGCGTTTCAGCCTTGCCCCCAATAACTATGCAACATGAGCAAGTTATTTAACTGCCTTGTGCCTCAGTTTCCTTATCAAAAAATTTTCCCCCTAGATCACGGATGGAATCAGAATATAAGGATCAGATGAGATCTGAAGAAATTAGCTGGCTCTGAGTTGGCAAATAATTTTTGTTAGCTGTAAACTCTAATCATTGGTAGCACCCATTTAGAACAATCTTTTCAATTGGGATGATTTTCCCCTCTCACCAGGGGAAATTGGCAATCCCTGGAGACATTCTTGGTTGTCACAACAGGGATGGGGGTAGAGTGTGCTGCTGTCCTCTAGATGGTAGAGGCCAGGGGTGCTGTGAAAACTGCAATGCACAAGACAGCTTTCCACAGCAAAGAATTATCCACCCAAAATGCCAATAGTGCCAATTTGTTCTGAAGGATTTGAAGTCTGTGTTTTCCTTGAAACTCAGTGGGAAAGAATGCTATGCTATGATTGATTAGTGATGTCTGCCTTGGATACAAGAGATGGAGTTAGGGAGCACGTATGTTTGTCATCACTATACAAGGCCAAAAACCTATTTAACAGAAGAGGAGATTAAGGCCAAGGTAGCTTTTTAAGGTACATGCCAAGCAAGTAGGAAAGCTCAGGCTACAATCGATTACTTTTTTACTCAAACCATGTTCCTCAAGAGCAGAAACTGGATCAGTCCAGTTCACTAGCACATCTCCAGCTTTTAGAGCAGTGCCTGCACGTGGTAGACATTCAACAAATATTTGTTGAATTAATAAATTGAGTTTTTGGCAAGGATAGCTGTAACTCTGCCAACTCTAAGCCAGTTTCTTTAATTTATATAAAAGTTTTCAGTTTTAATAATACATGTGAAAATAATAAAACTAATACTAACATGAAAACACTTGAATAATGATCATTTTCTTTGAGAGTGTTGCTTGCTCCCTGGCTCTCCTTAGTCCAAGCATCAACTGGGAATATGGAATTCTAGGTTCTGTTCTGAGAGACTTTCCCAGACAATGCCTTCTACATACAGCCACCTAGAGGAGGGGCCAGCAGGTTTACCCTTAAGCCTCCGAGGCCACACTCCTTGTTGAGGGAGCATCAACCCCATACAACACAGGACAAGCTGTGAGGCAGGGCCAGGAACTGGAAAGGGTCCTGGACGCTCAGTGACTTGACTCTTTTTTCTTCCTGCTGATTTTCTGATCGACCTGGAGAAGAACAGTCACTCAGCATCTCTGTTTTACCTTCTATAAATGCGAACAAATGACCTCTACCTTTCCCTACTTCACTTGAATGGATGAGATGCAAATTATGGAAGCAGTTGGAATTTTTAAAGGATTTAATATATTATAAAAACTTTTAAATTTAAATTAATTATAGACACACAGCAAGCAGCAAAAATAGTCAGGTCCCATGTACTCTTCGCCCAGATTCTTCCAGTGGTGACATCGATCTTATATAGTTGCAGTACCATGTCAAAGCTGGGATATTGGCATTGGTACAATGCTGTTAACTAGGCTACAGACCTTAGTTTTGACAATTTCTACATTTGTGTGTGTGTGTGTGTGTGTTACTTCTATGTAATTTTACCCCTTGTATAGATTTGTGTAACCATCACTACAATCAAGATACACAACTGCTTAGAACAAAGAATAATGATATTAACAGCCACCATTTGTTGGGTACCTATTATGCTGCAAGCACTCTGCTGGGCATTTTATATATATTACGTTACTTAATTTTCACAAAAATCTGGCAAGTCAGATGCTCTATGTGTTTTACAACGAAGTAAACTGAGGTTCACGGTGCTTAAGTAACCTTGCAAAGGTCACCTGCCCAGCCAGTGGATAGAGAAGCTAAATCTGTTGGATGCTCACACTTGCCCTCATTTACTAACTCCACGCTGGGATTAGTTTTAAGAAAAATCACCCCATGATCTCACCCTTCAGAGATAACCATACGTAAAAATTTGGTGTATTTTCCTCTAGTCTTCTTCTATTAATATGCAAATTTAAACTTAATTGGGATCCAATCATATGCACAATTTCTGTTTCACTTTTTCTTGACTTATCATCACATCTCACATATCATTAAAATACTTCAGAATGATCACTTTAAAGAATGCCCAATAGTCCATTGTTCCATGACAGAACAAGATTTCTCTGATGTCCTGTTGTTGGCCAATAATTTGGCCAAAAATTTGCTTCCAAATTTTCATTATTACAAGTATTACCATAGTGAACATCTCTGTACAAAAATTTGTAGGTGAAAATCCAAAGATATTCTTAGGACTAGATTCTGAGATGTGAAAATTATTGAGTCAAAACATAAGAATAGTTTTATGATTCTTAATAGTGTTGCTTAAATATTCAGAAGGCAATGTCTTTAAAATATGGTACTAGCTACTCTCACTCAGGGGCTGGTGAATTGTAGCCTCCAGTACAAATCTGGCCTTGCTGCCTGATCTGTAAATAAAGTTTTATTGGAACACAGTATATTTTTGGAAACAAATACAAATTTGTTTACGTATTGTCTATTGCTGCTTTCACACTATGTCAGAGCTGAGTAATTGCAAAAGAAACCGTATGGCTGACAAATTGAAAATATTTACCATTTGGTCCTTTATAGAAAAAGTTTGCTGGCTTCTGCTCTAGATAAAAGCTGTGGATAAGAGATAATAATGGCAACTTTGGTCAGAACAATTATACCAAGCCTAGCCTCATAGTGTGGGCATGTGTGGGAGAAGAAGCTGTTATAAAGCACACTGGAGCTGTGGGTACAAGCTTTCAGGTATTTTTCTCTCTTGTGCTGGGGAGAGGTAAACAGTTGATGTTTAATAAGTGCCTGTTGTTGCTGCTAAGCATGGGGTTGACAATGAATATGGTGACGTCCCCATCCTCCCTTCTCCTGGCTTTGCACGGCTCCTGGAACGGGTCCTGGGTGGATTACTTCCTTTTCACACCACTGGGGTATATAGAAAAGCAGCTCTATTATTTAAATTCTCTAAGATCAAGGATGTAAAATGAAGGCTGCTCCGGGCCCCACAAGACATCCAAATAAATCTCACGGCTTCCAAATGTGACTGTGTCACCCTGGGATTAATACCAAGTAATCCAGTGCCAACATCAAGACAGTGAAAATAAGCATTTACTCTCCTGGAAAATCATTTTATACTGATTACAAGTTGTAGCCTGTCACTAAGATTTGAATTGAAAATGTGCACATTTGCAAGGTTAATATTTCTCTCTAAAGTCACTCTCTCCCCTGCCTACCCCCCCACCCGGCTCAAAAGGAAACAGGAATTCCAAATAAACATTTGTCCTGAGACATCCTTATTCCAAGATACAAAGTTTAACCAGCTTTTCATTTACCTCCAAGACACAAGAACAACATGAAAACAAGTAGCAATGGTCTAGTGGCAAACGGTCTAGAGCAGCCTTTTCCAGCCTCTGTGCTATGACATTTCAGGCCAGATAAGTCTTTGTCGTGGGGGCCTGTCCTGTGCATGGCTGGATGTTTAGTAGCATCCCTGATCTACTCACTGATGCCAGTAGCACCTCTCTCTCAAATTGTGACAACCAAGATATCTCTAGACACTGCCAAATGTCCCCTGGGGGTCAACTCACCCCCAGGGTAAGTTGCAACAAGAGGGTAGACAACCCAATTATGTCCAAACAGCAGAGCATGTCCATCTGCCTGCCTTTCTAGCCTCATCTCTTGTCACTACTTTACTTCCAGCCTTTTCAACCCAAAGCATGCATTCTCTGTCACCTCCTAGCATTTGCTTGTCCTGCCACTCTGCCTGGAATTCTCTCTCCTAATTTCTCCATTATGGAAAGTCACCTCCTCAACGAAGTATTCCGTGACTACCCCTCCTCCAGGCCTAACGTGAAGTTAGACACTGTTTCCTCTGGGCTCTCGTGGCCCTTTCAACAGGCAGTGGAGACACACTCAGGTAGGTGTGGAGCTCTAAGTCCGTGCTTAAAGCAAAAACTGCATCGAACACAATTACGCTTGGAAAATCCCTTAAATCCCCCTTAAATACAGTATGAATGGTTTTGTAGAGTCAGCTGTGTTTAGCCATTTTTGTGCCTGCTGATGTTTAAGAAATACTGAGTTACACTGAAGGAAGGAGTACTAGGGGACTCGGCATGTGGATGTCCGGGCCTTCAAACATTTATGCCTTTAGAAAATCTCTGATAACAAATGGGGAGACGGTCAAGCATTGTAGCATGTTCTCACGTGCCTGCAGGGTTTACTTCATTTTGTTTTAATATTGAACCTCTGTAACCTTAATCTCAGTGAATAATTTGCCATTGAAAGAGTTAAACCAGATAACATGTGAAAGTACTGAATAGAGTCCCTGGCACATAGTGGGTGCACAGCGAGCCTTTCTGAATTTAAATCTAAACCTACACCATTCTTTGAAAGTTACAGAGAGGAGCTTGGCCACTTGCTTCCTGTGTTTCTAAGCTGTCAGGCCCTTGACCGTTGGCCTCACAACCCTGTAAATGCCTGTGTCATCACAGTAGACTTGGGTCTTTTGTCTGTGTGTTTTGGTGTGTGTTTCCCATTGGACTATGAGTTACTTGAGGACAGGGGCCCTGCCTGACTTATTTTTGTATCCTGAAAGCCCGCCACACAGTGAATGCCCAATAATTTGCATGTCAAGTGAAGGCAGAAAAACGTGAGGTTAGGAGACCAAGATGGCCACAAGACTCACTGCCTTCCTCAAGAATGCCTGGGCCAAGGAGCTGGTGCTGGTCGTGTCCTTTACCATCAGGGGCCTCGCTGTAATTCTGGCCATGCTTAGCCCCGACACCAAGTACTCTGTCATGACCAACAAGGCCAAACCCTACAACTATCCAGTGCCCCTCTGAGATGAGGGGGACATTCCTGATGGGCCCAGCCACCTCAAGGAGCCCCAGGGCTTAAGCCTGGAGTGGCTGAAGAAACTGTGAGCACCTCTGTTGACAGGGAGGAGGCCCCTCCCCCATGGCCCCCAATAAAAATGTGAAAACTGAAAATAAAAGGTGAGTTTGAATTAACGACATCTCCAGCGTATCATCTGTCCAATTAAAAAACCCTTCCCCTACTGAATAGAAACATTGTAGGATGCTCCATCTTATGGATCTGTGTACTCTATCACAAGCACAGAACATAATTTTTGACACATGGGAGGTGCTCAAAAAATATTTGCTGTGTTATTATTATCTAGTCTTTAAAACGTTTTCAATATAGAGGCAAGATGGCAAAGGTGGAATGCTCCAGGGATCGGCACGAAGGGAGTTTTCTCAGTTGGTGTGGTGGAGATGGTAAACCTGACCTTACTCTTAACTATCTTTGAACGTATCCTTAGCTTTTTGCTATGGCTCTTGCCAAATCCACCAGCATGGCGGCGAGTAGAGATAAGGAAGTTTCCAACAAGAGAGGAGCCTAGAGTCAGGCTGATTTCTTCCCAAATGGAGATCTGGGAACAAGAGATCTGGACAGCCCCCAACTCTGACTTGATAGCCCCCCTGGCTTTTGCCTACAGTGCAAATGACCGTGGCATTTTCTGTGACTGCTGTTCTGTCCTGTCTACGCAGGTACCCGAACCTGTACTTTAATGATGCCTGAGGAAGGAAGTCCAAAGGCAGAAACCATCTCTGAAGAATATCCCCACACAGAATCAAGGGAAAAGAAAACAGATCTGAGCATGATTCTGAAGCCAGGACCCAGACGGTCAACTGAGACCACAGGCGGGAGCAAACTTCCTGCCGTTTCTCCTAGGAAGGTACTGCTTTTTAGACAACTGTTCTCTGCGTTTCATAGGTGGACGCACTGGGGTTTGTAACGGAAAGTGAGATCCCATGGAGCTAGATATGCCTGGAATTTGCATTGGGACCTTAATGAAAATTCAAGTGAAAGTGATCGCTCCCACTTCTGAAGCTGCTCTCTCTATAGGCAAGTGTGTGAAGTCAGAAGCCAACGAGAGGAAGTGACAGCCGTCCTTCCAGACCTCTGAAATCCGGATGACATCAGAAAAGGTTATTTAATTCCAAGGTACACCAACAGACTATTCACACAGAGGGAGGAAAAAAAGAATTTATATCCCTTTCATATATAAAAGGAAACAGATGTGATTTTCTTTACAAAAGAGCATTTCAAAAAAAAAAAAAAAAAAAAAAGAAAGACCAGGCGAGGCAGAGTTAACATAACCATTATTCTCCATCTCAGGAAAAGCAAATCCTGTTTGCCTGTCATTATAGAAGGTAGCAAAATCCTTTCATCCAGTGATTAGTTGTAAACATTCCACCGCCTTCTGGGAGAAGGCCTCTGTTTCCCATCTTACACCGAAGCCATTTTCTTAGACTAATGTTTTATACACACAGTTCAGATACAATGCAAACTCCCAGTACCCCAAAGGCAACGGGGCATTCGTTTATACTAAATCAGAAGTGTCACCCTTGGCAACCTGCAGCAGTGAAACATTTATTCAGTCTTGCATTCCTGGCACTTAGAATTATTTCTTTCATGCCTGATAGCCAAATTACAATATGGCAGGTTTCCCTGGAGCCATGGGATCATTAGTGCCAGCTCACAACATACTTTCAACTGATATGGCATTTCATGTACAGCTGCCAATCAAAAAATGGGATATGCAAATGAGGATGGGAGCCTTGGTGTACAATTCCTGTACCGTGAGCTCCTCACAGATTTCCTTAATGACTAGCAGTCATTCCGCTGAGTGGAAGAAGTGGAAAGAACACAGAGGAAAATTCCCCCAGGAAGCTGGTTGCAAGAGCCAGAAGTTTTTACATTTGATTTCCATATTTATTCTCTTTCTTCCCCGCTCTTGTGTGTTTCTAAACAGTGGGCCTAAAAATACTTGAGCCAGGCTTGTTATATAAATACAGAAACTTGTCACGGCAGTTGAGATTCTCAGGCCATGCTAAGACGCAAGTGGTGGGTTCCATCTAAAAATGTGACTGTGGGTCCAGCCTCCTCTGGTGGCGAGAAGACAGGCTCATTTAGGGGCTGGTGGTCGCAGACGATGAAATATCCTCTGAAACAGGAAGGTGAGGCTGAGTCTATGGAGGCAATGACCTCGCCATGGGGTGGGGGTGGGGCGTCACGATGTGGCCAGTGTGACCTGGCCCCTGCTTTCCTCTCCTGCTTTGCTCCCTAGATTCTGGCCTCCAGAGCTTTCTTTTTGGAATCTCAAAAGTTCCAAGCTCCTTCCCGCCTTAGGCAGGGACTGATCTTTGTTCCTCCTAGTTACTCCTAGCACCTAGGCCAGTGCCCGAAGAGGAGATAAGTCAAATTGACTGAATGAATGATTGAAGCTCTGCATGAAGACTCTGTTTGGGGTCCCTGGATTATTCAGGGTCTACCAGTGACCTTAAAAACATCTCTGTGGTGACAGGGGAATGAGAAAAATATTCAGGACGATTTGTGAGAAAGGCTTGTCATGCCACATGAATGGAGAATGGTGTCTCCATTCTTCCCACCGCTGCTAAGTAGGGAGCTTGTCCTTCACCACTGTACGGCTGTCATCTGCTTTTCTCCACCAAGGGAGAAGGTGAATAGTCCTTAGGAGTACATTGCTAGGACACATTAGCTTAGCTTTTTTCTTTTTGTGGGGTGAAAATATCCACTTGGCTGGTGTGTGTGCAATACTAACTTCTGAGTTTTCCTTTATTTTTGAGAAGCTGAACTATTATAAGGTGGTAATCAGACCTTCCAAAGTGATAAAAATCCCTTTTATGAAAGGTTATATCCTTTCTGCTTTCTGTTTCCACATGATTCCTATTACACATGGAATATTTTTCCTATATAACCAGAGCTAGACTGATTCCTTTATTTTTTAATATGAGAAAAGATAATGTCACTTAACTGCAATTTTAGATGTATCCTCCGTTTATGTCTAAAAAATGATTTGAGGATGCTAAGTAATGCAGGTACACATGGCCCCTCCCTGCTTTATTTTCTGGTCAGGGAGTATTTTCACTTAAAACCGGGTGAAACAGGTATCACAATCATTTTATAGAATTGAACACAGGCCCAGAGAGGTCAAGGCTCTTGCTGAAGTCACACAGCTGGGAAGTGGTGAGGTTGGGACTAGTCGCCAGGACTGTAGATGGCAAATTCAGCACACATTTCACAGATAATACTGCGGCAGATTTCGGGAGTGTCATAAAAGTGAGGCCATAGAGAAAGAAGACATTATACGGACCATGTGATGCCCTCTCTGCCAAAAAATAAAATAGTTAAAAGTGCTGTTTTCTAATCTTAATTTGATTTGAATAAGTACGTCCACATGTGGCTAGAAGTGAATGGCTTTATTCCTGAAGCGATTTTGGGACTGCACGTCTGCCTGCCTTCTTCCCGGGGTTTCCATCCCGGTCACATCTCTCGCCTGCTGTAATGAATGTCTTCCTTTCTTCCCCCTTCCGTCCCTTCCTGCTATTTGTCTGTAAGCAAGAGCCAGCTCCCAGCTCCCAACTGTGTGCTCCCCACATAAATTTCCCTGGATTTCTGGAAGAAGTCCCTGCATTTCACAGCTCCTCGGGGAATCTGGTTGGCTCTCACACCTCCCCTTGGCCAAGGTCACGGGGGCCTTCCCAGGGGCACCATTCTGACTGGTTCAGGTTTCCAAAATAGCAAAAGGGTGAAAAGCAGAGTCTCAGGTGGAATTCCCATGTCATCCTGAGGAGTGTTCTGGGAACGCTTCAAATTTCCAAAGTCAGATCTGGCTTCTTCAGGAAGCCTAAGCTTTTTAGTTACCTCCTAAAATTATACTAAGGGAACAGCTAATCATTTATTATGGTAAACTTCCAGAATGGAAATAACCAGCAAGCTTAAATAAATGAGGTATTTAGGAGGAAATGGAAATAGTATATGTTTTCCGTAAGTAACAAATAGTTATAAAATAAAAGTCATAGATTTATCCACCTCCATAGAACTGCTAGGGTACATCCTAGGATATTCAGGCTGATTGCAGACTACAAATAAAAACGATGCCTAGTATTTGTGTAGTCTTTTTGGTATACAAAGCATTTTCGTAGATAGTCTCTCAAAAGCCCTGTAAAGAAGGGATTAGTACCCCATTTTATAGATAAAGAAACTGAGGCCAAGAGAGGAGCAGTGACTTGCCCAGGTTCATAGAACTAGGAGATGGAGAAGTCCTGTCTCTAACCCGAGCTGTCGGATTTGTCCTTCCCCTCATGCCAGGCTGCCTCTCTGGCCCTGAGAGTTTTAGTTTGGGGGTCACATATGTAGTTACAATTCATCTTGTGTGACTACACGGTCCCAGTGTCTGCAGGGCCGAATGAGATAATCCAGACAGGAAGTTACAGGCTCAAGGGAGCCACGGAGTGCCTGAGAAAGGCCACCAGGACCCAAGAAGAGCAACTTGAATATCATTATCCTCAACCTGCTATTTCTTGTCTCAACTGACTCCCCTGACAGCTGTTCCGTGCTCCCTCGAGCCCCCCGCACTCACCCACACCTTAGCACCCTGTGTTGTGTTGGCTCACGTGGTGGGATAACATTGTGACGATTCTCTGATTTTTTTTCCACGTCTCCAGTTTTTTTTAACTTCTATGACTGTTCCTCATTTTGATGTGGGTTAGTCACGGAGGAACCAAGATCCTGGCATAAACAATAGATCTGATAAAAGAGTTTCTGAGCCGGTCTTTATCTGTCCCCATCCCCACCCCCAGTGCCAGAGTTGGTAGGACATATCAGGATTCTCAGGAAACAGGAGAGAAAGACGCTGGGGCAGGTCTGTGAGGAAGGGCTCTGAACTTGACTCCCTCCCCCATGGCATTAGGTCTAGGTAGGGAATGAAAGAATTCCCCCAGGTAAACTTGAGCATCAAAAGGAGACTCACCCCCTGCAGCACTGGTAAGCCCCTCAGAACCCCATCCTCCACCACAGTGTGAGCCCGCCCTGTCTTGGTTTACATGGTCTTTGAGCAGTTTCTGGAAACAGCCAACTTTTCCTTGTCTCCAAGACGGGCAGAGAATTCAGCTGAGAAGAAAGAACTGGCTGACATACGTAACTCTTAAGGTATGAAACAGTGTTAATTTGTGAAGATGGCTGCCCAAAGGAAGCCAACTGCTAAAGTCAGCAAAGGTGGTGAAGAGAAAGGGGAAAACCATCTAGAAAATGATGGTTCTAAGCCAAGAAATCAAAGATTGCTGGAGAGGATTTTGTGTGGTACTGCTGTCCTTAAAGATTTTGCAACCTATCTTTTGGATAATCAACAGTCTATTATGTACTAATTCTCTCTGAAGAAGAGTGAGGAAAAATTAGCATGTACTGCAGACATACTTCATGGTTGGGATTTTACACACGTTATCTGCATTCTCTGATTTGATCATCAGTTGGAGGTGGGAATCATTATTCTCATTTGACAGATGATACAGCCAAGGCTTAGTGGATAAACGAGTCACACAAAATCACATAGCTACTAAGTGCTGGCTCCCGGATTAGCACCACTAACACAAGATTCTGCATGTTATGGGCTTGATATAGAATCTGAATTGATGAGATCAACATAGTCATCACTATAATATCTCTTTTATTATAAATGTTTCCTAGTTCTTTGGGATAGAGAGGATTGTCTAATAAAACTAATATAATAATAATAAAAATAATTATTATATTTATATATCATATATAAACATATTAATATTATTATTACTATTATTAAAAATAGAGGTGTACACAACTACTACTCTCTTGAACCATCACATAATTAATCCCTCTTAAATATGCAGAAAAGAGCTTACCTGCTTCTCCAGTTAAGTGTTGGCAATGAAGCTTATTTTTCAAGAATCTCATAATCAAACCAATCAATTGGCTAATCAACCTGGATGATCTAAGATTGAAAAATGAATTCTGCACACCCAGCAGCTACTCCCATTACTATTTTCATTGGATTTTATTAAGTAAAGGATGCAGATTCCTTCTCTTGGACTGTATGTTAGAAACAGTCAAAGCTCTGCTATAGTACAGTGCTTTGCAACCCTTGGTCACTGGGAAACAGCCTTCATGAATTTTGCCATGTCTGAGAGCTATTCCTTTCTTTCTTTTTTTTTGGGGGGGGGGGGAGATGAGCCCTGGGCTAACATCCATTGCCAATCTTCCTCTTTTTGCTGAGGAAGACTGGCCCTGAGCTTACATCCATGCCCATCTTCCTCTACTTTATATGGGACGCCGCCACAGCATGGCTTGACAAGCAGTGTGTCAGTCTGTGCCCGGGATCCGAATCTGCGATCCCCAGGCCACCAAAGTGGAGCGCTCGAACTTAACCACTACGCCATCAGGCCAGCCCCACTAAGAGCTATTCCTACGCTCAATTATTTCCTTAATAGTCTTTTCAGAAAAGTAAACATACTTTTTAAAAACTTCACCTCATTCTAAGCAATAATTCATGATACCATAATGCATTAGGTGAATTTTTGTTTAGTTATACAAAACAGTACATAATTGCTAAAGAAAATCTTTTTTTCCCCACATATTACCTAAAATCACCTTATTGCAGATAGTAGTAGGAAAGCCACATTTCTGGAAACACTGGTATGGAAGAATTTAGCATAGTTTTAGATAAACCTTTCATTACACACACACACACACACACACACACACTTTATCAATCTGCAAGTTAGACTTCCCTTTAAGTTGGTGACATTGATGTTGAAATGACCCAAATTACTTCCACTGGGTAAACAGACACAGATTATACTGTCTGTTTTGGGAACTGGTTTCTTAAAACTAGTTTTCAGCAGGCCCAGACTTTTGCTGCACTTTCCCTCTCCCAGTCCTTTCTCCACGGTTTGCTACAACTGCGACACCTCAGCTATTTTTCTGCTTTGGCTTATGATCTTCCATGAGGGAAATCTATGATCATAAAGAAATCTAAGATCGTAAAGCCTCTGGAAGGAAGAGGATTTTAACCACAGATGTCTCTGATAATTTTTAACCAGCAAGACCCTTGGAAGAAAGCTACTTTTCCCCATAGAATCTTGGGGTTGTTTTGACTTTTCCCCGCGTGGTGTCAAAGGTGTCCCTTAGAAACTTTCCCATTTGATTTAATTGCTGTTTAATTCCTAAAACATTGCTTCAATTAGACATCCTGATTTGTAGCACCATTGGGCTTCTCTTGGCAAAGACATCCCAAGAGGCTGTCCACTTGTAAGTGACTGATTTTAAACAGGATCATCTCTTCCTCTCTGACAACTTCTGACTGTATTCACGAACATCTGAAATATATCCTTGAGTTCGTGTCAGGTTACTTTCCATGACTCAAAATTAACCTAATAATTTGAATGACAACCTAATGAATTTACTCACTCATTCTATGTTTATTGAAGGCCTTTTATGTGGCAAGCACTGTGCTAGGTGAGAGAGATGAAAAGAACCAAAACAAGAGAATAAACAAACAAAAAAATCCCGCGGTACCTGTCTTCACCAGGTGGTTAGACAGTGTTTGAATAGCCAGAGTGGGAGAGGAAATGTTGAATCCAGTGTTTCCCAAGAAAAAATAATTTGTTTACTGTCTTTGCAATTTTTTTCCATATTCTTGATCATCTGTAATATTATTTTTCTTTAGTGATTTTATTTTCATCAATTCACTTTTAAAAAATGTAAATACCTTCTTTAGCTTGCCCTTAGCAGCATCTGTGAAGTAATAGGTTCCGTGTGGCAGTTATATCTTTAAAATACATATTAAAATAAATTTTATAATAAATAATTGGACAAGCCAAATAAAAAGGATTCATTAATTATACTACCTAAAGTCTTCTTATTTAGTATTACAGGTGTACATTTTACATTTTGGAAAACACTGATGTAATTTTCAAATGCATTAATTTAATTCCTGGCATGAGAAAAGGACTACACAGGGGTTTACAGTTGTTATGACTGTTCAGAGCCTATACTCAAACAGGGAGGAAAACTTGTTGGGACTTAAAAGTGAAAATTCAGTGTGAATTTGAAGAGTTTTTTTCTGGCTTCCAGCTTCAGGTGTGGGAGATTTTGAGTGAAATTTTCCTTGGCTAATATTTCATCTTTGGTCTCTGCATTATGTCCTATTATTTTTATCTTTTAAACAGATTCACCTAGTGAAAGCTGGAGTTTCTCTCATCTTAGGATATTTTGTCTTCAAAATCATTTCCCTTAGTACAAATGGAGAATATATATAACTGAGGTGGCCATCTAATCCAGAAGTGGGCAAACTATGGCCCATGGGATTTGGCCAGCAGCCTGTTCTTGTAAATAAAGTTTTATTGGAACACAACCACATCCGCTCGTTTGTGCATTGTCTATGGCTGTAACGGCAGAGTTGAGGAGCTGCAACAGAGAGTGTTGGCCTGCAAAGCCTACGATATTTACTATCTAGCCCTTTACAGAACAAGTTTGCTGACCTCTGTAATGGATAGATTCTGGATATATGAGGAATAGTCTTGCTTCCCAGCTACTGAGAGAGCCCTGTTTGCTTGGGAACTTTTAGAGAGCCCCAAGAGGATGTAGGACTTCCCAACAAACTAAGAGTCTGCAAGAAGATGGGAAAATTACTGTACAAGGCACTCAAGTTAAATAAATATCTTTGAAGTGGGGAGAAGGTCCCATTCACAGATTTTCTCCTTCTCTATCCCATCACGTGGGATGTTTTGCTGACGTGACGGGAGCAAGGATAATGCTGTTGAAAGGGACTGTAAACTGTCACATTATGAGACTGAGACCTTGACTTATACTTGGTCAAAATATATACTTTTGAGCTAGACCTGTGATGACTCCTTGCCTGTTTCCATGAGGCCAAGCATATCCTAGTGTCAATAAAGCCCACCATGATTCCGTGAGGCATACTGACCCATAGCATCTCTGGAAGAATAAAGATGGTCACAAATTCTTTTCTACTCCTCCCATGGAAAAGAGTCTACTTCCATTCTTTTAGAATCTAGCCTAGGCCTGTGACTCACTTTGACAAACAGAATGCAACAAAAGTGACTTCCATCTAGGTCATAAGAAACTTTCCAACTTCTATGGTTCTCTTAGAATGTCTGCTGTGGGGAAAGTCAGTGCCATGTAAGCAGTTTGACCACTCTGAGACCTCCATGTTGTGAGGAAGCTAAAGTAGCCACATAAGGAGGCTGGAGAGAGAGAGAGAGAGAAATGCCCAGCTAGAGCTAGCTCCAAGCTGCTCCAACATACCAGCTGACATGCTAGATATCAGTGGAGAAATTCCTCTTGGATATTCAACCCAGGGAAGCCTTCTGGTGACGGTAGCCCCAGCTGTCATCTGACTGCAACTGTATGAGTGACCCCACGCGAGAACTACTAGCTGAGTCACGTCAACTCCTAGAACTGTGGGAGGTAACAATAAATTATTTTTTTAAGCGACTAAGTTTTGGGGAGGTTTGTCATTCGGCCATCGATAACCAGAATACCCTTGTCATCCTGAGGGCCTAAGGAGTCCAAGAAGATGGCAGGATCTGCGAGCAGTAACCAGCAGTAATTCCAACACAGAGTCCCTGCTCATCTCTCCAGCCCAATTTAACCCCACTCTTTCTAGTGCTTACTATTAGGATGACCATCTTGGTCTTGGTTTGCCAGCACTTTCCCAGTTTTAGCACTGACAGTCCCACATCCTGGGAAACCCCTCACATTAGCCACGGTGACTTTCTTTCTCTTCTTTAAATGCACCAAGTTCCTTCACACCTTCCTCATTTGGCTAACTTCTCCCCAAACTTCATTTTCTCGGAGCAGTCTTCTCTAACTTCCAGGACTAGGTAATATAGACTATTACAACACTTTGTACTTCTTAATAACACCAAACTCAATTGCCAATTATTTGTGTGTTTATCTGATGAGTATCTTCTCCCCTGCTAGATGATGAGATTCAAACCTAAGAAGAATGTGTTTGTTCTTGCTGCTGTTATCATATCATATTGGCATAGGAAGCACTCAATAAATGAAAGAATAAATGAACAAAAGAAGACAAACTGGCAAAGCTGGTGAGTACTCAGAACCACAGTTTATGTCTCAGATTGAGGGAAAAGGTGAAAAGGTTCAGAACTTTTCAAACTCTTTTGGTAAGGAGATGACCTGTTTTGACCCAGGTCCCACGGCCAGGACAGAAATTATGATTTCAGTGCACAAGAGTGTTTCCCAATGGTTCTAACAAGGGCAAGTGGCAATCTACAATGGTTAATTTCCTGTCTGGTGGTATTGATGTCATGGGAAGGGAAAAACCCATAGGTTTCTCAGGATGGGAAAACCAGGAGTTTCGTTGCTCCATGGTAAGGCTTTTCCAGCAATTGCTTGTCTGTGTGCTACATCTCACCTGTCTGCCTTAGTAGGTTAAAAAGAGACAGAAATGCTGTGATGACTAATGGGAGGTTATGGGAAGATTTATTGGACAATTATCAATGTTTTTCCTCACTCAACTTTCCTTTAGTATGTCATTATTTCATTTGGGGAATAAGTACCACTCATATCACCCCTCAGATCCTGTCGTTTCTTCTCCTTGCTTTATGCTAGTTTGTCGCCTTGATTTGTAGAAGTGTGCAGACTGCGGATCAGAAGAACTTCTCACGAAATGAATTTCAGGTTTATTCTCCTGTCATTTTCATCTGCACGCAGATACGAGTTGATATAATTCTATGTTTTTCAAACTGCAATCACTTGTGGGCCACCTTCATCATTTTTGCCGTATTCTAGAACCTAGTTTATTATTATTCCCTTAATGCTTTTAGAAATTGACTAGTTTTTTTAAGTTAGTCTCACCCTTAGGTCATAATCCATGTAATCACGGGTTTGATGGGCTGGGGTATATGCATGCACATGCACACGTGCACACGTGTGAATATAATTCTCAATGAAATACATGTCTGAAAATTGTAATTTAAAAATACGCCCATCAAAGCCATAATTTCATGAATTATGACTTGGGATAAAGCTGTGATAAAAAGAAGGTTTTTTTCAACTTAAAATAATCCTACTAATAGGATTTTTTGTAGTGCATCTACCACATTTTGGGAAACAGTGATGTAATCCAAGGTGATCTAGTCTCCTTTTAATAGGAAGCCAGAGTTGGAATTGCTGCTGTAACCTGAATCTATGGCCCAGGAAGAATCTTACCCAGTCTTTACCTGAACCCCACCCACATCCTGGTTCTAGGATCCTGATGCTATTTACCTGTAGCTCTGACTTGATGAAAACCTCACTCACAAAATCTTAGCAACATCCTTGACTCATTGCTTTCTCTAAGATTCCACTGTCAGCCAAACCATCAGCAAATCCTGTTGGCTCAAACTTAAAATATGTCCTGTATTCCACTATTTCTCGTGACTTCCATCCTACTTTAAGTCATCCTCATCATCTCTCTTTGGGTTGACTACATTGTCCTCCCAACTGGTTTCCCCATTTCCACTGGATTGAAAACATAAGAAGAAGAAAGCCATTTCTAGTTGGTTATTATGTACTGGAAGCAAATAAACTCTCATTAGGGAAATAAGAAGAAAGGCAATTTAAATATTTAAAACACTTGGAACACAAATGATAGAATAAAAAAGACCAAAGTGATTGGATGACCTCATAATAACATTTCAGGTCAAAATCAGATAGGCTCTTTTAAAATTCCACTGAACATATTTTCTTCATAATTTGTCATCCATCTTGGACATAGCATACAGGGTGATTTTAAATTGATATGTTATAAGAATAAATACCAAACTAGTCAAAGAAGTCAGCAAATGTTCAGAATTATAGAAAACCATAGAAATGGGCTCTAATTGCATCATTATCTAATCTCCTTACTTTTGAATACCATTGCTAAGAATGGGCTCACTCATCTTATGTCATTTTCTTTTCTTGTGAACTTTTCCATTTTCTCACAAGAACAAGACATCCATATTTTAGGGTTTGCTGTATTTTGTCGTGCAAAGCAGTAAAAAGGCTCATCAGAAATGTGATGGAAGGGAAACTCATAAAGAACAGTAGTTAGAAAAGGCCCTACAGGAATATGATTGGAAAAGGCATGGAGCACTTTTCTTAAAGTTCTTTATTCGCTGGGACAAAGAAATTGAAAAAGTGGGTTGGTTTTCTTACCCTGAAGGCTCTGTACCATGACTCCTCTAGGGAGTTTTTCAGAGGGGTCCACTGGAACTTGAAGTCTAGAAGTGAGGAGATAGCAAGTTTAAAAATGTCAGAGGAAATTAAGCCTTTTTTCTCCGGAAATAGCTTACTGCTAATGACATTTTCAAGTTGATGCTGAACTTTAATTTGGCGTGGACGTTTGGAAGTTGATACAAACTTTCTTTAAGGAAGTAGCTGGGTAGAAAGATCAGCACTGACTCTCAAGGAAAGCTGGAAAAGTTAGAGTCACAGAGTCAGGGAGATGGAAGGGACCTTATCGGTAATAGAATCTGTACTGGGTTGAATACAGTTGCCCCCAAGTTAATGACCATTGGATTAGGGTGGGTCCTAATCCAATGACTGGTGTCTTTACAAGGTGAGAGGAGGACATAGAGACACACAGGGTGGAAGGAGGCAGTGTTTGAGTGATGATGTAGCTCCAAGCCAAGGAACATCAAGAATTGCTGGGATCCACCAGAAAGTTAGGAAGAGAGGCAAGGGAGCATCCTTTCCTAAAGTCCTCTAAGGGAGCGTGTCCCTGGCAACAACGTGTTTTCAGACTTCTAGCCTCCAGAACTGTGAAAGACTAATTTTCGTTGTTTTATGCCACCCAGTGTGTGGCAGCCCTTGGAAACTATCCAACACTGGTCTGAAGAACAGCATGTGCCTGACTTGACCTAGGTCTCGGGGCCAAGACAAACCATTTTGGCAACCCATACCAACTCTTCCATTTATTGTTCTCTTCCTGGAGAGATGGACACCATAAACTTTGCAGAATAGGTTTTAATCATTTTATGGTTCCCAGATTTCTGGGCCAGAATCTCCATCCTGAAGAATTCATAATAGGGGCCATACCCATCTATACTGGGTTGAATTGAGTCCCCACAAAATATGTGTTCAAGTCCTAACTGGTACCTGTGAATGTGCCCTTATTTGGAAATAGGTTCTTTGCAGATGTAATTGTTAGGATGAGGTCACATGAGACTAGGTGGGCTCGAACTCTAATGACTGGTGTCTTTGTAAGAGGCAGAGAAGACACAGAGAAAATAGAGAAGAAGGCCGTGTGAATGAAGGAGGAGGCAGAGGTTGGGGTGATGCAGCTGCAACCTAAGGAATACCAAGGGATGCTGGAAGCTGGAAGAGACGTGGAAGCATCTTCCGCTAGAGCCTTCAGAGGGAGCACGGTCCTGTGACACCTTCACTTCAAACTTCCGGCCTCCAGAACTGGAGGAGAGTTCATTTCTGTTGTTTTAAGACACCCAGTTTGTGGTAACTTCTTATGGCAGCCCTAGGAAACTAATACACCATCTTTCAGCCAAACCCAGCCCACAAAAGTGTTTTGTGGGCTCATGTAGTGTTTTTTTTTTTTTTTTTTAATTGAAATAGTTGCTAATGTTTGTGAATAGGAAGATTTCACATAAACACCATGATGTCTGTTTTTTCTTGAAAAACCTAAGGAGGTGACAGTCACCCTGGGATTTCCTTCTTGTGTGGTGACCATGTTGCTGAGTGGAGCTGCCCCTTTATAAAGAGCCGCACGGTCCAGGTCCAGGTCCTGTCACTTCTCGAGACCAGGTCCGCTTGACTCGCTTACTCTACCTGCCTGTTCTCTTGGCCCTTTTACACCTTCATTGACTCAGATTTCTTTTAAACTGAGACTAGAAAAGTGAAGCCCAGAAATAGAAATTCCCTGCCTCGTGTCACCCAGAGTGTCTGTGACAGAGGAGGGCTGGGGTACCCGCACTTCCTACTGCACCATGCCACTTCCACCTACAGAATGCCACAAGATGTTTCTGGGAGCAGACATCCCAGATTTCTAGATTTCACAGACCAGCTTCAAAAAATTTCAAGGAACTGACAAAGAGTTTTCAACATTTTATTTTGCCAAGAAAGAACATTAAAAAAAAGATACTAGGGGCTGGCCTGGTGGCATAGTGGTTAAGTTTGTGTACTCTGCTTCAGCAGCCCAGGGTTCACAGGTTTGGATCCCAGGAGCGGACCTATGCACCGCTTATCAAGCCGTGCTGTGGCGGCATCCCATATACAGTAGAGGAGGATGGGCACAGATGTCAGCCCAGGGCCAGTCTTCCTCAGCAAAAAGAGGAGGATTGGCAACACATGTTAGCTCAGGGGTAATCTTCCTCACCAAAAAAATAAATAAATAAATAAAATAAAGAATACCACCATTACCATCTTTTTTTGTTAAAAAAGGTGATTCTATCACCAACAAAACAGGAACCACACAAGCTCAGAGTAAAAATAAAAATTGTGTTGGTCTGAACAGGCTTTTCGTGACATCCTCTGGAACCCCACCTCCTTCCTTCCGCTTGCCTCCGCGCTCGCTCTGGCCTGCGCCCCGGCCTGGTGGCCCTTCTTGGAACACACAAGGTCATTCCTGGCTCAGGGACTTTCATCTATTGTTCCCTTTGTCTGCAACACCTTTCCCCCACATCTTTGATGCTTGCTTCCCTCAGATCACTCAAGTCTCTTCTACAATGTCACCTCCTCAGCGTGGTCTTCCCCCAAGCTGCTGCATTCCCTGTGCCCCGATGCACACTTTTCTTTGGACAATTATCGCTGCCTGCATCGTCCATCTTTACTTATTGTTTATTTGTCTGCACTATAATAAAAACTACATGGGAACAAGGATTCTGTTTTCATCACCCCTAGAACTGTGCTTGTCACATAGAAGGTGCTTAATACATTTTACTGAATTGGATCAAATAAAGTGTAATACTTTATCTCAACTAAATTTCACTTATTGAAAGTCCCCTAACATTGTCTTTATTTTCCCTGATTTTGCTCATGGCAAAGGTGAAAACTTTATCCTATATTGTTACCAGTTTGTGGCTTGACTTTTGGGTAACATTGTGGTGGTAAAAATTACCATGGGGTCCAAAATCCTGCTGGTATTTTGGTTCGGCTTAATGGTAATAACTTTGTGTAAAGATTTTGTAGTCTTAACGCTTCAACCTCCTCTAAAAGGAGCCCCGCCTCCAACAAAAACAAGTAACCCCAAAAAACGATAACCAAACCAATCATTGGACGGCAATCCTTTTGGGACCTTTCCACAAACTGCTGTAACGACCCTTTGTCCCAGGACAGGGGGCAAACCAGTGCACGAGTCCACATTTTAAAATCAGTGTGACTTCACGTATAAACAGGTGTGCCGACGTTGCTTTATTGCATTAGTGCTCATCGTTTTTTAATATTTGAAGTTCACGAAGCAATAAAAATAAATAGATTTGTCTTTGGTTTTCACCTCTATTTGTTGGCTTGTCAAGAAAAAGAAGAAAAGCTGTAACTTCACTCCCAGCAGTGCTTCCCGTCTCAGGATTGTCAGCTAACGTCAGAGTACAGGAAGCCAGCCTCATTCGGCTTAAGTAGAAGAAAGTTCGTGCAGAATTAGCAAATTTCTGAACTGTCTGGCATTTGAAAGGGGAGGCGGTATACAGCACTAGTTAGGGGTACGGGCTATGGAGTCAGATCTAGGTGTGGATCCTGGTGTCGACGCTTAAAGCTGTAAGTCCTCGATCCAGGTGTGTGGCCCCAGGTCCTTCACCTGCAAAACTGAGCTAACAATGGTGGCACCTCGTGGGATTGTTGCCAGGACTGAGTGCAAATTTCCTGGCATGGAGTAAGGACCGAATATTGATATCTACGATTATTAATATTTGAAAAGACACGTGGTTCTGTTACTTTCCAGAACATAAGCTATTGGCCAAAGGGAAAAAATATGGAACAGAGTATGGTCTATCACCTTAATAATAATGACTATAGCCACACCTGCTATATAAGAGGTCCTTGCTATTTGCCATGACCTTGATGATCTTCCCTCATTTAACAGTGACGGCAGCTCTATGACCGAAAGCCTCTTGCCATCTGCATTTGGGAGGAGAAAAGGGACCAGCAGAGGTTGAGTCATTTTCCACAAAGACAGAAAGAAGCTGAGCTGGCATGAGACCCCAGGCAGTTGGAATTCAGCACTGAAATGTTTATTATCACGTTTAGAATCAACTCATGTTTTTGCACGCAAAAAAGGCAAAAACCATTTTTAGAGGATATATTTCCTTAAATCGGCTAAATATCCTTCGCCCTACCTCATTTTCATGACGGACAGACACACAGACAGGCAGAAAGACAACAATGTATCAACTCTACAGAAAAATTCTCAGTGAAACTGGATGGTGGGCCTGGCTGCTTGACTCTTGTCGCTGATAAGGGAGCCTAAGAAACTTTGCCTCCACAGTAGGCAGTGAACCTTTGCCCCTTGTGACTTGCTCTGAAATAACCCTCCAGGAGAGTGGACCTAACCCGTCTCTTCTCCAGGTGAGGCTGAATCCAGGCATTTGGATTCTTTAATGTAGAGACTCAGCAGTTGTTATTCCCTCTTCCCTTTCTTCGTTGCATCAGAAGATTTGAATCCTAAGCCCTCCTTGCCTTTGAGGAAAGGGAAACTAAATTTTGGCTGGTTCTGGCTTTGAGCCTAAAGAATCTTTAAGATTTAGACTTATGAAAGAACAAAGAGGAGGAAAGGCTTTTGTGGTGGAGGCAACAAGGAGCACTGTTCTCTGGCAAAAGAAAGATCTTCATGTCATCAGACTGAAAGGGATTTGAGCTGATGGAGGAGGAAGGGGGTTCCCGTTGTACGGGTGGGGTCCCTGAGAGCTGAGCTGGAGGGGCCTTTCAGGAAAAGGGACCAATTGATGTTTGGAAGGAGTTGGATGGGTGGCTTTGATGGAGAACACTGAAGTGCATTGGCTAAAAGCCCAGAGGCCATGCGGCTATGGAGACACTGTCAGCAAGCCACCATGTATTCACATCACTGACCACTGTTTGTCACCTGCGGTGGGGGACCACACCTTTACTTCGTCAGAATCCAGCAGCTAGCTGGTCACCTCCTGGCCAAAGTGCCACTGATGATCCTAAGATCCTGCTCAGTTTCCATTTGACTTACTCTATGGAGAAATCCCACTTACAAAGCCCCAGACACTATGAGCCCCCCAAAAGGGGGTGGAGTGGCGATCTAGTGAAGTGGTAGTGTGGAAACCCTGGTGTGTGTATTTTAGGAGTGCATACTGAATCAACCAGCTAGAGACACCCCAACCAGGGATAGCTGTTGACAACACCCCCGTTACATGTGCGTGCAACATGCCAGGATCCTATGGTTAAGAGCCAATTGGCCACTTAGGAGAATGTTTTGGAATCAGAAAAAGGGGCCAATGATTTTTGCCCAGTCATTACTCTTCATGACAAAAGTCCCTTCATTCTCAGGCCTTGGCTTCTTCAGGAGCCGGAGAAACACATAAACATTCCAGGACAAAGATTTCCTTGACTGAAGAGTTGGGGCATCTTTAGTAACGGGCAAACTAATTATCCCCCGTTTCAGGGGTGGTTTCTGCACACTTCCATTGTTGCTCTTGGCTGCTCTGCCTCTTGGCATGTGAGCCAGCATCCCCGAGAGCAGCCGTCAGCACCTCCATGCTTTACAAGGCGCATCTCTTCCCCCAAACCTGAGCCGTTCCAGGCCCCGGCAGGATGACGGAGGACTTGGCCATCGCTGTAGAAACAGAGTCGTTAGAAGTAATCAGGTCTCAGCCCAAATAGCGGCTTGGATGAAAGAGGGTCGTAAAACTCCTGCTGGAAGTTCCGCTGGGGTTGGCAACTGCATCCTCTACGTGTCGGCACAGCTCTGCCAAGGCGGTCCCCCTATGCCAAGGCCCGAAGCTCCATGAGCCAATATGGCTTTCCTATTTGGGGCTTTCCCATTGGGATCTCTAGCAACACACCATCCCGAAGTGTTTGAAGAAAGAAAAAATCACATCCTTCCCTGTCAACTACTGTCTTTGTAAGGCGATGCTCCCAACATTCTGGGTATGTTGAAAAGAAGAGAAAATAAGTGCGGCTAGATAATACTAATTTATGATTTGTTTTTTCTCTGCATTCCCCTCTCCTCTTCCCTTTCTCTCCTTCAGGCAGGAAATAACGGCTCAGGGGAGGTATGGGGCAGGATGTAAAAGACAGGCCACCAGCATAACTTCCTGGCTTTTGTTTTAAAAATACTATCATAAAAGGAAAGTTTGAACATCCAAAATATGCCAAGAACTTTGCCCTGCTTGCTGGCAGCCCTCTAGTGAGGTGAAAAATCCCTAGGTTTCCCTTGGAAAATCAGAAGTTCTGGCAACTGTAGGCTTTGCCATCCAACTTGGCGGTATTCACTGCAGCAAGCAGAAGCATCCTTCTACGAGCCAGACTCTCTCCACGTCTCCACCGTGCCCTCCACTCCTTTAGCAAGGAGTCAAACCCTGGACATTAGGGCTGAGTGTGTGTTGCCCTTTATCACTCTTGAGTGAGGTCTCCTCCTACCTGCCTTTTAAAAAATCAACCCTTACCTCTAGCTCTCCTTCTTTCCCTTTCCTGCTTTATCTTTCTCTATAGTATTATTACTATTTTATATAGTCCATATGTTATGTATTTGTTTATCATCAGCCTTTCCCAACTTGATAAGGGAAATGACTTTGTCTGTTTTGTTGACCACTGTATGCCCAGTGTCTGACAGAGTAGATGCTCAATAAGTATTTGTTGAATGAAAGGATGAATGTTCTACTGAAAGTGGGAACAATAGATGTTTCTATCTGCATGACTTTTTTTGCACCCAGACAGCTTTGCTCATTTCTGTTGTGTGCTGTATTTCTATAGATCTGATGCAGCAACCTCTGGAGGCCAGAGACTGGTTTACGGGGCTGCATTCTGCAATGTTGGAGAAACAACTGTCTGTCAAGATTGGTCCAGAAGCGAGAGAGAATCTCAGGCCCGAAGGAGCCATACGAGGAGGGTTAACCAATATCCCAATGAGACACTCCTTGGCATTGCACAGTGCTCCAAACCTTGACAGAGCCTGGAGCAGTGACTCTCATTGCTGTCACATTCAATGTCCCCTTTCTCAAACAAATGTTTTGGAACAGCCTATCTTAGGTTGTGTTTGCCAGAAGTTGACTCTGAAACAAAGACAGGAGTTTAAATAGTGTATGTGGGAGATGATCTCAGGAAGCACTGCTCGGGGGATGGTGTAGTGAGACAGGGAAGGGCGAGAAGCCAATTTAGGATGCGTGATCAAATGAGTTACCACCGTGGGCAACTGAGGCTCATTGCCAGTGGGGACCTCTGAGAGAGGAGCAGAACACGCCTCAGGGTTATCTCACCTGAGAGTGTATTAGCCACCAACCCACTACGTGTCATCCGGCAAGGGCTGCTTCAAGGTCAAGGGAAATGCCCTGAGGCTGAGGGTGGCAGGTGATGGCAGAGGACATCTTTCTATGTGTGCAGATGAATGCTCTGGGATATTCCTAGGGTGACACTGACAGAGTCTGCTAAACACTCCCTTTAAAACCAGAAATCCTTCATCTACAATCATCATTTTTTAAAGACCAAATAAGAGGACAATATTTATAACAAAATACGTACATCAACATTCAAATACACTAGACACACTAGAACACACGACGAAGCAATCAGATATTTGCCCTCATGCATAGAAACACTGAAGTCAACAACCACAAATACAGATCAAGACTTGTTTGTTACAGTTGTGCGTCGCTTAACGACAGGAATGTGTTCCGAGAAATGCCTTGTTACACAATTTCGTCATTGAGCAAATATCATAGGGTGTGTTGACAGAAACTTAGATGGTACAGCCTGCTACACACCTAGGCTCTATGGTACTAATCTTACAGGACAACCATCGTATGTGAGGTCTGTTACTGACCGAATGTTATGTGGCACATGACTGTATATCGAAGACTTGAATGCTGTCCACAGTATTGCCTTTACAATATGATTTTCTGATATACAGAACAGGTCTTGTTATGGTTAGAAAAAAGTACAGTCTTTCCTCAACTTACACGGTAGTTATATTCTTGTAAAATTCAGCATGTATTAAAGCTGTGTGAAGAATACCTTGTGTGGGTATGTCAAATGGACTTAGGGTCTAGGCTCAGAGAATTATAAACTGGTGCTTCACCTATATGAACGCCTATTGGACATTCAGAAGTCAGAATCCCGGACAGTTCTTCGTGGTGTGGGACTATCTCGTGCATTGCAGAATATTTGGCATTTGTAGCCTCTGACCACTAAATGCCAATGTCACATCTCAATCTTTGTGACTACTGACTCCCCAAACGAACTTCTGGGAAACCTCCAGGGGCAGTATCACTCCCGTTTGATGAACTACTGATTTAAGGAAAGGGTGGACAGGAAGCTCCAAGAATGACTGAGACATGATTTCCTATTAACTGAGATGAATGGGAATTTGAAATAAAAAATTAAGTTGAGTTATAGGAAGGAGAGTTGGTTTTGCAGGTACCTCTGATTTTGTGGCCAGATTCAGACTCACTCCACAAGCAGAGAAGACTGCTGGAGAAGCCTCAGCTTCTACAAGACCCACAGTGTTGTAATTGTTTTCTGGAGGAACTATCATTTATCACCAGGACAATACCTGCCTATTATGCTGCAGGCCTGCGGAAGATGCTAAAAAATATCATTTCTCTTGAAGAACAGCTTCCTGCAAAAGTGTCATTCTTTCTTGACCCAGCATCTAAATTCAAAGATCCCAAGCAAATGATAGAGGAGTTGGCTCATCATCGGGGTGTGTGCAACAGTGCACAAGAATCTGACAGGCTTTTGGGTGTGTTCTCTATTGACTAACCTTTCAGCAGTGACAGTGAAGAAAGGGCCAGTGAACATAGCCATGCCGGGCAAATCCTGGGGGCTGAGGGAGCAGGCAGGTGCAGAGCCAATATAGAGAATTCGGTGCATGTGGATTCTCTATGCTTCACTGGTTCAAAAGCAAAGCCTGAACTAGCCCTCTGGGGCGAGACAAAGATAAGGCTTGGGGCAGCCCCACTGTGCAAAAGACCATATTACCTAGAGTGGAAGGGAGCTTGGCTATTGGCATTGGACTCGACACACAAGTTTCTAATATAAATTTTATCATAGCGGTTAAGAGGGCTGCCTTTGGAGTCAGACTTGCTGAGGTTTGACACCCCAGGTCCATTGTTTACAAACTCTCGGGTCTTGAATAAGATATTAATCTCTAGCACCTCAGTTTCCCCATCTGAAAAGTGGGGATAATGCTGAATGTTAGGCTTTGTAAGGATCAGGCAAGGTAGTCTGCATAAAAGCTTAGCACAATGCCTAGCACATAGTAAGAATGTGATAAATGCTGGTATTATTATTAAAATTGGGACAAAAATCACAACTTTTTGGGACTGTGAAATATCGCTTGTTTGGCATGCTAGAAATAAAACAAATTGTAGTTACTACTTGCTTGGTGAATCCAGGACAGTATCTTATCTACTTCTAGAACTCTAGTGGCCAGCACTATGCTTGATGCAGGGTAGAAACTCAAGAAATGTTTATGGACTTCTGTTGACAAAGGTAGAAAGTTCAGATCGGAGTACAGAGTAGGTTGACCAGATAACCACATTCTACCAATTCTAACCCCATGTAAATGAAATCTTAGACATAAAAAAAGGTGGTATGCATAATAAGCAGTGTCTAGGATTAGGGCTAAAATGAGGTACAGTTTTATATTAAATTATTTTGTCATTATTATATTGTGTTTATAATATATATATTTATACTCTATAAAACATATAATTTCCTGTCTCACTCTGAAATCTTGGTTTATCACTGAGATGTTTCCCTGTTACAGAGAAACTCAACAAAGGCTTTGACACGGGCATCGATGCTGTCACCTTGAACTGAAATCTATTAAAGTTGCACCCCTTCCCAGTACCAAAGTCAATGTAGGAATTAAGTGGCTGCCATATTTATTAATCTTTTCATTAGTTCCAGAGCAGGAAGACACTTTTATAAGGTCTTCAAGATAACTTTTCCCCCATGACGTTTGTTGAGAGACTGGCCAAAGTATTGATAGAACTGACCCAGGGTTGAATCCTGGTTTTGATGCTCACGTAATGTGTGACCTTGGACACACCGCTCATCTCTGTTGGCGTGGCACTGTTAGCATGATCTCCGGCTTCTGCTCACCTCTTTGACTGTATCTCCTGCACCTCTCCCACCCCTCCCCCATCTTTCTGTTCCATCCCCGGTGGTTTTCTTTCTGTCTTTCAAATATACCAAACACATGGCTCAGAGTTGTTGTGTTTGCTGGCCGCCTTGATCAGACCTTCACCACGTGGGGAAATTAAGATGATAACAACCTCATGCCAGCACAGTTCAATCTTTTTTTTGTCAAATTAGTGTTGGTGCGAAGCTAGTGTTGCTGGATTTGGCAAAGGAAAATACAGGATGCTCAGTTAAATCTGAGTTTCAGATAAACAACGGAAATATTTTTGTATAAGCATGTCCCTGGCAGCCCTCGGAATTATGGCTAAGGGATTGCGGTTCTGTATTACTTCCCCATTTTACAGATAGGAAACTGGGGCACAGAGAGGTTGAATAACTTGGCTATGATCATACAGCGAGAAAGAGGCAGAGCCAGGTTCCGACTCCAGCACTCGTGGGCGCCTCTTTATGAATGAAGGGCTCTGACGCTGAGCTTCTTTCTCTTCAGAGCACGATTGTAACTTCTACTTCATGGAATTGTGGGTAGGATCACATGAAATAATACATACAAAACACCTGGTATGCAATAGCTCCTCAGTAAATAGTACCGGGGGAAAAATATTAGCAAGGGAATATTTTTAACCAGAAAAAGCCGCCGTCTTGGAAAGACTAGTTAGTGTAGCTCTTTGTTAGACATACGTTCACAACAGATATTTGGATTTTCGGTTTTAAAAGTAAAAAAGAACATTCAAAGCCATCATCTCATAAGGAAAGGAAGAAGAATTTTGTTGCCTGGATTATCTGCCAGCTGAATGAAGTTTTATTTTTGCTTCATCAGGTGGCAAAAGACCATTAAAAAAATTTCTAGTGGATGAATGGTTTCTACAATTTATTTCTCCAAATAAGTCTAATTTACCTTTTTATTTTATGCATAAATTGGTGGATTTTCCCATCAAAGAGTTGGAAATGAAAAAAAAAAAATGAATAGAACTGTTTTTCTGCCTGGTTTCAGTTGCGAGGGTTTTGTCGCAGTTTACCCAGGTTCAATGACTGCGTGGAAGCAATCCCCAGCTGGTTTTGCCTCTTTTTTTTTTTTGCATAGACACAGAGAAAACTGGCTTGTAACTTTAAAGAATATGAAGTGGCAAGTGAGAAAACATTGCTTTTGCCTCACAGCTACAGTCTTTGTGTCTTGGGTGTATTATGGCCCTTAAAAGAGGCATGAATTTGTGCTGGTAAATGTGACAATGAAGCTAAACCAACTATCTCTGGTTCTTTCCAGGAATAGTTTTCCATTTTGGAAAATCCAGACTGGATTTAGAGTAGAATTAATATTTTGTTTTCATAGAAATATCTCCTTTTTGTCTCTGTATTCTGTTCTGGTGGCCTATGTCATAATATCTTCCATTTGTATGCAATTGCTCACTCGAAGAATAAACAGAATCAGGAGGTCCCCATGTGGGGTCGCCCTGGGAGAGCCCCGGGAGACACAAATATCACTTGTCTGCTAGCTCAGAGATCTGGGGACTTCGTGCATTACACGATTAGGCATACAGAGAAATCAGCACCTCAACAGGGAAGAACAAGTAATCATTTCACTATAAATTCAGAGGCCTATTTTCATTCCTATTATTCTTAAAATGGATAATTCCATTTTCATGTGTATATAATTGTTTTTTGAGCACAAACAGCTTCCAGAAAATTTTGTACCAGGAGCTAAAAGTTTTATCATTTGCCTTTAGCAGCTTAGAAATTAACTGGGGGTTATTTTAAATGGAATTAAGAACTTACCTTTAAAATTTAGTTTTCTTCTAGTTACAAATAAGCCCAGGCTATAAGATAATAATAACAAATTATCGAATAAATTAATTATATATTAAAATTAGCAATTGACATTCATTATAGAATAAATAT
Organism: Tapirus indicus; assembly: GCA_031878705.1. Lineage (NCBI taxonomy): Eukaryota > Metazoa > Chordata > Mammalia > Perissodactyla > Tapiridae > Tapirus > Tapirus indicus. The sequence continues at coordinate 50,882,058 of CM062929.1, forward strand.
AGTCATGTTTATTATTATGAATATATTCTGTGTGCAGAATATTTTTCTATGTAATAATGATTATTGAAAAATATTCACATAATCCAAGCTGAAACAAAGATAAAATAAATTCATGCAAACTGGTGAAATATGTTAGACTGTATTCATTATTATAAATTCAGAAGAACTGCTTTTTTTTAAAAGGGATTTAAAAAATATGTCGATGGAGACAAAGACATAATTTTAGGTGTCCTTTAAGAAAAAAACACACCAAAGAAAATCTTTTGCTTAAATTTTTTTTTTTCCACTTGTTTTCATTCATCCTTATTATTATTTTTTGGTTTTCTGGAAAGAGTGTTGCCAAGGCTAAGACTCTCTATTGATAAATATAGGACAACAAGAAACTGAATGATAAAAAACAGTTCATTCCATCATCCAACTATTCCCAAATATCAGAATGGGTGGCCCCTGCTAAATCAATGAGTCATATCCCTTTTGGATTTATGGGTCCCTTTGAATATCTGATAGAAACAGGGAGTTCTCTCTCCCAAGTGGACATGCATAAGAAATTCTGTGTTCAAGAATTTGTCGTTCCTCCTTACCCAGCCTATCCATGACATTCAGTGGGGTAATAATTCCTCCTATAGTAAAAATTCTAGAAGGCCATTCAAGCAGTGCTGGCTACATAATTTGTGGGATCCTGTGCAAAATGAAAATGAGAGGTCTCTTGCTCAAAAATTATTGAGCATTCAAGATGGTGACAGCAGAGTATTAAACCAAGTGTGGGACACTTCTAAGCGTGGGCCCCTGTGTGACTGCACATGTTGTATGTCCATGAAGCCAGCCCGACTTTCAAGTGTAGGTGGTAGTTTAGATTTCAAGCTCTGATGCTGGACTCACTGAGCTCAAATCATAGCTCCCCTGAGATTTCCTGAGCAGGTTACTTTGTGTCTCACTTTCCTTTCTTGTAATAACAGTACCTATCTCATAGGGTTTTTGTGAATAATAAATAACTACATATAAAATTCCTAGAATACTAAGGACACAGTATTGGCTGTTATTATTCTTTTTAAAAATGTCAATTGTAAATCACAGCATGTTTCTCCCTTGCTTAAAGTTTCTCAATGGCCCCCTCGCATGTGGGGCACCCTCCACACCAGGCCTGCAAGGTCCTGCATGGGCTTACTGCTTCCTGCCTCCCCAACTTCTTCTCACCACTTCTGCTCTTTGCTCAGCATGCTTAAGCCATCCTTGTCTTCTACTAGTTCACAATACGTGCCAAGCCCTCTCTTATCTCAGGGTCTTCGCACAGGCTCTCTGCCTGCGATGTTCTCTCCAACCCCAGCCAAGCCCCCTCTTTGCATGAGCCCCATGTTAGTTTAAATGTCACCTCTTCGGGAAGGCCTTTCTTCTTTATGGTCATCCTTCCTTCTTTTTGTTTCGCTAATAGCTTTACTGAGATATAATTTACATACCATAAAATGCACTGTTTAAAAGGTAGAGGTCAATGAGTCATAGTATATTTTCAGAGTTGTGCAACCTTCACCATAATCTAACTTTAGAACATTTTATCCACCCCAATCCCCAAAGAAGAAACCCATTTGCAGTTACTCCCCATTCCCACCTCCAGTCCCAGGGAACCACTATTCTACTTACTGTCTCTATGGATTTGCCTTTTCTGGACATTTCATGAACATGGAATCAGACAATATATGATCTTTTGTGTCTGAGTTCTTTCACTTAGCATAATGTTTTTGAGGTTCATCCATGTTGTAGTATGTATCAGTACCTCATCTTTTATTAATTGCTCATTAGTATTCCATTGTATGGATGAACTGCATTTTATTTATCCACTCACTGTTCATTGAAGGACATTTGGGGGTTTCTACTTTCTGGCTGTCATGAAAAATGCTACTAATAACCCTTGCATTGCAAGTAGAAGGGTCTTTCTTGACCATCCTGCCCAAAGGGGTTCCCTTGTCCTTCATGTATTCTCTTCCATCTCTGTTAATTTCCCTCAGAATGCTTATTTTTATTTGTGGTTATTTTTCTTTGCTTTTTAAAAAAATGTGTCTCCCCAATTAGAATGTGATCTCCATGGAGCAGAAACTAGGAGTGTCTTGATCATCAGCGTGTCCCCAGCGCTGGGTACGCTGTAGGCAGTTAACAAATAATTGTTGACTGACTGAATGAATAAGTACATTTTCTGTTGAACAGTTTTTGGTGGAATCCATGTAATACTTAGATTATAATTCCGACGCCCATGCCCAATCAACAAATGGGGAGCCATCATTGTAAGGCGGCATCTATTCTCCTAGGACCACCCTCCCCAAATGCGAAGTCATTAAGAGCAGCATAAGACTTGAAGAAAAGGTCAGAAGAAAAATGTGGATAACCACATGCAAAGGAAAATAATTTAGAACAAAGCATATATCATAAAAGGTAATGTATAAATGATGTTCAGTTCTTCATAAATATTTCTGAAGGGAAGGACTTGCTTATCTATGAAACTGCACTCAGAGTGTCCAGTTCCTAGCCTAACTCTGCCCTCATCTTCCCCAAATTGATGACATCCTTCTAGAATTTTGATCTCTGAATCTCTGTGTGATATTAGAGAGCAGGCAAGACATGTAATGGAAACATGTACTTGTTGAGTGGCCCTTTGATTCAAGAGAATGAAAATATGACTCAAATTTAGAAACCACTATGATGTTTTGAGCATTGTACTTGCCTTGCAATGGCCCACTTTGACTCATCTTCTTGTGCTTAAACTAATGCTTTCTCAAGTAAAGAAGGGGTGGAATTTCATACTGCTATTGAATAAGACAAAATGGCAAGATTTATTCATCTATTTCATTCAGAATTTCTGCAATTATCAAGAAAATCTCCTAAAAGAAAAGACACGAAAAGAGTAAATTTTCAAATCAACATTGTTCATCACTTAAAGGGCAAACCAGTCTCCAATTGAAGTCACCATGGGAAGAACACCATGCTTCCCAATGTCTCCTGAAATTGTCATGGAACTCCTAGAAGCTCTCATTTTGTCCAGCCTATGTTTCCTACTCCACAATTCTGACTACACCCTTACATTTCAAAGTTCTTGGACATGGCTATTGACCTAATCCACGACTTGCCTTCTACCATCTTGGCTCTAACAGTGGTTAAACTTTTCACCTTGTTCTGACCGTGGCTCTAGTCCAGGTCAGATGCTCAGGCTGGTTCACTGCCTCTTAGTGGTTACCAAAGCATTGAATTTCCAGTGTGGCCAGCCAGCCTCTGAGGTCTTTCCAGGTAGTGACCAACTGTCCTGATTTGCCTGAGGCTGTACTAATTTCAGCACTGAAAGACCTACATCCCAGGAAATCCCTCAGTCCTGGGCAAACCGGGACAGTTGGTTACCCTACTCCCAGGTTTCTACAAAGTTTATGTCAAGGACTACTGGTACCCATCCATTAGCCTAGCCTTTTATATTGGTCTAAATGGATTTCTAATACTCTTGTTTCCATTGCCCAATGATTAATCTGAGATGGAGTGCATGATGCAGTTATTTTAGGATAGCTTAAAATATGTAACCCATTGATCAAGAAATTTCACTTAATCATGGGATATGTACAAAGATTGGTTACAAGGATGCTTAGTTCTATGCTGTTAATTATAATCAAACTTGAAAACAACCTAAATATACAACCATTGGCCAAGGGTAAAATAAAGTGTGCATCTGTTCCATGGAATATTTTTGTGTGGCCTTTAAAAATGAATGTAGAAGAATATTTAATGGCATAGGCAGGATGTTCACAATTTTAGGGTAGGAAAAATCGATTTAGAAAACCATAGGCAGATATGACTAGTTTTTGCAAGAAAAAAATACTATGACATGGACATGTACACACATGATAAATATTTACAAACCAAAATATTGACAGCGGGCTGTTGCAGTACTGAGGAATGGTCATGGATAGCTGGGAGACAGGGCTTCATCCCTGTCTTAATCTCCATTAGCAACTCACCTACACCCCAGCTATCAGAAAGTGCTTGCTATGCAACATAGCTTTAGGGCAAATCTTCTAGGCTTTCTTCTAACATGTTTTACCAACTGTAAGTCCCTCCTTTACTGATATTCCCGGATTATCATTTTCTATGGATGGCGAGATTATAGATGATTTTTATTTTTTTCTATTTTGACTTTCCTTGTTTTCTATTCCTTCATAAATAAACATGTATTACTTTTGTTTTTTCTAAGTAATACAAATTATATGAGAAAGAGGAAATTTTCATGATAGTAAGTAGAGAAATTAGGCAAACAGGTAAGGGGGGGCAACAGAAGATGTCATTTACTGGACATGGTATAGACTGTTGCCCATGTGGGGCAATTTTCAGTAATACCAAAAGAGTTTGCATACACCCTCCCAATTATCCTTGCAGCAACTCTTAAATTGATGCCTAAAATCCCCACCTTATTTCTCAGAGTTAAAGCATCAAAAGTCTCCAATGGAGTGCACATGGGAAGCTAAGTCATCATTGGTCATTATCAACTTGTCATAAATTAATTCATAAGATTACTTCCAGTTACCTGGGGGGACCCTGTAAGAAGAGAACACAGGGTAGCTAGTTTTTGCTGAGAAAGTTGTGGTGATAAAGATTTGGGCTTCTGGAAACACACAGGGTTGGTCAGCTATGCAGTAAATCGAGTTTAGGGGAAGGGCCAAAATGGAACACGAAGGAGTGAAGAATTGGCCCCAACCCAACTCTCAACATAATACAACACTCCATGCTTGTGTTATGCTTTTCTGTGTCATTTCACGCCGACTCACGTGGTTTTAGAACCAGAACCCCAGATTGCAAAAGAATCAATGACTGATAATCTTTTAAAGGAAACATTAAAAAAAATAATAACGGTTACCTTTTATTGTGCACTCTGTGTGTGCCACGCACTGTTCTAAGTATTTTGTGTACATTCTCTCTCTTAACGCCTCACGGTAAATTTACGAGGTGGGATAGCGGTAGAGATTAGGAAATGGAGGCACAGGAGACTAAGAAGCTTTGCTACAGGTCACGAAAACAGTACGTGGAGAATTTGAACTCAAGTCTGTCTGACCTCAACTTTCTTCCTTAGGGCCAGTAGGGATGCATCTCTCTGACTTCTCCTTTTGCCACTAGCTAGAGAAATCGATCTGCTTTTAAATAGATCACCTAATTGGATCAGGTCCTCCTGAGACGGATCATCTGTATATCTTATGGTCAACTAAATTGAGATGTTAATTATATCTGCAAAATCCTTTCACAGCAGTACCTAGATTAGTATTTGATTGAATAAACATGAGATGGTCATCTTGGGAGGCCATCTTTAGAATTTTGCCTATCACATATCGTCTTTCAAAATTTTCGATTGATGATAATTGAATTAATTTTTTATGTGACCTGGAGTGATACTTCTTTTGACAGAGAATCAATTAATGCTTGTAAATACTAAAACTAACACACTGAAGTTAAGTATTACTGGAATCCCGTTTGCAAAAAATCTCTTTATTTCCTTCATTTTTTTCTCCATCGTAAACTCTTTGGCTTATAATATTCTGTTGTTTCATCAAAGATTTTTTGAAGTTTGCTATTTGTTTGGAGTTCAAAGGAAATGTCACTTCCAACCTCCCCAATTTTTAATAATGGAAAATACTCTCTAACTGATTCTGGATAAAAACACAGTTGACAGAAAAAAAGATCTTCTCACTCGATAAGGGAAAACAGTGAATTAATGAGTATTTAGTTTAATTTTTTAAAAACCTGAGTATTGGCAGATCAGAAGTTGACAAAAATTATTCTAGTCCAATTTGTGGATCAAATGCAAATAGCCGCTTCTTTGCTTTTTTCTAATGGATTGCAATTGAAATGTTACATTTTCATTTTAGACTGACAAAGGAAAAACACTCAGCAATATTCTGAGGCCAAAAATTATGGCTGGAACCTCTAAGTAAGTCATTTTATAACAGCTTTGTTCCCTGGATGCTGGCTTATCAAAAATGCCCAGGATCTTATTGAAGTGAACTATTCTAATGAAAAAGAAGATTTGATGAGCAGGAATTGCTCTAAGCAACATTGCTTTCCCAGTCGCTCTTCTGGTTTCATATGGGAAAAACCTGAAGTTTCCAGGTGACCACAGATTATGATAATATTCAGAGAAATACAGAATTTTCCAGGTGGAATATTGGCAGAATAGACAAAACATGTTTCATTTTTGTGAAAACAGTTATAGCTTCCAAATACTATTTAAACCTTCAATTTCAATCACTTAGTCATTTATACAGGTATTTATTTATTTATTGTCTGCAAGGTGCCAGGCACTGCTCTAGGTGCTGCAGAAACAGCAGAGAAGAGAACAAGAACAAAATTCATGACTTGACAGAGGCTGTATAAGAAAGGCTTTGGCCAGGTGATCTAGGGAACGGTTCTTGATAAGTGTATTAAATAAGATGCAATGTCATGATTGAACTTACGGCTAAATCGATATTCTCCAATGTGACGTATTTGGAGCTAGAATCCTTGAATGGCTTCAAGTCTGAGGTTGTTAGCCAGACATAACAAAATCCTCACAAAGCCACTGAGGCAGAGAATTGAAAAAGACTGCCGCATCCTAGAGATCCCTTCCAATCTCGGATTCCGGTTACTTCCTCCAGATTGATTTTCTTTCCTCCAGGTGGCACAGCAGAGTTGCACTAAGAGGTGGAAAGAAATTGACACCCTCCATCGAGAACCACTTCCCATCTAAAATGAAGTCATTTGTGGTAAGCTGAATAATGGCCCCTAGAATGCCCGCGTCCTAATCCCCAGAACCTGTGAATATGTTCCCTTATGTGATCAAAAGGACTTTGCAGATGGGAGTAAATTAAGGATCTTGAGATGGGAGATTAGTTTTTATTATCCAGGTGGGTCCAATGTAATCACAAGGGTCCTTATCAGAGGGAGGCAGGAGGGTCAGAGTCATTAATAGGAGATTATGAAGACAGAAGAGGTTGGAGTAATTCAAGGAAGGGGCCATGAGCCAAGAGATGCAGGCAGCCTCTAGAAGCTGAAAAGACAAGGAAACAGCTTCTTCCCTGAAGCCTCGAGAAGGAACCAGCCCCGCTGACACCTCAGTGAGGCCAATTTTGACTTCCGACCTCCTGAACTGTAAGATAATAAATTTGTGTGGTTTTACCACTAAGTTTGTGGTGATTTGTTACAACAGCAGTAGAAATGGACACATCATTGAAGATGTGCCTTAAAACTGCACATCTGATTTCTTAATAGTTATTTCAGAAAATAGGAAGTGTAGCCCCTTTCACCTGGGGAAGCCACACAATTATCAGACTCATTTGTTATAAGAAGAGCTCATCACTCAGTCTTTCTATGTGTCGGGCACTGTTCTTAATGCTTGGCAGTTATATTATTGACTAATTTAATCCTCAAGAGAACTCCTTGAAGTAGGGCCATTATGGTGCAATTTTACCAGTGAGGAAACAGAGGCAGCTTCCCAGTTAGTGGCAGAACGGGGACTCGAAGCGAAGGAGCTTGACCCCTGAGACCGTGCTCCACTGTCCCTGCCACCTGGGGAGCACACCTGGACACACTGTCCAGTGGGGCTTTGCAGAGAGACGTGATCTTTCAGCAAAGCCAGAAGTCACTTCGAATAAAGGCTAGTGAAGCAGGCCAGGTCATTTTGCTGAGTTAAACTGCTTTTGATCTATGATGAAGTGTAATTATAATGATTATAATCTCGTTAGCTTGCTATCCTTGTGGGGCTCATCAGACAGCTCCTGAAGAAATTTTGCAAAAATCTTTGCAGTCTCGGCAACCACGTTGGAATAAATGTCTCATTCTCCCCGGGGACCACTTGGAAGGAAACGACTATTTGCTATGGACACTCTAAGGACATCCTCTTCTAAGAGAAACATTTGGAAAGATGAGATAGTCTTTAAAGTGAAAAAGAAAAAAAAAAGCAAGGAATTTTTAGAATTTTATTTTGACACTTTCGGAACAGGTCCTCCTCTGATTCAACTATTTTCCACAAACTGGTGAAGCAAAAAAAAAAAAAAAAAAAATCAACTCAGTATCAGGTTCATTTTTATTCTGTTGTTTATATTTCAGAGTCTCTTTCTTTCTTTCTTTTCCTTTTTTTTTTTCTAAATTGAAAGCAACAGTTAATATCAACAGCTCTTCCCACTTTTTACTATTTATTCATCATTCTCAACTATCCCTATTTCCTTTCATTTTCTATGCCTTTCATTTATTCCACCTTTATTTACTGAGCACCTACTGTGCTCCAGGCACTGTCTTTGGCCCCGAAGATGTAATAATGAAAAGACAGGCATGTGTCAGTACTCCATTCCTCTTTGTGCTCTTTCATCATATGGATCCACCATATTTTGTTTATTCCTTCATCAGCTATTCGACACTACACTTGTTTCCGTCTTTTGGCTACTGTGAATAGTGCTTCTAAAATATTCATGGACAAGTTTTTGTTGAACATCTGCTTTCAATTTTTTAGGGTATGTGCCTAGGAGTGGAACTGCTGGGTCATATAGTAAGTCTATGTTTAACTTATTGAGGACCTGCCAGACACAAAAGACCACCTATTGTATGATTCCGTTTTTATGAAATGCCCAGAATAGGCAAATCCAAAGACACAAAAAGCAGATGAGTGGTTGCCAGCAACTAGGGTGGTGGGGAGAAATGGGGAATGATTGTTTAATGGGTATGGGGTTTTCTTTTGGGGTGAAGAAAATGTTCTGGAACTAGATAATGGCGATAGTTGCACAGTCAACATAACTAAAAGCCATTGAAGTGTACACTTTACATTGGCTAAAATGGTGAATTTTATGTTATGTGTATTCTACCACAATTAAAAAAAGACCCAAGAAGTTGAGTAAGAGGATAGAGGGGGGATGTAGGGGTGGATAGGGGCTCAGGCAAGGTCTAGAGGGGGAGGTGACACTGGGCAGAATTGCAGGAGGGGGCAGGCAATGCAGACATGTGGGGTCACAGGCATTACATGCTGGTCCTCTGTCTCAGTGGGTAATTTCACTACCCAGGGGACATTTGGCAAAGTCCAGTGACATTTTTAGCTGTCATGACTGGGGAAGGGGGGTGCTACCGGCATCTAGTGGGTAGAGGCCAGGGATGCTGTTCAACATCCTGCAATGCACAGGACAGCCCCCCTGAAGGACCCGACCCCAATGAAAATAGTGACAAAGCTGAGAAATCCTGGTCTAAGTTTTTTGAATCCGAACCTTAACAGCTGTTGGAAAGAAGCCACTTTTGTCTAATGCAGGGTGAAGGACTGCTCTCCCAGACGCCTGTCTAGCTTTGAGTCTGGTTTTGACCCCTGTATCTACAGCAAGAGAGAGACGAACACCCCTCAGCCCCTTGACTCTGTGAGGACTGGTTTAACTCCAAGACCGTCTGCACAGATCGTAGGCACATACTTCCACGTAGACCTGGAGTTGGTCAAAGACGTGTTCACATTAATAGCCTTTAGACACTATATTACGGCGGTGGGGTGGGGCATGGGGGAAAATTTGGCAAATGCTTCCAGAAGATCAAGGTTTACCTCCCCTTCAGCTGACCACGAAACATCTGCAAGTCTGAAACCCACACTCAATGACATACGTAGGTGCAATGCTTCTCCATTTTAACATAGGATTTCACTTTCCTGCCTCCCCGTGCCTCCTCCTGGCTGAAGCCAACTGACCAAACATCCTACCCAAGAGTCCAGGCGGGATATGGCCATCCGCCTGAGCACCAGCCTCGCAGGACTGGCTTTTTGTCAACAGGAGGAGCTTAAGCCTGCTTCCACCAGCCCTAGAGGAGTTTTCCATGCAAAGCTTCACAACCACAATAAGATATTTACTGTCTTTATCTGAGAGATCAAACCCGCACACAGATGTCACATTTCTCAAATTCCATCAGTAGATCAGACAAGCCGTCTCTGGAAAGAGGACATTCCAGCCGGCAAGTTCAGAGCGTGCTGGCTTCGAGGGCTGTTCCCTTCCTATTTTCTGTCGTGCACCCTGAGCCTTTGTTGTCTCTGCATTGCTGATAAATCAATCCATCAAAAAATTTCCTCAGTGAAACTCAATCAAGAAAGGTCATGTCAGCGGGAGAGGAACAGATTAAATTAGCATCAAATTAGACATGGAAAGTGAGTTCTGTCAAAATCATCGCAGCGCTCAGCACAATTAGAATATGTTAATTATGCATTTCATTAAGGTGGATGTGAGATGAAATGTCACTGGGGTAGGCATCCGAAAAAGGGAAGATTGCCAGGCACAACTTTCTCTAGACAATGTGTGACACCTTCATTAACATCAAGAATCACAAGTCTGCCTTGACTTTTTCTGTAAAGGATTAAACCATTAACTGTTTGCTGGCTCCTCTCATTTGTGCAGGGGTCCCTGTCCTCAGAGTGGGCCAGCCCCTCCTAAGTGACTGGCTTTCTCTGCCACCGCCATGGCCCCAGGGGCTGCTGGGAGTGCCCGGTGGGCAATGGAGAGGGTGGTGGTTTTTAATGAACTCCCTGGAAGCTTCGCGGGGATCACGCCACCGCCTTAGGGGGTGGCAGGATGCTGAGAATGGAGAGAGGAGAGAAATGAGGGGTGAGGATTACAGAGGGAGGGAGGAGCGGCAAGGAGGAGGCTCTTGGTCTCATTCTTGGGGGTGAAAGATATAATCAACGTAATGGGAGGCGGGCAGGGGGGATCAGATTTACAAACTTACACTTGGCAAACTCTAATTTGGTGAATTATTTTGCCGATCACTCTCTGAGTCATGGTAACCAGCGGGCTTTTTCCTAGAGTGAAGTAGTTCCTCTCGAGGCAGCTTCGTAAGATACTTGTCAGATGCTTACAGTAGTAGGAGTTTTAATTTGTGCTGCCTCCTCCTTCTGTGCTTTCTTAGCGCATACCCTTCCTATGGCATTCTACACAAGGGGAGGGCAGATGCATCCTCTGTGTGGCTCATTCTCCTGACGGTGTTACCCTGGCAGCCCCCTTTCCTCACCGCCCCCAAGAGCTATCTCCAAGTGTCCGGCTGGCAGTGGGAAATTTCTTCAGGGGCTTTCCAATTGCCCCCTTGTGGAATATTCTCTAACACCTCACATATGCTGTTCCTCTGCTGGGAACACTCACCTTCCACCTGTCTGCCCTGCTCCCTACTCCTTCACATCCACAAAAACACAGAGCCATACTTTGCTGCATCACTCCCTTGCTCCTTCCTCAACTTTCACCTGAAACATGGCTTCCTCCAGAATGTTTCCCTGACCACATCTCTTAGATCTGCACTAGATGCCCTTTTTGTTCTCATGGGACCCTGAACTTGCATAAATTCACCAGAGTCAGTTTCTGTTGCTTGCACGTAAATAACTCTAATGACACACTCAAACGGTTGTACTTCTTACAGTGCATTGCAGTTGCTAGTTGAACTGTCCATCTACCCACTAGGTGGTAAATTCTATAGCTTTTTTTTTTTTTTTTAAATCTCTACTCCTTGGTACATAGAAGGTACTCATCAAATATATCAGTAAAAAAATGAATGGCCAGGTTATGGAATTTTTATCATGACATAAGTTCTATTTTTTAGCAATAGGAGAGAAAGCAAAGGTTATAAACTTTATTTCTAGCCTTTCTCAACAGGATTACTTTTTCTTGTATTAGATTAACACATATACATCAGCATACATCAATTTCTAACATAGCCAGTTGGAACTCATTTCCTCTAATGCTTAGCATAAATATGACACACGTTGTTGCTTCCATTTTTTTCACCCATACGCCACTAGGACATTCTTCTGTGAATTCACCTGATTTTCCCTCTTTTTTTCCCCTTCTTTCTTTTCTTCTCTCTCTTTCTCATTCTCTCACTCTCTATAAAATATCAATGATCAGCTCCTGGCTTTTGACCAAACCTAAAAGGCAATCACTTTTTATCCAAATTCTTTCGGGGATTTGCACAGTAGAAAATAACCTTAGTCTCAACCATGATGGCCGAGTAGACAGAACAATCCACTAAGTGGTAGGATGGCTTTGGGTAAGTCTGCTTTCTCCTTGGTAGTATGAGAATAACTTCTTCATTGCATGCTTTAATTGGGAAAATACAGGCAAAATACAAAGCTGGTGCCTAGCACATAACACATCCCCAATAAATGACAGTGATGAAGACGAGTAGGATGATAATGACGATGACAACAATCGTGAGCTGGTATCTGAGCGTACCCAGAAGATTGGGAGGCTGCCTCGGGTCCCATTCTGAAAATAATGCATTAGCACAAATATCTGAATTTACAGGGAGAAAAGACAGCATTGGCTACCATTGCCTATTTTAAATTTTGCATGAGAACAAGGAAACGCGCAGGGGGCTGGGACTCTCTGGCAGAAACACCCCAGAGCTGCGAGGTTCTGGAGTGAAACATTGCCGCGTACCGAGGCCCAAAGGAATTCCAAGGAAACTGACAAGGGAAGTACAGAGTTCTTCTGGAGCCCAGGATGAGCTATTAATGCCTGGCTCTCCAGACTGTCTCATTTTCTGAGCTTCATTTAATTTTTGGGATCACCTGGGCCCAGCCTGTTAGAAAAGGGAGGATAGTGGAAATTACTCAGGAGCTGGCTCTGATCTGATGAAGCCAACTGCCTCACCTTGTGGCAAGAGCTAGTGGGAGGGGAGGAGGGAGAGGGCTCGCCAGCCTGGGTACAAAGCTTCCTCCCAGCCTGCAGTGCCTTCTAGCTTCCCTGTCAGCGCCACAATTGATATTAAAATCAAGGGGTTGGCATAAAGCTGGTAGCACTGGCAGAATTCCAGGCTGGATCTAATGAGCCTCACCTGGGCTAATTACATTTTTTACAAACCCTGCCGGAGAGGTTGGAGTTGCCAATCGGTCGTCCAGAATGATTGCATCAGGAATTTCTCAGCCCTGAGATTTCTATCTGCTGGCAGTTGCTGCTCCAGAGGGCCAGAAAGTGACCGGAGGAAGTCTGGCTACTTCCTTGTGTGGTCACAGGGCAGTTACCCTCTTTGTCCTGGAAAGAAAAGAAAGCTGAGAAGTAGGAGGTGGTCTTCAGCCCAGCTGCGCCACGTGTGGGCTCACCTGCTATCTTGTTATAAAGACGGGCTCTCAGGCCTCACCCAAGACCTGTGGAATCAGAATCTGCATTTTTAACAAGATTGATTTTCCACATGGGGAGAGAACATGTTCCTCAAAACTGTGCAATCTCCCACAGAAAGGAAGTATTTCTGAGAACTACAGAGCATAAAGGACTTCCAGAGGCTTGGCTGGGGGTCCCCACTCAACCATTTGTCAGTTGTGTGCTTTGGGCTGGGATTTAACCTCCTTGGGCCTCAGTGTCCTTATCTCTAAAATGGGCATAATTTTAGTCTCCGTAAATAGGGCGATTGTCAGGATTAAATGATACACGTATGGGCTGCTTAGCAGAGTACTTGGAACGTGGCAAGCACTAAAGATATCAGTTGTTATTGTTGTTGACATTATTAAGGAATCATTGGACCCACTGGAAACTCAAATTCTCCTTCAGTCCTTTACGGGTTACCACATGGGACTTTGGCTTCGGCAGCTCCATCTGTAAAATGGAACAATAGTATCTATCCCTAAGATTTGTGTGAGGATTAAAGGAGATACCACAGTATACCTGACCAGTCCTCCTCCAAACTCTCAAGGTCATCCAAGAGAAGGACAGTCTGAGAAGCTGTCACAGCTAAATGGGATATGGTTTCCTGAGTAGGGTCCTGGAGCAGGAAAAGGACATTAGGGAAAAACTAAGGAAATTTGAATGAAGTATGGATTTTAGTTAATAGTAATGTATCAATACTGGTTCATTGGTCGTGACAAGTGTGCCACACTAATGGAAGATAGTAAGAATAGAGGAAAGTGGATGCAGGGCACATGGGAACTCTCTATATTAGTTTTTCTGTAAATCTAAAATTGTTCTAAAAAAGTAGAGTGTTTTTAAAAATAAATAAGAGAGAATGCATGAAAAGCTTAGCTAAGGTGACCAACTTGTCCCCATTCTCCTGGGACTATCCCAACTTTAGAACTGACAGTCCCATGTCCCAGGAAACCCCTCAGTCTCAGGCAGACTGGGATGGTGGGTCACCCTACCCTTAGCACAGAATGTTCTGGAGGGTTGGTGATGGGAGGTGAATGAGGGATCCTGTGAAAAACTCTGACATCATGTATACCTCCTCAAGGAAGAGCAAACCAGGGTAGGAAGTTCGCTCACTGACTCAACAAGTATTGAGCATCTACTATGTGCTAGAGATTGTGCTCTGCCCTGTGGCTGGAGGGGGCCGGGGACACATAAATAAAGCCTTGGCCTGAAGGAGCCTGCTGTCTAAAGCAGACCTAAAACTTGTACAACAATAATAATAACAATTAAAACAACAACAGCAAGCACACAACAAACAAGCCAGCAGAGTAGATATAGTTATCCTCAATTTTTTCTGATCTGGAAATTAAGGTTCGTAGAGGTCAAACAGCTTGCCCAAGCAAATACAGATTCAGGACCTACCCCACATCTGTCCATCTTCCAAGCCCTGTGGTTCTCCCATTACCCCACAGCTGCCCCTCATAGGTCCACAGGACAAGAGAGAATGGAGGGTGAAAGGCACAGCTATTGTGTAATGGGGACTTCAGAAAGAGTAGCTACCTCAAGCTGGGTGAAATCAGAGAGGAATTCCTGGAAGAGATGGAATCTGAGGACTTGAAGGCTACATAGAGATCCTTCCCGGGAGCCCACCAACACAATTTCTGCCACCCAGTCCTCAGTGAGTATCTTCATCTTCATGAATAACTAGTGCAGGAATATTTGGGAGGATGATGATGTGTGGCCCACTGCACGGGGTGAGATTATACTTTTGAAAAATCACCTTGATTTTTCCTGGCATTCGTGTATTGCCTGCTCTTCCCCTCACCAGGTGTCAGTATTCATTGGCTTGGGGAGGAGACGATTGCACCAAAACGAAAAGGAAAGAAATTTGAGTCTAACAAAGGTAGCTTTTGCAAACGCATGATTCCTGAGACAACTCAGAGAAAAGAAAAGATATGATTAAAGAGCAAATCTGGGGCCGGCCCAGTGGCATAGTGGTTAAGTTTGCACGCTCCACTTCAGCAACCCTGGGTTCACAGGTTCGGATCCCGGGCGTGGACCGATGCGCCGCTTGTCAAGTCATGGTGTGGCAGTGTCCCATATAAAGTAGAGAAAATGCGCACGGATGTTAGCTCAGGGCCAGTCTCCCTCAGCAAAAAGAGGAGGATTGGCAACAGATGTTAGCTCAGGGCTGGTCTTCCTCACACACAAAAAAAGAGAGCAAATCTCCCCTGCTGGACCCAACTAGATAAACATGTGGGCTGGTAGGTAGAGAGAGCTGGAGGTGAGCTAGGGAGTCAAATGCTGCCAGGTGTCCCTGAGAAAGGGCGGGGGGTGATGGAAATTCTAACAGAGTGGATTCAGGCCCCCTTGCAAGTCCCCAGTCCCCACAGGTGCTCTAGGTTCCGATGCAGTTGAGGAGGAAAGGCAGCAAAATGGCTGATGGGGGTGTCTAGGCAGACGGGGCTGGGGGTCCCTCCAGGGGACCCTCCAGGTCCCTTCATGGGCATCTGACCCGTGCATTCACACAGGGCCCTGTGCTCGGGTGACTGCTCTGCCGTTGCTGTCTTGAAATTCCTAACCATTTTTGAACAAGGGGCCCCGCATTTTCATTTCGTCCTGGGCCCTGCAAACATGTCACTGGTTGTGGCACCTCCCAGAGTTCCCGTGTGCCCCCGTGCGAGGATGTCACAGCCGCCTCTCCAGTCTGAGGGCAGAATAAACGTGATGAGGCCTCACAGAGTTCCAAGTGGCTCAGGAACAGCCGAGTGATGGCCCTAGCCTTAGAGGACCAGAAGACGCTGTGAGGGCTTGAGGCCACCACATGTCACCACAGCCACCTCTGTGAAGGACCCCACCTTCCCTGCTGTACACGCCCACCACGCCCTGCACAAACCCGTCCCCCGGATTAGTTGAATCGCTTGGCAAAGGGGAGGAGTCCTGAATCGACTAGAATTAAGTTTCCACCATTAAAAATAGAGACTTGAAATAGGAATTTAGTTCAGATGAAGCACGTGAGAGAAAGTTGCTTTTCTTCTACACCTGAGTTTGTGGACTGGCTGCGATTCTTACCTGTCACGGGTGTAATGTGGCGATTTTGGTGACTAAGCTGAGCTTGGTTCTATTTCTGTCTTATCTGCCAGTGATGCGGAGAGGAAGAATCTGGAATTCCTTCCCAGAAGCCCATGCATTGGCCAGAACGTCCCTACTTCACCACGATGGCTTCATCAGTGCTTCTGATCCCTTCCAATGCTCGCCCAGCTCTTGCCCACAGTTTACAGAGCGCGGACACAGCCCCCACCCCATGTGACCCTCCCAACAGCCTGGGTGGCAAGGCTTGCTGAGAATCTGAGGCGGTTTCTCACCCTCGGTGCTGCCCACACACGGAGCTGGATGGTTCTTTGTTGTGGGCCTGTCTGAGCATGGTAGCACCTGCAGAGCATCTCCGGCCTCTACCCCCTAGATGCCAACAGCAGCCCCTCCATCACGACCACCAATACTGCCTCCAGGCATTGCCAACTGGTCCCTAGGGGGCAAAGTCACCGCTGGTGATTCCAAACCCACCACGGCCCGCTACTATGAGTTTGACCTGGGATAAATTATTTAACCTTTATGGTTAAATTATGCCCAAATTACTCCTCTGGGAAAAGGAGATAGTGACTGGGTTCACTCTTCATTCTTGGGGTGAGGATGCGGTGGGTTTTGGTAGGGGAACCTCTTTGTGGAGGTGAACGGGCCACACGGGGGTTTCCCTCGGCTCTGCCCAGCCCCATGTTAGAGGTGAAGGACACTAAGCCTTGGTGGGAGGGGTGAAGAGATTTCCTCCAACCCAGGCCCATCGCTCTTTTGATAATAAAATCCTTCACTTGAGATGGACAGGATTATGAAAGCATTCCCTCCACTCGGGGAAATTCTGAATGCACTAATAACACGTCCATGATTGAGGGACGCTGGCTACAGGCCAGGCACCTGCGAAGAGGTTTGCAGGATCGCAGTGGACCTCACGGCTGCGCTGTGAGGGAGAGACAGATGGTATCCTTGCTTTCCAGGTGAGGAAACGCAGGTTCAGAGAGATTTCCTGACTCACCCAGGATCACACCCTCAGCGACACGAGCAGGCCGTGAGCCTGTGACTCAGCCAATCGTAGCACCAAGGGACCGTGTTATAATGCAGTGACTTGTGCTTCCGTGAGTCACGTGCCTGCTTCCCGAGGTTGCCCCAGCATACCACGTCCTGTTACTTATTTAATATTTTCCTTCAGGTGGATTTACTATTTGGCTTCCATATTTTAAAAGACATTTTATAGTGCTCCTCTAAACTGAAAAGCAGTTTCAGTAGCCTCCCATGGAGGGAGAATGAGTTTTCCACGTTGGGAGTCAGCATTATTTAATCGTCGTTGGTAATGATGACCGTGCATCGAATTGGGGCAGCGCGTGGTTGTGCAGCCTCTTGTCCTGATTAAATGTCCGGTGAATATGTCGTGGAAGAAGATGCTATGGGTTGGATCACACAACATCCATTCACAGCCGATTTCCCGATACGTTCCCTCCTATGGAGGCTGAAAAACAAACTACTTCATTTCCTGCCTCCTTTGCAGCTGGAGGTGGCCATGTGACACTGGTCTGTCAAGGAGATGTATGGGGGAATGGAGTCTTTCGCCAATTAAAAAGGCAAAAACTTGCTTGAAGATACTCTTTTATCACCTTCCTCTTTGTGATGGTTAGTTTTACATGTCAACTTGGCTGGGCTCTAGTACCTAGTTATCTAAACACTCATCTAGGTGTTGCTGTGGAGATATTTTGTAGATGTGATTGAAGTCCATGATCAGTCTTTTTTCTTTTTGGTGAGGAAGATTGGACCCGAGATAACACCTGTTGCCAATCTTCCTCTTTTTGCTTGAGGAAGAGTGGCCCTGAGCTAACATCTGTGCCCATCTTCCTCTATTTTGTATGTGGGATGCCTGCCACAGCACAACTTGATGAGTGGTGTAGGTCTGTGCCCGGATCTGAACCCGCGAACCCTGGGCTGCTGAATTGGAGCATGCTGAACTTAACCACTGTACCACCAGGCTGGCTCCCAGTGAATTTTAAGTAAAGGATGTTACCCTTGATAGTGTGGATGGGCCTCATCCAATCAGTTGAAGACCTTAAGAGCAAAACTGAGGTTTCCCTGAGGAAGAAGAAATTCCACCTGTGGACGGCAGCCTCAGCCCCTGCCTGAGAGTTTCCAGCCTGCTGGCCTGCCCCACAAATTTCAGACTTGGCCAGTTAGACCCACAATTGAGCAAGCCAATTCCTTGAAATGAATGAATGAAAAAATAAATAAAATCCTGCTGGTTTGTATATATATATATGTATATATATGTATATATGTATATATATATATATGTATCCCATTGTTTCTGTTTCTCTGGTAGAATCCTGACTAGACACACACTTCTTCCTTCCTTTTGCAAAAGGGACACAAGGTATGAAGATGCATCTGCCATCTTGCTGCCACGTGGGTGACAAACATGGGGAGGAGGCCTTGATGTTAAGCCCAATGGAGCAGAAAGAGATGGGAGAACATGGGTTTGTGATGGCCTCACTGTGCTTACCTACCAGATTGGACAGCCTACCCCGGGCATCTTAATGTATCTGAAATCAGAATGCATCTTTGATCAATGACATCTTACAATTAGTTGGCAGGGTTGTTGTCTTTGCCCCCCTTGGAGGTACTTAAATAATGGCGCACCCTATAATTGGTGGTATCTTAGATGTAATAAGCTACGGTAACTGGAAACCAAGTATCGCCTCGATTTAAGCTATTGTATATTTCTCAGTGTCCACCACGTGAGCGCGTTACCTCCCTGGGCTTAAAGCTATGAAATAAGCAGCCCTGGAAGATGCTGGGAAGGATCAGCATTTAGCAGCAGTGCATGAAAACCCCTCTCCTCCCACTGCCCTTGTCTTTTCTCCTGTGACTCAGCCAACGTGGAACGAAGTGGTCACAGGCTCGGCCTTTCATTTCCTCATGAAGGTTTCTTTTAAAACAAACTGAATCCCCCATAGGCTTGCATTTCACCTGATGAGAAAATAAAAGCTTTCCCAAATCCTGTCACTTTTCACCCGCAGCCTCCACTTTTCCAAGCTTAATGCAGGTTGAAATAAGTTTTTTTTTTTTTAACTGATGAAAATATTACAGGAATTAAAAACCAAACCCATTAATATCCTGATTAGACTCCCCATGTTAATTGCAGATTCTTTCAGGCGACAGAACGGGTCACTGTCTGGGCTTAATGTGATAGCGGTATTTAATAAGAGCTGCGTTTAGGAAGAGCAGTTTGCAGCTAAAACTTTTGCCACCTGGCAAATGAGGTTGGGAAGTGATTTTCCTCTCTCACGCTTGTGAGAAATAACAGCAGGTAGCGGGTATTGCCTCTGGGGAAGGTGAGCCAGATTGGAAAAAGGAAACCATGTGGCCCATTCATTCCTTTCCTTTTCAACACCCTTCCTTGCAACCTCAGTATAGACTTTTCTTTTTCCTCCCTCCACAATTCCAAAAGAGAATGACTGAGATGATTCTCCCATATAAAAGGAAATGACTCAAAGCAATTTTTCTAACAGAAGAAGTTTCTGGGATTCCCATCACTGAAATTTCTACCTCCTTCATCCATGGGTCTAGGGCAGGGGACAAAATCAAATGTCTACAGGCCCCAGAGAGGGAACACGAAGGGCTGAGTGGGGACTGTGGCAAACTGAAGAACCCTGGTCCTGTCTTAAGGGACCAACCCTATTGAGTCTTTGCCTATTGCCCAAGTTCTACATTTAAATCACCTGGAGTCTGAGCACTCCTCACCTCCACGACTCACATCTTAGTCCCAGGCAGTGGTGGGCCTCAAACGCTAGCGTGCATCAGAATCACATCAAGGGCTTATTAGAACCCAGGTTCCTGGGCCCCATCCTCAGGAGTTCTGATGCAATCGGTCTCTCGCAAGGCCAAGAGTTTGATGTTAAATGAGTTTCCAGATGATGCTGATGTTGCCTGCTTGGGGACAACACTGAGAACCATTGGTCCAAGGCATTGTCATCTCTCACCTGGGTTAGTCAGCCTCCTCCTAACTGGCCTCTAGGTGTCCTAGACTTGGCTACTTAGAGTTTATCTTCCCATCGAGATCCTGGATCCCCACAGCCCAGCTGAGCTTGCTCATGTCTCCTGGCTCCCACCAGGTCCAGAAGGAGAATCAAGTGCCTCAGCACTGTCTGCTTTTCCGGCACAGTCTTCCCTGGTGTCCAGGCAAGAATTCATGCCTTTTGTTGGCTTCTCTCTGGTCGGTTACTATCTTCTATTCAAGCTGCTCAATTAAATTTTTTTAATCACACTGCTTTATAATTCCAGCTCCTTAAAAAGTCTTTGTTAAAAAAAAGCCTTTATTACTCTTCCCTACCAACTGTAATCGTACATTTCCTAAAGACCTAAAACCTAGACCCATTAACCCGGTCTCATTTGCATCCAGAACGTGTGTGGACACTTGGGAACTCTGTCCCTAGGGAAAAGAGTTAGAATGCAATTCTTAACAAGCTGGGCAGAGGTGTTTCTCCCTCTTACACAGAAACTCTGGCATCTTTTCTTCTTAGCTTTTGAGGCTTGAGGACCTCATCCGTCACAAAGTGTTTCATCCCGAGGCCAGGCACACTGTGGGAAAGGATTGGGAAGGAGCCCTACAGACTCTAGACGAATCCCAGACAGATGTCAGATAAACATATTTGAATAAACTGAATGTCAATTTTCTCTTTAATCGCTGGCTTTGGAAGGGCTGAGACTTTCTGGACCTTATCAGTGCTCTGTCATCTTTGATTCTCCAGTCGTATTTCATGCACACATTTTTTTTTTAGTGTCAAGATGATGGGGGTGCCGGAGGGAGAAAGTAGAAAGAATTATAAGTTTAGGTGAAAATAAAACATATAACCTCCACCAGAAGTCTTGGTCAGTATGATTTAGGAGTCACTACTAGGTGCAGAGGAAGTAGTCCTGGCTTTCTCATGACTAATGGATCAGATTGGACTCTGGGGGTTCTTAGGACATACTAACTATATTCATGTTTCTTTCCCTTACTCTGTCAGTTGAATTACCCTTAACATTAAAGGCATCATATTTTATGTCACGTTTATATTTAAAAAGTCTGTGTATCACCCCAAATGAGTGCATGGAAACTGGTGAAATCTCAATTTGCTTTGGTTTTGATATTGCACTATAATTTGATAGGTAATGCATACTAAAAATATATGCAAGATGTTAACAATGGGGGAATCTGGGTGAAGAGTGCACAGGCCCTCTCTTTACATTTCTTTGCAACTTTCTGTGGATTTATAATTATTTCAAACTAAAAAGTAAAAAAAAAAAGTATGAGACTACGTATAAATATAAATATGTAGAGACAAAAAGTCGAGATCAGGGGATGGCAAACTTATTCTGTAAAGGGCCAGATAAATAATAAATATTTTAGGCTTTGCGGGCCATATGGTCTCTGTTCCTACTACTCAACTCTGCCGTTGAATCATAAAATTAGCCAAAGATAATATGTAAATGAATGAATATGGTTGTGTCCAATAAAACTTTATTAATAAAAATAGGAAGTGGCTGGATTTGGCCTGGGGCCTCAGTTTGTCAACCTCTGATCAAAATTTGTGTACTAAACATTGATGTCTGCTAAAATGTTAACAGCCGGCCCCAGTGGTCTAGTGATTAGGATTTGGCGCTGTCACCACGGTGGCCGGGGTTTGTTTCCTGGTCAGGGAACCACACCACCATCTGTCGGTTGTCATACTCTCGCAGCTGCGTGTTGCTGTGATGCTGAAAGCTATGCCACCAGTATTTCAAATACCAGCAGGGTCACCCATGGTGGACAGGTTTCAGCGGAGCTTCCAGACTAAGACAGATAAGGAAGAAAGACCCGGCCACCCACTTCCGAAAAATTGGCCATGAAAACCCTGTGAATAGCTGGGGAGCACTGTCTGATGTAGCACCGGAAGGGGAGAGGATGGCGCAAAGAGCAGGCAGGGGTCCCCTCTGCTGCACGCAGGGTCACCAGGAGTCGGAACCCACTCGACATTAACGACAACAAAAAATATACGTTAACATCATTCTTCTTCCCTCCAGCTCTCTCTCTCTTTCTACCTGTATGCTTTAATTACTCTTCAGTGGACATTTATTACTTACATTATTAAAAAATAAGGTTCTTTCTGGTTTTGATGATTTTTTGGTTTGTTTTTAGAAAAGATATGGAAAACTACCCAGAATATCTTACCAAATTTGGCAACTTTTCCTCTTCTCTCCCCACAACCATTATCCATATAATTAGTCTAGATGCAGGACCCATGTTTACGACTAAATCCCACACGTGGGATTATCTGGTTAATAACCCCAGTGTGGTTCTAGTCAGCTGTGCCAGTAAATGCCAGAGTCACGAGACTGAAATTGATATGGATGATCAGAGGGAGGGAGAAAGCAGGGCTTCCTGGAGTTAAATTTGGTCAGAAATGGTTCTCAGTGCTGGGTCACAGAAATATGGGCCTTGGGTCTGTCTGTAACCACTGCCCCTGTACTTCCTGCTTTGTAGGAAGCAAAGGAGAAACGGGGCTCTTTTATTCTTCTATTTTTAAGTTAATTTTGCAATTAACAAGGTACAAATCAAGGTGCTTCCTGAAGTTTCGAGTTGGGGACCGAGAATTGAAACTTATCACGCTGGGTTGCTGCCTGAAGCCTGGCTCTAGACAAAACAGTCTCAACAGACAGTTGTCTCTCTGATTTTTAAAGTTCAACAGGAAAGGAGACAGAAGTTGAAGTTCTTTGGCAAATGAATTCCAGTGATGAGAAACATTCCTGTTCTACATTAAGCTTAAAACCTTTCTGATGGCAATAATCAGACCTTGAATTTATGGTAGAACCTATTTTCTAGTAGAAATGATGCTTGCCTGGGTGTTAATTCTTGGCCAAAGTCCTGAAACTTAACATTGTATAGAAATTATCAATAATAATGTATTTAATTGCTAATTCACACCATTCACACCCTGCCACCAGTGGGTATAAAATTTCTAAAGTATGTATCAAGCAGACTATGGGGTTATGGCTTTGAGCATGTAATTTTTTTCATTGATATTTCACTTCTAGCCACAAAAAGATTTAAGGTGACATATAAAGGAAATAAATAGTAAAGCTAAGAAATGGAGGTGAAAGCAAATATCTTAATAAGAATTAACATAGTTCCTGTTATTAACCATTCATTTTGGATATGAGCTTCCTGGCAGCCATTGTAATAAAAAGGACAATACAACTTTCAAGCTTCTTATGATTAGAATGGAAAGATGCCAATTCCTCACTAGATTAGAAATAAAAACACCTTACCCCAGATTCTACATGGAGAATGATCAATTATCATTGGCTTATCAATAGTAAATCATTTATCAGCTAGGACATCGGTGTCAGGGGAAGTTCACCAGGCTTCACATACTCCCATGGACATCATTCTTTCTCATCAACGTAGCAAAAAGTTGAAGTTACTACGTCTCCATCATGTGAGCTGCTCAGGAATAAATAGCTTAAGTTATAAATAAGACTGTAAAGCTGAGATCCAAACTACTTATAAACAGAGTTGGAATATCTGTTTATATGGATTTTCTTATAGGACGCAGCACAGATGGAGCATGCTGCAAAGTATACGCAATTCCTGGAAAATTAACTGTATTGGCGCATGTTCTCTCCTACTGGTCATGATCTGGTGGTAAGTTTGGACTCTGAGTGAGCAGCACTGTCTTCCCTTACTGGTCCCAGCACACACCCCATCTCTCTTCTTTAAAACCCCCCAGTGGCTTCACTTTGCATACTCTTTGCCATGGACTTCAGCTCCCTAAATGATCCGGTCCCTTTGAAGTCACCTCCTCCCACTTATTTTCAAGTTGACAAGGCTGTAGCCTCAAGGCCTTTCTGTCCCTCAAATGTGCAGCTCACTCCTGCCTTGGAGTGTTGGCCACTGCCGTCCTTTGCATAGCTGACCGCTCCTTATTGCAAAGGTGTCACATCGGCCAGTATTTCCTTGATCATCCTGTTTACGCTAATTTCACTATCATCCCGTGTAACAAGCTCCTCAGCTTGTTTTGATGCCTTCAAAGTCCTTATCACACCCGGCAATGGTCCTGTTTATTTTCTCTCTTTGTACTGGACTATAAGTTGGGGTTGCCGTGAGCAGGAGATTTTTCTGATTGTTCATTGCTTTAGTACAGCGCTTGGCACACAGCAAGCACTCAGTCAATATTTATTGTATCAATGAATGAACCAACAGGCAATTGCAGAGCTAATATTGCATCTCTCGAAGACAATCCTCCATCCACCACTGGGAGGATCTTCCCGGTACTGTTGGAGCTCCAGGTTTTGGACTAATGCATTTCTTGTTTCTAATGGATAATAGAGTTAGTGGCTGTGCATCAGTAATTAATTAGGAACCTGAGAACCGTTTGACGTTCCACAGCCAGTGCCCAAATGACAGCACCCTCCCTTGACTGAAGGAGCAACTTGTGACCTATGTGTTCTGGTTTGATATGGTCTACCCAACAGACTGAATAACTGTAAATGGTCTGGAGTGGTCTTAGCTGCCAGGGGTCGTGTACCAGCTGCGATCTGAGAGTACGGGCTCACAGGCACCCTCATCTGCGTCCTCATCATCACTTATACATATCCCTGCTGCCCTTATAGTGCATGTAGCTTCAGGTTTCCACGACCTTCTCAATTTCAAATATTTTCCAGGACATGCTTGACTTCAAATATTCTCCCCTTCGATCCCTTCAAGGACAGCTGAACTTGTGCACCACGGGAGCTAATTTTCATCTGGAAAATCTGATCATAATAATTGTAGACCTGCTAACTTTGGCCAATTTGCAAGGCATGTGGCATAAGATTTTCCCAGATTCCCAAGTTTGTGAACACAAGCTTGCTGATATAGGCTCCTGGGATTCTCCCAGTTCTTATTTCCCTCAGGAGTCACACATTTTTTATAAATACCTCTATGCAACAAGATATTTCAGCTCTTAGAAGTAATATTTTCTTCTCCAACTTGATGGCACTTCCGCACAACTAAATATAGTTATTATGTCACATCCTCAGCATTATGGCACACACAGTGATGAAGGAAGGAGAGCAAAGCCTTACTGAGAGGTGGATGTTGGGTGGTTGACTAGGGGCACTCACTGGGCAATTGACTTGTGCCTCCTCATTAACATTGCAACACAAATCAAATTTATGCCACAGCAAAAAGATAAGTTACTACATCTCCATCATATGGGCTGTAGAGGAATAAATGACCGAAACTACAAGTAAATCCACAAATGCTGAGATCATAACTACCTACAAATTGAGCTAGATTATCTGTTTATAGGTCTGTTTATCCCACTGAACCGTGAGCTCCTCCAGGATAGACATCCCCTGTCTCAGTACCCAACACATTGCAGGCATTCGCTGCACAATTGCTGACTTGAATGACGGAATCCTACACACAGTTATTTTTCCACTAATATCTGAAATTCCACCATTAGCAATGCATTCCCTTGTATTAAGCACCGTCCTTCCTTCCTTCTCCACTCCCAAAGAAGCAAGCTGAGAAGGAGGAAGCAGGAGTGACCCATATATAGGGCACTTCATCCAGGATACCAAGGCTGCCATTTCTAGGACTGGCATGTCCATTTTCCTTTCTTTCTCTTATTTCCACTGATACAAAAAAGTCACATAGTTAAAACCAAACAAACAAAGCAGCGCCCTCGCCCTCTGTGCAGCCACCTGCCTGAGTCAGACGACGTGTGGCCCTTTGGGAGAGCTTCCAGAAGGCAGACCTCCCCGCAGGAATACAGATGTGGATGCTCCAGGCCGTGGCCCCAGACCTCCTAAATGGAGGCAGTGGCTCTCCTGAGTGGACCCAACATTTCTTCCACTGGAGGGCAGTGGCATCCACACACAATGGTCATTTGCTCTCCTTGGGTCTACTTCAATGTCCAAACACAGCTTCCTCTCTGGAGCCCCCAACTTTCCTCTTTACTGATGATTATTTGTTTTTTAGATCTAGATTTTCAGAGAAAGTCATTAAAACACCCAAGTTATAACAACCCTCACTTCAGAGATATAAGTAGACCAGGTGAAATTGCACAGAACAGTGCTCCAAGACAATTAATGAGCTGCCTGAGATCTCAACTCGGGTAAATGGTAATGAGTTTTGGTGTTAAAACTCCAGACAAAACATGGGAAAATAAAATTCTTCAGGTGGAAAAACACATATCTCAATTTGCACAGTCCCTGTGTTCATAATGCAATTTAACCAAGACCAAACACTGTTTCTGGATTATTCTGTGCCCATTGGCAAGTCTTTTCCCCAGTAATTAGGCCTCAGAAATTCTGCCAGACTCATGCATTCTGCTGTGGTTGGACCTGCATTGACTGTTATCACTCCATTTATTAATTTGGTCATTTGCTGGTTCATAAATTCAACCAGCCAAATTTTCTTGAGCACAAAACTGGCTGTCTAACATAGGGCTGAGCCCTGGGCACAGGAATCCTGCTCCCAGGTACTCTTGATCCAGCAGAGGAGAAGGGTAAATAAAATGCATTTTGTGATGCACCGAAATCAAGACTATAGCAGAGGAGCATTCAAAGTGCCACGAGATCACAGGGGAAGGAGCTCCCAGCTCTGCTCGAGAAGGTCAGCAAAGGCTTTGTAGAGAAGGTGACATTTGATCAGAGGCTTGGAGGATGCAAAGGATTCTGCCTCTCTCTCCCTCTCCCCACCTAGAGCTTCTACACTGGACTTGCCACTGATGGACCAGCAAGTGCTGTGTGCAGTGAAGGAGGCTGTCTGCCCTCTGATACGGTTCAGAGACATAGAAACTCCCTTCAGCTCGTGTACTTCTGCCCCAGAACCTGAACTTGCCAATGCTGGAACCATTTGTGTGGTGAAAGCATTCTTTCAAGAAGGTGTGAGTTAAAAGCAAAATGTTTCATGTGGAAGGGGTGACATGAGCACGGTTAGAGAGATGGTCCTAGAATGTTAGAGAAGAGAAATAGGAAGTGTCACGTTGGAACTCTTGTGTACAGATGAGTAAACAGAGGTTGGGAGAGGTTAGGAGGGACCAAGAGTCAGAGCCCAGAATACAACCCACAGCCAGATTTACCCCTTGTCAATTGGTCTTAAAGGATCTGATCAAGAAGATGTGATAAAGCACCCTCATGAGATAAAAATGGGTGGTTTTGATAGAAAGGAAGGAATCCTTAAATTGTAATTGTTGTTCTTTCATTTATTTCTTTGTCCATTTAAGCCTTTAACCTTCAACTATGTCATTCATTCATTCAGTTATTTATTTACTCAGTAAACAAATGTTTCCAGGGTACGTTGTACAGCTCTCACATGGCGGAATGCAGGAACTGAGACTACAATGGCACATCAATGTCACTTTGTGAGCAAAGGAAGGTCCTTTGTAAGAGTCACCTGGAACCCTCTGATGAGAGAGACTCAGAGGTACAGTCTGGGCTCAGTGGGAAAGATTGACTTGTGAGGCCACCTTGGCTCATGTTTGCCAACATCCTCCTCTCAAGCATTGGCTCAGAGGCTCAGGCGAGTGTCCCAACCCCAAGAAGTGGCTTGAGGTGCCAAGAACACACCTGGAGTCACAGCCCTGATATTTTGGAGCTAGAAAGAATCTTCCCCCAGTCCAACGTCTTCTTTCCAGATCAAGCCCCAGATCAAAGAGTAAGGTGACCATCTTGGCCTAGTTTGCCTGGGACTTTCCTGGTTTTAGAATGAAAGTCTGGCATCTTGGTAACCCGCTTTCTCCTGGACAAACTGGGAAGGTGGGTGACCCATCCTCTAGGCGAATCTGCTGAGGGTTGGGCCCATACACTCACGGCCCCTAAGACACTCCTTTTCGTGGACACCACACACCGAAGCTTCAGCAAGACGGGTGGGGTGATGTTTCATTTCTGTGGGTGGCTAACGATTTCTTAGATTAGAGTTTAAGCGAGTGTTAGCCTTCTTGCCAGAAAACTGCTTTATCCTGGATTCTGGACCCAAGAAGAACCAGGCCCAGAAACACTGGCTCAGCAACTTGCATTGGCCACAGGGCCTCCCCAGTGCAGCAGTGGACCAGAAGAGCCTGGCCCTGGATGGTGAGGAGGCTGGGACCTCTGGTACCTCTTTCACAGGCTCATGGGGAGGAGGAAAGGCAGCGAAAGCCAGCCAGCAACCCTGAAAAGTGCAGCTAAAGGACAAGACCAGAAGAGCTGGATTGAAGTCTTTAACTTATAGAATAAAATCACTGTCCTTTACTTTGTGAAATTAGATATTATTTCTAATCTCCCATGAAATTGTCAAGGTAGGATAAATTTTTCTGTTCTACAGATAAGGAAACAGAGTCCCAGAGAGGCTGTCTTTCTGCCCATGTTCACCCAGCTAACGGCAAGCGGTCTGACTCCACAGACCCAGTCTAAGCCCGTTCCACGACGTCCTGCTCCATCCTTTTATCACCTGCATTTACTACGTGGCTTTAGGCCAGTCGGTTAATGAGAAAAAGGGGGGAATGGCAGCACTCTTGTCTAGTCCAGCTGTCTGCACCACGAGAGGGTAAGCAAAAGAGCTTTGTACACTGTGAGCAGAAGCCACAGCCTGTGGCCCGTCTGCCAGATTCAGCTCACAGGGACTTCGCACAAGCATCGGGCTTTGCATTCCCCCCAGACGTCGTAAGGTAGGGCGTCACCGGGTCCACCTTCTCCCAGGGCAACGATGCCCTGGAAGTGAGGAGCAGCGACCCCTTTAGAGGAGGATCTGCAGCCCAGCTTGCTTAGTCCCTACGCAGCCCCCTCACTCGACGCGTCGCCTCCTGCCTCCTTTGGCGTTTACGTTTGCAGGAATTTCTGCGGAGTCACCCAAATGGATGCCAGCCTTCTTGAGCTCAGAGGGAACCCCTAGGATAGGAGTTTCCAGATTTGGGGATATAATGGACAGACAAGTGAAATTTCCAGGAGAGAAAACTATATAAGGGACCAGATTTTGATTTGCTATGGATGGACACACAAAACAGGAAAGACGAATTACTATGACCATCGTGTAATAAAAAGAGAGGACATTTAAATTTTCCCAAAGTGAGAAGGAGCAAACCTCACTATTGAAAACCCGTTGCCCACTAGAGTGATGGCTTAGAGTGGTTGCTCCACAAATATTGAACGCATGTTGTTGGATGAATTTCAGATCAAGAAAGAGTCCTTTAAGTTAAATAAACTTAACTTTATGGAAATCTTACTTATATTGGGACTTATTTTTTCTAGATAAAAGTTTATCATGGACCAGAATGAATCTACCCAGTGCTTCCTGAGGACCCTGATCTGGGACAACATCTTCATCACTCATTCAGAGTAGGCATACGGTCCAGAGAGGGGCATTGACTTGCCCAAAGACACACAGCTCGCTATAAACAGGTCTGATCCATGGTCCCCTGGACCCCTCCTATTTCAGTTTCTCCTGAAATGGGATGAAACACTGGGCGAGGAGGTGGGTTTTTATGTGGTACTTGAAAAGGACACTTTCTTTTCAATTCTCTTTTACTTTTTCTGTTGAAGTCAGAGTGAGATTTGCGCTGATGTGTTTTTAACACCCTCTAACACTTGTAATCTCCACTTTCTGCCAAGAAAGAGCAGCCTTAGGCTCGGAGCCTACAGGCAACACGTCTAGCAAGGCTTTTAAAGCCATAGTTTTGTTATGACTGCATTTTCATTGTTATAGTGGTCCTCCATTGATGACAAGCAAAACTGGTTTTCGTTTATGGCAGTGGTTTTACAAAGTGTTCCTTTGATTTAGGTAAAAAGCGAGAGTCGATGCAAAGAAAAAATTGATGTAAATACTGGCAGGAAAATAGTGTCAAGAGGCAAAAAATTTGTGATGGTGGGAAGCACCGTGGTTCCAGTATCAAGCAGTTAGAACAAAGCCTGGCACGTTGGATGTGCTTTATAAAGATTAGTAATGAGGATGATGATGATGATGATGACGCTGGTGACGGTGATGGTAATGATGGCATCCAGCCTCCACTGCCGGGGAAGCCAACAGCCCTCCTGTTCAGGACACCAACCGCTTTCTCCCACCTGTGAACATCTCTGCATCTGGCTGGTTCTCCAGGGTGGTGTGTGTGCCAGACTCTCCTTTTGCACATGAAAGGTTGGGACTCTTGCCACCTCTCCTTGGCTCCTCTTTGGATTAGTCCACATGACAAAACAACTGTCCTAATTGCAGAGTGACCCCGGCTCTACCACGGCCGTTCCAGCCCTGAGGTGTCAGTAGCCACAGCCAAGGGGGAAGTGTGGCTGCCACACTGACTGTCCCCAGGGCTACTTCCCATCTGTTGGGAGTGGGCTGGTTGGTGCTGGTGGGAATGAGGTTCCTCTGTAGGTCTGGGGTGAGCTGGAGGGGGGGACACTCAGCAGGGCTCTTGGCCATTGAAGTTTAGGCTGATGGCCCAGAAAGGGTGGCAGAGCTTTCTCTTGAAGAAGGGAAAGCAAATGCAAGAAGTAAACTTCCTCCAGGATGTCAAGGGTTCCAGAGAATGAGAAACATTTTGTATCCAGATCCTACTGTGTATTAATTATCTGTACGTCTCACAGGGGGTGACATTGTTGAGGACGGGCGGTCATCTTATTAACCGGGATAATGGCCACATTTATGGGTGCTTGCTCTGCTCTGGCTTTGGGTGAGCACATTACACCAATTCTTTTAAAAAATTTTTGTCCCCATGTTTCAGATGGGGAAGTTGAGGCTCAGAGAAGTTAAGTAGCTTAAGTGCGTGATTCTCAAGCAGTAAGTGACAGTCCAGATGAGACCTGGCCAGCCCACCTCTCTGGTTTGTTTCCATGACGGTCTCTGCCTTGCTCCTGAGACCCCAGCCCCTGCCTATGACCTGGAGCAAACTAACCTTGTCTCCTCCTTGGGGTCTTGTCCCCTTCTGTTCTTTCCCCCTGGAATGCTTCTCCTGGATGTTGGCAGGGCTGGCTCCTTCTCATTCTAGTTATAGCCCAATGTCACCGCTCAGAAGGGCCTTCCTGGATCACATTAGCAGAAGCAGCTGTCTCCTTTCCCGAGCCCAGTCACCCTCTGTCCCATGAGGGCACAATGTGGCAGCCAAGAGAAGACTCTGGAGCCAGATGCCTGCGCTTCGGATCCCAATCCTAACTCTTGTTTCAACTCTCTGTGACTCGGTTTCCTCATCTGTAAAATGGGAGTGTAATTGTAACTTATAGGTTCCTTGTGAGTTTTAAATGTTATATTTAATACATAGATAAAGTACTTAAAACAATGCCTGGCACATAGTAAACACTCGATACACATTAATATTTATTTATTGTCTTTCTCTACTAGAATGTAAATTCCACAAGGGCAGCACTTTATTTGGTCTTTCACGCCTGTATCCAGTGCCTAGAACACAGTAGGTGCTCAATAAATATTAGATGAATGAATGAGTGAATGAATGAATGTTTAACTCCAAAGCCTATGTTCTCACTACTGTGCCACGCTGCCCCTCCTGCTAATGCAGTTGTTTTACACCCTCTGCCAAGCACGGGGCCCATCCCTGGGCGGGGCTCAGTAAAGGATGAGCAGAATTGAGCCCAGAGCTCTTCCTTCTTTTAGTCCCAGGAAAGCCACACAGCATTCCTGCCCAGGATGCCAACCCTCTCCATCCTCGCCCGTCCTTCCACCTGACAAATTCTGAGTGCTCGACTCTCTCGTCCAGTCCTGGGAGAGTTTAGGACTCATCTGCTGCCACTCAGTGGATCCTCTCCAGATCATTACACAGGACAAACAACCATCCTCATCCCCAGGCCCAGAGCAATGCCACAAAAGGCAGCAGAAGGAAGCTTTGGTACATTCTGAAAGTCCTTGGAGAGTGTTTACATGTTGAATTCTAGAAAGTTTAGGTGCATCTATGGAGAGACTTAGCTACACTGATTTATTCAGTGCCTATTTCTGGAAGAGTCTTAGGAAGCTCCATTCTCTGCTTCCTTTTGCCAGAAGGATCATTCTAAGATGGCCTTTCCTCTCTCTCCATCTTCTGAACTCTTATGCATCCTTCAAGGCCCAGATCAAATCTCCCCTCTTCTCTGGAGCCTGGCTGAGTTATTTATTTATTCTTCTATAACCCTGGCTCATTTTCCACTCTTTATACTACAGTTGGCTCATTCATCTAGTCATCTGTTTAACAAATACCGGCCGAACCTCCACTACGTGCCAGGCCCTGTGCTCTTAGAAAGACAAGTAAGATGAAAATTGCCGCTACCAAAAGAGACAGGGACATGTCCCCAAAATTCAGCAGAGGGGCCGGCCCCGAGTAGGTGCTCAACGTTGCAGAATAGAAAGTCGATTAACCGAATGAGGGAATGATGTATAAAGATTTTGGTCTGGAACACGGACTGCGGAGCGTGCAGAAGGAGGGCTGTTGACCAGCAATGTCTTTTTTCCCTCGAATGATGAAGGTGCTGCTCTCTGTAAGAAAACCAACATTGCTCATCAGGGCCTGTAATACGATTCACTCCGACACACTCCTTGTAAAATCCACGCGTGCTGCAGAAATTTGTATTCTCGCTGCCCTGGAACGTGGCACCGGACTCGAGGTCTGCATGCTGATGTCAAAGCGGGGCTGCAAAAGTACTTTTTCCTTTTGCTGACTGGCATTCGTGCACTCTCAGTTCGAACTCGCTTTCCAGGTGGGTTAGGGGAAGGAGGCAAGGCGCTGTGTCTTCCATCAGATAACATCTTTATTTTAAGTATTTCACAACCTTTCCACTGCAGCCCACATGGGCTGCGTCTGTGGTTGGCAGAGATCAATGCAGTCGATATTTTTGACTGCAGAGCTTTCTATGACTTACACGTATTTAAAAGGATAAAACACAATCAACAATTCTCTGTGTGAACTTGACCATTCTAATCCTTATCTTTGATTCTTTGGGATCCAGCAAACAGGCTAAGTCTCCAACATACCTTGCCCAAGACCAGGGAATTCTAGCCCGGCTGGAACCTTTTGATACCATGGCCTGGGCTATGTGAGTTTGTTTCACTCTGGGGAACTGGACTGGAAAACTAGACATTGCAGCATTTGGGAATACTGGTGGCCTTTTCCTTGGACCATTGCCTTTTGCTAAACATTGCACTGCTTTCTTTCACTGTTATTAACCAAATAATGAGCTACCACTCTCAGGGGTATTTGCCTCTTGAAAGGCACTACTTGAAGCCAGCGTTAAGCCAAACACTGAAGCTTTAGTGGTGGGATTGCAGGCAGTTCATTGAAACGGTGTTGTTTAAAAAAAATAGGAGAAATGATTAATTGTGATGACTTTCACCTGGAGCAATTTCTCCTTGAATCTAACACTATGAAAAGGATGATATGAACCAGCAGGGCAGGGATGGACAAACATCTTCTGTAAAAGGGCAGACAGTAAGTAGTTTTGGTTTTGTGAGCCTGATGGGCTCTGTTGAAACTACTCAACTCTGTAATTATAGCACAAAAGCAGCCACAGATAATATGTAAATAAGTGGGTGGGGCTTGGTTCCAACAAGACTTTTTTGAGGGACACGGAAATTTGAATTTCAATCTTCACGTGTCATGAAATATTATTTTTTTATTTGGATTCCGTTTATTTTTTTCAACCATTTAAAAATGTAAAACTGTCCTTAACTCAAGGATCCCACAAAAAAAGATGGCAAGCAGGATTTGGCCTGCAGGCCATAGTTTGATGACCCCTGCAATAGACAATTATGATTGAGAGCAGATCTTGGGGTCAAGCAGAACTGGGGTCAAGTCCTGGTTTGCCCACCTCTTGATAAATGACCCTTGGCAAGATGCATATCCTCTATGAGCCTCAATTTTCCCATCTGTAAAGTGAGATTAATGATGGGATCTACTTCCTGGTTATTCTGAGGATTAATGGAAATAATGCCCATAAAGTGCATAGCATAATGCCTGGGACATAGTAAGAACTCAAAAAATTCACCTGTTCCACAAATATGTATTGAGCAATCATATGGGACAGGCGGTGTATTAACGTGGTGGTGGTGTATTTATAATGGTCCTTTGTCTCATTGGGCTTAAAATCTAGTGAGGCTGATGAAAACTAACTATTGTTATTAATATTAATGCTTGGTCTTCGTGAAAAAGAAGTGAAAATTGCAAATCATTAGATAATGTAATTTGTTATTGATGTGTATTTTCCATTTTCAAAAACAGTTAAAACTCTCATGGCCTCCCATTACATTAGGTTCTTTTGTGACCACTGTAGTCACTAAAATGAAAGGTAAAACATAGTTCCCTCCTTTTAGACTGGTGGTCTCTGGACCAACAGCAGCAGCATCATTTGGGAATTGGTTAGAAATTCTAATTCTCCTGCAGCCCCCCAGACCTGTTGAATCAGCAGTCCCAGCAGTGTCTGTTTTAGCTAGCCGCCAGGTGATTCTGAGTCACACAGATTCAAGTTTGAGAATCACTGGTCTAGAGAGACTGTAAACTCATTGACTTGTGTAAAGTCACAGACCCAGGAAGTGACAGAGTCAGGATTTGAACACAGATCTAAACAAGACCTTAAATACCAGAACATACTGAGTTCAGGACAGGATTTATTAACGTATGGCAACAGAGCCAGTTGGACTAAGAAGACAAGCATGTGTGTGTGTGTGTTTGTGTGTGTGTGTTTTAGGAAAGAGGTCTGCCCCACTGCCCTTCTCCTTCCCCACTGTTCAGGCTCAAGATATCTTAGACTTCTCTTCCAGCACTTTCTGTCTTGGCAATGGCATGGGGATGGGGAGCAGTGGGAACGATCTGCCCTAGTGGGAAGGAGTGTTTGATCCCTGACCTCGTTAGAATCGCTAGTGCATGGTGATAATCAAAAGCACAAGAACTTTTCATGGGTTTTGTTATTCTTATATAGACAATGCACTTCTTTATTGCCTGCCCCCAGGGTGAGACCACTCCCACCATCCACTCTGGTATGCCACTTTAGTTACATTAACCTCTATGTGTTTCTGTGTTCTTTTATGAAATGGACATTGTAAAACTCATGGATGATTTTCATAAGCTCCTGTCTTTGGCTGCCCATTCTGGACATGCCCACCTGCCATCTGTCGTGGCAGCTGCTGGTTGCTCTTCAATATCCATTCTTCCCTTCTTTCTTTAGTGATAGGACCCCTTGAGTTTTAGCTGGGTGTGTGGCCACCCAGCTAGAGACTATAGTACCAGCCTTCCTTGCAGGTAGGCATAGCTATGTGACTAGGTCTGGCCAATGGGATGTGAGCAAAAGTGGGTGGCACCCTTAGAAAGAATGAGCACGCTTTCTCTTTACCTCCTTCTCTCCTTTCTGCAGACTGGATGTAGATAATGGTGGGAGCTGAGCAGCCATTCTAAACCAAGGAATGGAAACCATGTGTTGAGGGGGGCAGAGCCATAACACAGATGAAGCCATGGAACAGGACACTGTGAATCCATGATATTGGTCCTGGGACTGATTATATTTGCATAGTTAAGGTGAGAAAGAAGTAAACTCTTTTACTGAAATCTTATCAGCGACTCAAAAAAAAAAAAAAATAGCAACCAGAATCTGTTTCCTAAAAATGTATTACTTTTTAAGACACGGCTTAATTTGTGCCTCCTCTCCTGTTCTGCCACCCCATCCTGCCACCCCTATAGAAGAAACCTATTTCCTCTGTCATACCCTACAGCGCAGGCACTGCGAAATTACTCAAAAGGTAGAGCAACCATGTGCTCAGGTGACTGGCAAGGTGAGGACACCAAAAGGCATATACAGGCGTCCCTCAGTATCCGCGAGTTTTCAGATTTCAGGACCCCCGCGGGTGTCGAAATCCATGGATGCTCAAGTCCCTTTGCTGCCCCTCCATATCCGCGGGTTCTGCATCTGCAGATTCAACCACTGGCTGATTGTAAACACAGTGGTTCACCATCCACGGCTGGTTGAATCTGAGGATGCGGAATCTGTGGATACAGAAGGCTGACTGTACATGTAAATAAATAACAGAATGAATGAAGTTCAGCTTTGCTGACCTTAGCCAAAGTTGCGTAATCAAAAAATCTAGAAAGAATTTCTTATATTTTCAGTGCCTGTCCTTCTCTTGTCATTTTTAAACATAAAATACTATTTTAAAATGCATTTGGACGGAAGGAAGAGCATAGTATCATTTTCATTCCTTGGGTCTGCTAAAGATTTTAATCTAACCTGACTGTACCCCACAAAGTATTTCAACATAACTCTGACTGTATTTCGGGGCCTTCGATCCTCCTACCCCTATTCCCTACCAAATAGGCTGAGGATTCCTGGAGGGCACTGTCTTTTTCTCTCAATCAATTTGTCTTTATTGTGCACCTATTGATATTCATGCTTCTACTCCCAGCATGTAGCATGGTGTTGGGCACTTAGATGATATTACTGAAACACTTAAACCCTCAACAAAAACAATGATTAGCCAGATGGTGGATGGGATTCCTATCTGTGCCTCTTTGTGGGTGGGGGTTGTTGGGAAAGAGGAGTCACTGTCTTCCCTTCTCTTCCTCACTCTAAGGCTCAAAGAGTTTGAATATTATGCCCAAGGTTTCATAGCTCTTCAATGGCTATTTTAGTTTCAATATCACACACATGTCTTCACCCTGGCTCTTGTCATTCCAGACACATTGGACTTTTCTCAGTTCCTTGAACCCATCATGTTGCCTTCTCTTTCAAAGGGTCTTTGTACATGCTGTTCCTTCTGCCTGGAATGCTTTCCTCCTCTACTCCTTCTTCCATAGTTCTTACACCTGGAAGATACCCACCCATCTCCAGAGTTCCGCTTAAACATCACTTCCTCTGGGAGGCCTCTGCCAATTTCTCATCCTAAGTTAGGTCCCTATGATATAGCACCCACTCTTGATACTTTTCCTTTGCAGCATACATTGCAATTGTAATTGATTAGTTATTTCTTTATTATCCATTTTCCATGCTAGAATGTCAATCCATGAAAGAGGGCCATGTCTGCCTTATTCGTTGCCCGTTTTAGCGTGGCACATAGAGTATGCTGAGCAAATCTGCATAAATAAATACGTGAATGAACATCAGGACAGGCAAAAAGAAATCCACAAAACCAAGAGGAGAAAGGAACCTATTTTCCCGTGATATGAAAGCAAATAGAATATTGCAGTTGGGTAATTTGATTTGTTGGGCAAACACTTTCATAGAGTTTTGACAATAACCAAGAGCAAGCACAGCTATACAGAAAGTTCAGAAAGAGGTAATGTTTCCTTTCACATGATTTGACTTTGAGTCATCAAATACTGAATCAAAACTCGGAAACTTTGCTGTATGTTTACAAGAGAAAAGTGTCAATGGAATCCAATTCAGAGAAGTACCCAGTTAAAAGTGTGGATTTGCTTTTTATTCCTTTCCCAGAGGAAAAGTGCTATTTACCAAACCTACACGACTTAAGAGAATGATTAGGTACATCAAAACTAATGAATACTTTTGACATTGAAAGAAAACGTTTAGGCTTCTAAGATATAAGGTGAAGATGTATTCAAGTGTGTAGTAGAGGATTTCCAAACATGGTCACCATTAATTTCTTCCCTTCCTGTACGTGCATGCATTCTGCACATCAAAAGGTGGAGTCTATTTCCCCTTTGCTTAAATCTCCTTGAATTGTAACTTGTTTTTACCAACAAAATGTGGCAGAATTGATGTGCCAATTCTTGGCCTATCTGTTAAAAGGCTTAGCAACTTTTGTTTTCTCTTGGAGAAGCCAGCCACCAGGCTGTAAAAAAGCTAGGACTAGATTACAGAATGATGAGACCAGGCGGTAGGAAAGAAATCAGGTGGAGGAGCATCAAGGTATCAGACATGTGAGAAAGGACTTTGACCTCCGACTTCAGCCCAGTTGTAGCTGAATGCTGTCGAAGGAGCTCCCCCAGTTTATACCCATCGAGCTCAAGTGCCTTGCATAACGTTGCTTGAATTGATGAATCACAGAATCATGAGAAATAATAAACCATTGTGGCTTTAAGCTGCTAAATTTGGGGTTGATTTGTTACACAGCAATGGATAGCTGAAACAACATGATATTCCAATGACTGCATGGTCACTTCTCCGATAGCCTCAACCATGTACAATATAACTGAGAACTAAGAAACAAATAAGGTAATATACAGTCCATGCACTTTGCTTCCGGCAGGGACGGCGAAGTCCTCACTCAGGACTTGTGGTCTCTATGTTTATGCACAATTTTAACGTGTTTGCTCATCTCACATTGGAATAAAAAACAGTGTAAAATTATGCAAATTGGAATCGATTTAGTGGATTTTAGAGAATATCATGCTTAATCCTCTCACGTTTAGATGGTGGAACAGAGGCCAAGAGGGGTCAAGTAATTGTTCAAACTAACAAAGGAAAAGAATGTATTAAAAACAGGACATAATCCAGGATTTCTGGTCATCTAAATAAGGTACTTTCTTCACGTTATCTTTCTATTCCATAGAAGAGACAACTTTAAACGGGTAGGGAACAAAAAGACTTTTAGGTGAGATGAGAACACTAAAGAATGAGATGGAAGGCTGGTAGGCATGATCTCAAAAGCATGACAAACCCCAGTTCCTGCAAAGAGAAGTCAAACAGGCCCATTAATGCAGAGGCACCCCTTGATTTGAGCCCAGAGCAGCCCAACACTTGGTATTCATGACTATGACCCTGAGTCAGAAAGCAATGATTAAATTATGTTTCTCATATTCTATTTGAGGAGGTAGGGAAGTGTGTAATGCACCCTCAGAAATATTCCTATGCAAAATGGTTAAAATAAATAGACGATTTGATGTGCAAAGGGATAAGCTTCAGTTATGTGGAAAATGCATTTACATGGAACAGTCCACGTCAGACAAATGAGGCATTGCTGCATTTGCAAAACGTTCAGCATGTATTCCAAGTCTTGGCTGGTCTGAAGGTTTCTACTAAATGAAAAATGAGCTTTACTTGTGTCTAAATCTGAGCTTAAGTGCACTCTCTAAAACCTTCCTGGGAATTTTTTGGACAGGTGTCTCTTTTCAAACAGCATAATATTTGGACATTACATTTTAAATATGTGCAGAAAAAAATGATATTCCAAATCTGTATTTCACTTATAACCAGATGGGATAACAGTAGTGAGAGTTACTGAGAGACAGTCCTTCACGGAAAAAATGATGGAAATAAAACCTAACCTCCTCCTAACCCTGCCTGGAGGTTTGTGGCTACAAGTTCTAGAGTGAACATTATATTATCCAAAATCTGAAATGATTCAGTATGGTCAGACCAACATAAAATCTACTCTCTTGTTTCCATACAGAGTAGCAATATTTTCCTTTTTAAAAACCTAGGGTTCGGGGGACAATATAAACACACTTTGCCACCTGCAGGCCCTTAAGAATGTGAAACAATATGCTCATTGGTGGAATCCAGCTGCAGGCCTGTTATGTTTCATCCACACAGTGCTTGGAGAAGTATCCAAATTTGAATTCCTGTACAGAGACTGAGCCATCGCTGGCCGCTTCATCCGACTCCATTTCACTCTCTTGTCTTCTGCCTGCTCTGCTCATTTACATATGGGTTTGGCTCTTATGGCTTTTGAATTTTTGACACCAGACTTAGAACCCTAATTCTTTTAGGGCAGGAAGGAAAGGGGAACATTCACTGCAATCCAGGGTTTTGCAACACTTTGGGTGTGTGACATACCATCAAAAGCCACATATGCTGATGGCCAACTTAGCCCAAACTGAGCAAATTGGCGATTAGTATGAGGCAGCCACCATTATAGTGTATCCATATTTCCCAGTATTTATAAAAGAGTTCGTGGTGATTGTGCTGCATGCTAGGGTGCCTTCCAGCAGTCTCCTTGTCTGAGCAGGACTGTCTACTGCCCTGACCTTACTCTCTTAGATACTCATGAGACATACTTATTGCATTCCCCCAAGTATACTATATTTTTTTACTGTAGGTTTGTCATGTGAGTCGACTTGCATCTTTCCTAGTAAGATGTCCATACAAGAGTCATTCAACTAAAGTGTTGACTGTAGAACCTTCATCCCCATGAAGATGAGCCCAATGCCCACACGGATGGGAGTCCCTGGGGACCTATAGAAGGAAATGCCAACTTGGACAAACACGACATACGTGACAAGTTCTCTACGTCTCTTCAAGAGACTGTGTATGTGTATCTGAGTGTCTGATCAGTCAAGACACACATTTAAAGTCTGCAAACATTCATTGAGTACCTACTATGTGCCAGGCCTGGTGGTGATTTGTTTCATGTATATTACCTCATTTAACCCTCACTAATAAATCCACCAGCATGTCATAAATTTTCTGAAACTTACCTATAAACAGAATGGAATAATCTCTGGAGGCCAGAAGAAATGCTTTAATATCTTTCATCCATTTCCTCTTTACTGTTAGGAAACTGTATTAAGG
The DNA here is from genome assembly GCA_031878705.1 of Tapirus indicus. NCBI lineage: Eukaryota > Metazoa > Chordata > Mammalia > Perissodactyla > Tapiridae > Tapirus > Tapirus indicus. The sequence goes on from CM062929.1 coordinate 50,922,668, forward strand.
CAGGATGATTTGAACGCCCAGATTCTGGGTATAGACTTTCTTTCAATCTGGCTGAATGATTTTTAAATTTCAACTTGAATAAGAATTACAGTTCAAGGTAATGTATAATACAGTAATACACAAAAACAAGTACACTCTATTTTATGGATGGCTAAAGGGATTTTTAATGGTAAATTTGGCTATGGGCAATTTTCCTGTTACGAGCTGCTTTTAGAAGTTTACACCTTGTGAGATGCAACTCTGCTCTGTGCTATAACTCTCACTTTTAGCTTGTTGCAAGGCATATCTTGCTTTACAGCATTTCAGATGATCATCTTTACATAACGTTCCACCTGACCAGATATCTCTGTAATGGTATACTCATTTGCAGCAAAAATAAAATTTGCACACTGGCAGATAGACTCTCAAGATGGTCCCCATGATCCCCATCTCCTGGCGTCCATGCCCTTGTGTGGTTCCCTTCCTTTAAGTGTGGGCAGGACCTGTGACTTGCTTTTGACCAACAGAAAATGTCAAAGGTGGTGGGATGTCACTTCCAAGATTAAGATGCATAGCATTGTGACTTCCATCTTTCAAGAGACTTTATCCCTTCCTGACTTGGATGAAGTAAGTGGTCAGGTTGGGGAACCACCCCTGGCAAGGAACTGTGGGTGGCCTCTAGGAGCTGAGTTTGGCCGCCTGTCAACAACCAGCAAGAAACTAAAGCCCTAAGTCTTAGACCGGCAGGGAAACAAATTCTGCCAACAACCAGAAGGAGCTTGGAAGCAACTCTCTCCCCTGTTGAGCCTCTGATGAAGCTGCAGTCCTGGCCAACACCCGGATTGCAACTTCATAACCCAGCTACCCTGTGCTTGGACTCCTGATGCGTAGACATTGTGAAGTAATACACGTGTTGTTTTAAATCAATGAATACCTGTACACACATGAATCAGAATTTGGTGACACATCTGAGACCACTTCAAGGCCTACCAGCTGAGAACCTCTGATCTGGTCCAACAGTGAGAAGGAAACTGAGGCCCACAGAGCTGAATGCATTTGTCTTGAGTTATGTGGTTCTAATTCTGCTCCTGTGACCCTCCACAGACCATGTGACTTCTGTTAATCCATTTCCCTGTCAATAAAACGAAAAGTTGGACTAGCTGACTTGCACGGGCAGTTAAGTTTTCACTCAGGTCTTCTGTCTCCTGAGCCCTTGGCTTGTTTCAATGTATGGTCTCTAGAACACTTGTTTTAAAGGATTCTAGGTGGAGAAAAAAATTCTGTGGTCGAATACAGTGGGGGGATGCTGAGTTAAACAATGTTTCTTAACAGGCTTCTTTACCTCAGGACCTCCCAGAGCTATTAATTTGCTCATGTCCATTGGGAATGTCCAATAATGAAATGGAGTCAACAGCATTTTCCAAACTTATTTGATTATGAACTCTCCCCACTTTTGTCCCATGAGTTTGGGGACTAGTCCTTCACAGAACACACTAAATGAAGGCCCACAACCTCCCTTGTAATGATCAAAACTCTCCTCCAGATGGAAATGAGAATTAAGGGAAGAGGGTTCATGTTCTTTCCATTCTCAAATGACTTTGAATGACAGGAAGGTTAGAGCACGGAGATCCCACATAGGAACAGGGCTGACCTTGCAAAGGCCAGACAGACACAGTCGAGGAGCCAGCAACACTAATGTGGTGATATCACTCTATTGGTATCATGCTAATGTGAGAGATGTATGCAAAATATACTAGAAATATGGTTATCATGCTAGTTGCCCCACAGAATAAAATGTTTTCTTTTTTTTTGTTTTTTTTTTTTTGTGGGGAAGACCAGCACCGAGCCAACATCCGTCGCCAATCTTCCCCTTTTTTTTTTTGCTGAGGAAGACTGGCCCTGGGCCAACATCCGTGCCCATCTTCCTCTACTTTATATGGGACGCCGACACGGCGTGGCTGACAGGCAGTGCGTCGGCGGGCGCCCAGGATCCGAACTCGCGAACCCGGGGCTGCCAAGCGCGAACTAAACCGCTGCGCCACCGGGCGGCCCCTAAAATGTTTTCTTATTTGTAAACCACCTTCTCATGAATTAAAAGTTGCCTCCTTAACATTTTTCTAATGTGCAACTGTTTCTTCCTTCCCTCCTTCCCTTCCCCCTCTTTCCTCCCACCCTTGCTTTCTTCCTTCTTTCCTTCCCTTTCTTTTTCTTCCTTTCTTCTTTCTCTTTCCTTCTCTTTCATTCCTTTCCCTTCCCTTCACCTTCCTCTTTGATTAACGCTTTCTTCTATGTGTTTTTGATAAAGAGCCTTGCATGCCTGTTCTGGGATGGGAGTGGGGTGGGCAGGAGCAAGAGCTCATTTCCTCAGATTCTCACATCTGGAGTCCAGAACCCAATGCACAGTTGAAACACTTCTTGAAGTAGCCTAACAGCAACAGGATGATCACTCTTTGAATAGGTATAGGGTTTTGAGCCCTCAGTCATTTCCCAAGACCTCCTGAGCTGCCTGGAGAATTCATGAAAAGCCAGTAATTTGAATTTTGCTGGATTAGCCATTTTGTGGGACGGTGTGATGCGAATGTTCCTCCTCTGCCTCTCCCGTTGGTGAGCCAACCCAGGTCCTCCCTTCACTGAAGAACTGGAATGGCCTTCAGCCTCTTGCCCCCGGGTTCTCTGTCATTGTTAAACCACACTCTCTCCTACCCACCGCCTTCCCGGCGCGAGACTTCGGGAATGACATAATAATGAATCTCAGGCCCAAGTCCTGAAGCCCTCCCAGCAGCTTAAACACCTTCCTGATTTTTTTTTGTGGGGAAGACCAGCCCTGAGCTAACATCTGTTGCCAATCCTCCCCTTTTTGCTGAGGAAGACTGGCCCTGGGCTAACATCCGTGCCCATCTTCCTCCACTTTATATGGGACGCCACCACGGCGTGGCTGACAGGCAGTGCATCGGCGGCGCCCGGGATCCGAACCCGCGAACCCCGGGCTGCCAAGCGCGGACTAAACCGCTGCGCCACCGGGAGGCCCCCCTGATTTTTAAACTTGCCCAACAATGCTCTTGAGTTTAACCACAGTCACATGACCTCGGTCTCATAGTGGGTTGTTTTCTAAGAGAAACTCAGTAATGTCGAACACCAACTTGACAAAAGAAAGGAGAATAGAATAGACATCATGAATAAAATATGTGGGCAGAAAAATATATAAATGATCTGGGGATGCTGACACAATAAATTCTTTTTAACTGCCCTCCAGGCAAAATACATATTTTTCAAACTCGTACATTCTATACATTAACAAAAAAGAAAGGCCTCCCCTGGTGACCCAGGGCAGCTAACCATGCATTCGACATGGATCATTTCTAAGTGTCGCTGGCCTTTTGCTGGTACAATATCAATTTCCCGAGTCCTCAGCTTATGTTCCGGCTGCACGTGTGCACACACACACATCACCACTGAAAGCCCCGTTTTTCCCCATTTAACAGTTGACATCAGCTTTCCACATGGCAGAATTACACTGCAAGTCGCTGGTGTCACCTGTGCACAGACCGAGTGTGAACTCTGCGAGAGAACAAGACCTGGAATCAACATTTTCCCGAACTCGCCCTTCTTAGGGCCAAGAAAAAAGGCAGAGTCTAAAAAAAGGATTGAAGCTGTGTCCGTCTGTCTTCCCAGAGAACCTCGAGGAACCTTCTAAATGGAGACCAAACATGACTCCTCAATACATGTGTCTATTTATTCTTTTTTCCCCACATCTCATAAATATTTATGACAGATCAGACACTTTGCTAGGCTCTTGGCAAGATGCAGCTTCTGCCTTCTAGGCAGTCACCACGTGGTGGGAGAGGCATATGTGCAAATAAATATAGCGGGATACACTATTAAGGATTATTTTATTTTCCCTTCTTCGTCCACTGAGACAGGGGACATGTAGCCACCGCTGTCTCTTGGCCGCTGAGGGTCTGGGCCCTAAACCAGTAGTGCTCAAATCCAATTGCACATTAGAGTCATCTGTGAAGATTTAAAAAATGTATCTCTGCCCATGAGGAAATCTCCTCGGGGGCTGGAAATGGTCCATATTTTGATCTTGGGGGTGGTTACAAGGGTAAAATCCACTGAACTTTACGCTTAATATTTATGCACTGTACTGCAGATAAGATAAACTCAATTTTTGAAAAAGTGAAAAATTCCCATATCCAGGCCGGGTCTTAGAAATTCTGCTTTAAACGGGCCTGGCTTCAGGACATTGTAAAAGCTCCCCAGGTGACACTAATGTGCAACCAGGGCTGAGAAACAGCCTGTAGGCAATTAAAGACTAATGGCCTGGAGAAGGGGCCGAGGGGAGCGCATAGCCCTTTGTGTTCTGGGGTCCAAACAGAGCTGCTCTTACATAGTGATGTTGGCTCCTACAAGACCACCCAAGTTCATCCACTGTGGGTGGGGTTTCCTGATAGCTCTACTGCTCAAAAAGGGAGATGGTCAGCTCTTTTGTGTTTGGGCCTGGAAGGAGAAGCAGAAGGAAGGATGGAAGAGGCAGGGAGGGGAAGGTGGTCAGAGTTCTGGATTCAAGAAGATATTTAGGAATCAGGCTGCAGCCTGGGAGGGGCAGGCACGGCCCTAGACAGCATTGGAGTGGATTTTAGGAACTCCATGTGCTAATTGTGTTACCACGGAGAGGGGACCTCACCCCCTCGCTTTCCTCACGTCTTAGTAGGTGTGCTTGGGACTTCTCTGGTTTAGCACTGAAAGTCCTGTGTCCGGGGAAATGCCTTAGTCCCAGACAAACTGAGATGGTTGCTTGCTCCATGTATGAGTTGATAATAATATCGACTTCTTAGGGTTGTTGTGAGGATAAACCGTTGTTATGTAAAATGCTTAGCACATTGCTTGGCATCACACCAGTATCCAATGAATGATAGCTTTTATTACCGGTAGGTTTGGCATAAGGGAGACTTTTTTCTTCTGTGGCATGGGGTCAGCCCATGAAGTACCTGGCACATAGTAGGCACACAATAAATATGAATAAAATGAATGCTTATCTGAGCCACAGATTTCATTACCCAAATTAGAAACCTTCTCCTTTCTTAATTACGAGGGATGCTTTCAAACTGTTTAATGACATCTTGTTTTGTAGCCTGCTTAATAAATCTTTGCTGCCAACAGCAAGTTCCCCATTCGGCAAATCATCTAAATATTTAACTGATTTTTTTCTCCCCAAGGTTTCATGCAGATTCTTAGCATTGTGTAGCTTATAAGCAGAGAGATTCAGCAGCAAGAAATCAGTCACTACAAATTCGTAAATCTCAGACCTCTCTCTCTGGTGTGGCTGATCTTATTGGGTAGCTAATTCTAGAATAATTACCACCCCACCACTCCCACCACACTTTGCTCTGGCTTCCTCAACAGTTGGGGCTGGAAGAGGAAAATACTTATTTTCTCAGCCTCACTTTCATCTAGGTGTGGCCGAGTACACATATCTGGCAAATGAGTTGCTGATGGAATTCTTCCAAGGGGGGTGGGATGGTCCAAGAACGGGTTTACTTTTCTGGCAAGAAGAGCAGATGAGCTTGACAATGCCCCTTCCTAGTCTTCTTGCCGTGCACGCACTTGTGATGTGTGCAGAGCAAGGGTGGCGCTTTTATTGTGGTGATAAGCACTGGGCAAGGCCACGAGAGCCACAGAGACCCTAAAATGGTTGAACTTTAGAACCTCTGGAGCGTGTTACTAGGTGAGAAAAAGCAACTCTTGTTGTTTAAGACCCATGAGGCTGGGTCCTTTGTTACTTGCAGCCAAACACATTTTTATATTGAACCTGTGTGATGCCCGGGGAGGAGCCAGATCCTGAGATTAAACCATGTTCAAGGTGAGATCTTGAAGGCATCCCCTTGTGGCCCACTTAAAAACAGAGCTGAAAGTATGGAAGCAGGGAATGAAGAGAATCGGTGGCTGCCTGAAATTTATGAAGGAGCCTTTCTCACATGCCCAGTCACTCTCTTCTGTCTGCAGTAGCTCAGAATGCCCCAGTGCAGGCACCCCTCCACTCGGCAAGCTGAGTGACCATTGCTCCAGGAAAGAAAGAAAGAAAACTTGGGTGTTGAAAACTAGAACAGACTGGCCTTCTACTGGGATAGAGCATAATTCACATAGCTGTATCTACTCCCTTCTTACCCAGATTGATGGGGGCGGAAAAGAATAAGATCCAGGAGGCACTACCAGCATGTAAAAAAGTTCATGAACACATCTTCGCTGTGTAAAATCAGTCAAAGGCTGAGTTCAGGTTTGGGACAAAGAATTTTATAGGTCTGCCTAATTATAAGGGATGTTTTTTGTTTTGTTTTGCTTTTCGATGGGGCAGTGAAATGGTGAGGAAGAGAAAAAGCAGTAGGGTAGGCTAGAGGGACTTTTCAATTATACTATAATATTATAGTTACAAGTAATAGGATGTTATGGTACAATATATATAATTATAGGGAACTCTAAAACTAAATGTTAAATTATTTGCTCTAATCACCTCCACCCTTGATTAAAATCTTACTACAAGACTGTGTTGTTTGAGTTATAATATGCAGGGGTTAGCGGTGGTCAACAATTAAGGAGAAAGGACTGTACCCACCTTGGGTCAACTCTAGGAAGCGATGAAGGCATCACTACAAAGAGAAGAGTGAGAAGCAAAAAGTAACAGCCGACATTTATTGAGCACTTACTATGTGGCAAATCCTGTTCAAGGTGCTTAAAAGTTTAACCTATTTAATCTCCACAACAACCCTATAAAGTAGGACCTATGATTTTCCCCCATTTCACAGATGGGGAAACTGAGGGACAAGGAGGTTACTTATCTTGTCCAAGGTCACACAATGGCTAATTCTAGGCAATCTGATTCTAGCATCTATGTTCTTCATCATGACCCCACGTCACCTCCTTATCATGGCCAGAAGTGACCAAGAAAAATAAAGTTTCTGGGAAACACAGAAATACCAAGAGGGCTCTGGATTTCAAGAAGATATGGGAGTTCGAGCATATCTCAACCGACCGAGGAAACGTCAATCGACTGAATACGTAACAGCTGTCTGAGATACGACTCAATCTTCATAGAAAAACACAGTTTGTCTCAGTATTTGTTTAAACCATTTCCAGTTTCACTGTTGGGGATGAAAATATGGAACAGCTTCCAATTTTGCCTAAAATCAAATGAAGGCTGTTTAAAATTAAAAGATGAGTTTTAAAGGAAATATTTGTCTACTGAAAAACGTCTTCTCTAATTAAGCAATTAAGTCTCAACAAGACAGACCTCATCAGTGCTTAAAGGTCATGTAGAGGATGTAAAACTCAGCTGGGGTGGCAAACCAGTCCATCTTTGTGGGTGTCTAAAGTTTTGAAATTTTCTTACGCTGCACATGCAGTTTTTAAGTACGTATTCGGCTGTTGCCTATGTGTGCTGAAAGAAAAAGAAATCCTTTCTATGCCTGTTGGCTAATCAAAATGCAGCCCTGCATTTGAAAGTTATTATTTTATAAGGTACATGTGGTTGGAAGGGGACATGGCCTAGAGCAGAAAGAACCTGAAGAAGTCTGGCTACTTATTTTCCCTACCGTGGTGGCCGCGTGCGCAGAAATTAGCAGTGACCTTACCACCAGCCACCTCGGCATGGAGGGTGTGGTTTCCAATAATTACATTGCTGCTATTTTGAGTAATGAGATGGGGTTCTTGCACAGCAAGAGGTAGATTTTACTGGGTTCATTTAAATTTTATGGAAATGAGTATTTATTAGTTGACATCCACTGGAGCCCATCTCGAAGGCTTGCCTTTCCTAGTCCACGGCTCACTGAGACTAAAGGACAGTGTCTATAAACTATTAATCTCTTTACTCCTTTCTCGAGAATATGGAACTGCCTCTGTTTAATTGTCAGAGGGACTGACTTTTTCCTGTGGCCTAATCCTAGGGAAGTATGAAGAGGGCTCGAGAAACACCGTTAATATTCACTTTCCCACCCAGCAACCAGGCTGTGTTGGAAAGACAATTACTTAGCAGTTCAGGCAACAAAGACAATTTATTTTCAAGGGTCGAGTTTGCCACAGGGTGATAGGATAAGACAGAAAGCATTCCATCTCATTTTTTGCACTCACCGAAGAATGATAATTAGTCATTAAAAGTTTCTATGAAACCAGGATTTATAAGACCAAAATGGACCTCAGAAATAATTCTGGATTATTGTAGAGAATTTTGCAAGGTTCTTCTTTACTCCCAGAAATTCCCACACAATTTTTTGCAACGCTTTGCCGGTATCAGGCAAAAACCAAGTCAGGAACTTCTCCATGTGCTCTCTGCTGTCCTTCTGACCCTTGATAAAGTTTACAAATTGAAGAAATGGCTGAAACCTCGCGTTGTCATTCCTCACTCACATCATGCAGAATGGCAGGTAAACAGGGAAATCTGGCATGGAGAATGAGCCAACACACTTAAATCACAAATAAAAAAAATTAACAGACACCAATCTGCTCCCCAACACCATTTGCTAGCACTAAATCTCTATGGTAACAACTCTCTGTGGCCTCCCTGGGTATTCAACTAGTGGATTTTTTTTCCCCCTTTTCCTCTTCAAGGAAAGTTCTCAAAACTGATTTAAATATTATGATATTCTCGTCTCTGAGTGCAAAATGGGAGATGTACTCGTGTTGGCATGTTGGCTGGGGTGCTTTTTGAAACGTACTCTTTTCTTCCCTCAAATGGCACTGCCACAAAGGTGAATTTTCTCCTAATAGGAGGTTCCTTTTTTAAAAATCTGAAAGATGGGGGTTGAAGGAGGCATTGTGCTTTTGGGGATGACTGGATTAAAGTTGCCAAGCAACTAAGTAACGATAAAAAGAGAAGGGGCACGCGTCGAACAGAATGTCGCTTTTTGCAAATGCTTATCCATTGTTCTTTGAGTGGCATAGGTTTTCCTTTACCGTCTTGTTTCCGTGGCATTTGGTTGAGGTGTTCCACGTGTATAAATATTCAAGGCTTAGTTTGACTTTGAGGATGGGCAGAGACTAACATTTATGGAGAATTTACCACATCCTGAGAATATCGATACCAAGTGTTTTATTTTCCTGATGAACCAGTAGGGTAGGTACTTCTTAATCTTCATTTTATTGCCAAATAAAATAAGACTCAGAGAGGGTAAGTGGCCTGCCAAAGGTCACTGAGTCATTGAGAGAGATGCAATTTGAACTTGGGTCTTGTTGATTTCCAAGTGTATATTCTATCTGCTACATTTCCTGGTTTCTAATATTTTTTTCTTTGTTTCTTTTAGAAATCACTGTCTACAGTTCCTCTTACCCTGAGAGTTATTTAATCTGCAGAAATGGATACACTACACCTTCCCCTGGGACTAAAGGGGGACAACCGCCAATTCCAACCCCTGCTCTCCTCCCCGCCTTTTCTCCAAATCCCCGGACAGATCTAGATGAAGCCCTATGGTTTCAGCAGTCAGACGCTCAGAAACAAACTCGAAATTAAAATATTTGACCAGCTAACGATGTCCACTGATGTGTTGAGCTGATCTGAGGCTAATTATACTCCCTCCCTCACCCAAACCATGCCGACACAGGCAGACGCCACTCATTTTAAAAGAAAAAGAAGATGCGGGAAAATTGTTGTGTGTGGTGTATCAGAGATCGAAAATATTAAGTTTCAGATTAAAAAAAGAGAGAAGACCAAGAAAAGAAAGAAAACACGAACATGTCAAATCTTTCGTCAAGAAAATCTCTTCCAGGTGGAAATCAAAAGGTGCCTTTCTCAAGAAGTTTGAGCAACTGCCATTAGGATGGGAAAATGAAAAGGAACTCGAACAGAACAAGATGTCCTGAGTGATTTTCTGGTACTTCTGACCTTAAAAGGCATACGCCGGGATGTAAGTGCTTTAGTGATTCTTCACATTCTGAATTGGTACTGACTTGAAGGCCTCTTGAATACATCCCGAGGTTTGACATTTGCTAGGCTTTTTCGCCCCCCCTCTCCTAAAGATCATTACGAAACAATGCCACAGAATCTACCAAAATGTGAAAGTCTGTGGGAAGTTACTAAAACAGGTAGTGAGGGTTCGCTGGGGGCTGCACTTAACGAAAATCTGAAAATTGCTGGCTCTGTTGTGGAGAGAAATAAACACTTTATTCGCAAGTGTCTTTGGCATGTCTTTGTGTAATGGCTTGGTTACAGCAATACTTCCCTGGCAGGGAATTAGCTGAACAGCACGGGAGAAGGAAAGAAGATAAACCCTGGGGAGGAAAACGTGCTTGACTTTTATTCTTTTATTTTATTTTACTTTTTAACATTAAGCTTTCAAGAATAAAAATATGCAATCACGTTGGGCAATACGTCACCCTCTGATGAACTCTACATAATATTTAGAAGTCGGTGTCCTCTGGAATCTGGGAATTATGGGGCAAAATGAATTGTCCAAGTAAGAACTCCCAAACTGTAGTCACCTAATTAAATTCTTAGAAGTTTACCAGCAGATAAGGATATGTGGCCAAAATTCAAACTTCAGACTTGAGAGCTCGCTTGCTGAGTGGTGCCAAAGGCCAACGACTACTTCTCTGTTGGGGGTCATACATACAGTGAAACCATACTGACTAATTATTCAGCAATTGGGAGAATTAAGAAAGCAAAATTGAGATGAAGTGGGGTGGAGAATAGGTTAGACTTAGAATTAAAAACAAACAAAAAGAGGCCATTAACAACAAAATGACAAAAGAAACAGGGCAGTTATGTGTGAGATAAAAAATAAAAATCGTACACATTTTTAATTGGGCAAGATAAAGGGAAAACCTACTAACCTATTTTATAATAAAATATTTTTTAAGGGAATCAGATCCATGAGATTTATGTGGAATATATTTTTATGTGGGACTTATTTATTATTATATAGATTCACACATTATGTGGTGAGCAGATGAGTCATTATAATTTAAGGGGAAAATAACAGTTCAAGTTATTTGACGTAAGTCTCGGGGGGGGGATTTGAGTTATCTGATTAATTATCTGATTAGCTGTCTCAATTTTTATTTGACCTTGTTAGTGTGACTGTTCCAAATTGTGTTCAAACACTCCAGTTCTGTCATAAAACAGGGTGCGGCTTATCTCTTTTATGGAACAGATGGGATATAGTTAGCTATCCATCATCTCTTAAGTTGGGGGTTTGCCCAGGAATAAGACGATTCCCAGGCTCCAAGCTTTTCCGCCTACTCTGGGACGCTGTCACCATTGACTTGTGGGATTGTGCAATTCACAGGTGTTGGAAGACTCTTTGAGTCTATCTATAAGCCAAAAATGACTCCCACAAACCCTTTTGGGAGAGACAGGCTCACATTTTGACAGAGGCACTTTATGCCTTATCAGAGGAATTTTCAAGAATTAGACAAAGGTAAGTTTTGGACAGTTACCAGGTGTGTTGCAAGCAATTTGTGATCCATCCCTTTTAAGGATTAAAACATGTATTTATTTATTTGGCTTTAAAAAAAAGAGAGACTAGATTCTAAGCTGCCCTATGCTCTCCTCACTCAGTAGCATCTCGATGTACTCTGTTTCAAAGGGTAGATCCGATGCCATCATTCCTAGGCTCCCTGTGACTCTTCAGTGTCCTCTTTTTGGCAGCCTACGAGATTTTCCACCCTTAGGCCTCCGTCCAGCTCTCCAACCTCAGCCTCTTCTCCCCAACACCAATCCCTTCTTCTGTTTCTCAGACAAGCCAAGCCCTTTCTTCTATCAGAAACTCCTTATACCTTTGGCTGGAACACACTTTCCCCAGATCTCCGAAGCCAGGGCTTTCCAATTATTCATGTTTCAGCAAAAAAGGCACCTCCTCAGAGTGGGCTCCCCTGATGACCCTATCAAAATAGCCCACCCACTCGACTCACACCTCAATACACACCACTTACATGCTCTATCCCAGCACCATGCCTGATATCCTTCCTGGCACCACTCTAGAAAAGACCTTGGGTGTTTTTGTTATTTGGTGGTTGTCTGTCTCTTTCCTCTAGAATGTAAGAGCCGTGAGAGCTTATCTTGTTCACTCTTGATGTCCCCGTGCACAGCTGAGTACCTGGCGTATGGTGGGTTCTCAATAAATATTTGTCTAAATGAATGCATGAATAGCTCTTCCAATTGGAAGAAAAGGGTGGGGTTATAGATTTGGGGTTGTGAACAACACCTCTAAGGAAGAGGATCATCCATGATGGGATTGTGGTGGCAAGAGTTTGGAGAAAGAAAAGAATGAAAGTGGGGGGCTGGCCCAGTGGCGCAGCGGTTTAGTTCGCGCTTGGCAGCCCGGGGGTTCGCAGGTTTGGATCCCGGGTGCCTGCCTACGCACTGCTTGTCAGCCATGCTGTGGCGGCATCCCATATAAAGTAGAGGAAGATGGGCACGGATGTTAGCCCAGGGCCAGTCTTCCTCAGCAAAAAAAAGAGGAAGATTAGCAATGGATGTTAGCTCAGGGCTGGTCTTCCTCACAAAAGAAAAAAAAAAAAGAATGAAAGTGGGCCATTATCTTGCACCATACATAGAAATTAACTTAAAACGGATTAAAGACTTGAATGTAAGACCCGAAACCATAAAACTCCTAGAAAATATAGGCAGTACACCCTTTGACATCGGTCTTAGCAGCATCTTTTTGAATATGATGTCTACTCAGGCAAGGGAAACAAAAGAAAAAATTAACAAATGGGACTACATCAGACTAAACAGCTTCTGCAAGGCAAAGGAAACAATGAACAAAACAAAAAGACAACCCACCAAGTGGGAGAAAATATTTGCAAATCATATATCTTACAAAGGGTTAATTTCCAAAATATATAAAGAACTTGTACAAGTGAACAACAAAAAAACAAACAACCCGATCAAAAAATGGGCAGAGGATATGAACAGACATTTTTCCAAAGAAGATATACAGATGGTCAACAGACACATGAAAAGATGTACAACATCATTAATTATTAGGGAAATGCAAGTCAAAACTACAATATCACCTTACACTGGTCAGAATGGCTGTAATTACCAAGGCAAAAAATAACAAATGTTGGAGAGGATGTGGAGAAAACGAACTCTCTTATGTTGCTGGTGGGAATGCAAACTGGTACAGCTACTATGAAAAACAGTATAGAGATTTATCAAAAAATTAAAAATAGAAATACCATATGATCCAGCTATCCCACTACTGGGTATTTATCCAAAGAACTTGAAATCAACAATTCAAAGAGATTTATGCACCCCTATGTTCACTGCAGCATTATTCACAATAGCCAAGATGTCAAAGCAACCCAAGTACCCATCAACTGATGAATGGTTAAAGAAGATGTGGTATCTATATACAATGGAATACTACTCAGCTATAAAAAAGACAAAATCATCCCATTTGCAACAATGTGAATGGACCTTGAGGGTATGATGTTAAGTGAAATAAACCAGATAGAGAAAGACAAATACTCATGATCTCACTCATATGTGGAAGATAAACAAACACATGGATAAAGAGAACAGATTAGTGGTTACCAGAGGGGAAGGGGGCAAGGGGGTGGGCAAAAGCGGTAAAGGGGCACATATGTATGGTGATGGATAAAAATTAGACTACTGGTGTTGAGCACAATGAAATCTAAACTGATAAATAATAATGTACACCCCAAATTACACAATGTTATAAACTATTATAAATATATAAAGAGATAAAAAATAACTGAATAAAATAACTGAAACAAACATACAAAAAAAGTTTGGAGGAGCAGAGCCCAGGCCCCCCCTTTATGGCTGCATAATTTTCCATGCTTGCCTGCCCGGAAAGGAGAGAACGAGAATTAGTTTCAAGATTTTGTATAATTTCATAGCCAATCTTGTGATATATGTAGGAGGCCACTAAATTCTGCAGTAGACAATCCAGGGTTGAGGCTGTTCAAATAGGTCACATGATAGTTACAGACAACATTTATTTAGTATTTTCAGTGTGTCAGGCATGGATCTAATTATAACATTTAATCCTCACAACAGCCTTAGGAAGTAGATACTATTACTGTCTCCATTTGACAGGCGAGTAAACCGGGGCTTAGACAAGTTAAGTCTTGCTCAAGGTCACACGGTTAATAAGTGATGGAATCTAGATTCAAACTAAGTTATTGAAACTGCTACCCCTTGGCAAAGACTTGCCCAAGAAATACAGTGGTCCATAGATTGGAAATTGTATCAGGATGCTATGGCTTCTCTCATTGGACTAATTCCCCCTAATGTTTCTGAATTTGAGGCTTTATCATTTAATAGTGAATTTATTTCACTATTGCTATTACTCTTGCTAGGACTTAAAGTATGCTGAAATCTACTGAAATGGGAAGAGATTACAAGAACATGATGGCTCTTGAGAGAAGGTGATATAAGCTGGCAGTGTCCTAAAGCATTAGGGGTCATGAGAGGGAGTGTTATGGGGGGAGTAAATATCATCTGTCTTTCTCTGTATTGGAGTTGTCGGGGGCAAGTGGATTGGGAATCAAAGACCCTGGATTTGCTTTGAGCAAGTCATTTCCCTCTTCGAGCTTCATTCTCATCTATATAATAAACAGACTCTAAACTCCATTTTGTGGTGGGGTCCTTCGACCTGCAGAAATTCCCAAACTTGCTTTCATCTCATGTCCTTTGCTTGGGGAAAATAGCCAAAGCTTGCAAGAGAAACTTGAGTAACTATGCAAAACTTTCAATTGCCTTGAACAGGGAAAAGATAAGAGTTGTGTTTCTGGGTTTGTATCACTCTAACCTTAACCTTGGACCAAGAATATAACAGAGTTTCTAGGAAGATGGCTTTGACCTTAGACCAAGGAAGAACAGAACGAACTTCAGTTACGATAAAGGGCAAAGGCATTTCAGAGCCTGTGTTTTCAGGGAAAGATAAAGGATGTGGGAGGGAAGGGACTGGGGATGAGGTATGCTAGCCCAGCCGGCCCAGCTGTTTTCAACAGCAATTTCAGCATCTTGGTGGACTGATTGATGTGGGAGATAACAATGCAGTGCTTAATTTGAAGGAGTTTAATTCTTAAATATTGGAAACTGCAGGCATATTGCATGTTGGGTGACCATGCTATAGGATAGATTGCAGTCTTTTAATAATAAAACTTTACAGCAACTAAACTACATGCTCACACTATTCTGCTAATAGACACTGATCTTTTTCTTGAGTCAGGGGTGGGCTGTTCAGTATGGTAAAGCCTTGAGCAAATCTCCAAATTCCTCAATGAAACATCAACCTCCAGACTTCAGAGGAGATGTGAACCCTGACCCAGATCTGAAGAACGTATAAAGAAAACATACTATTTTTAAAAAATTTTGAGAGTGGACCTCTGCATAATGAGAACGAGCTTGAGAGGAGAAACAAGCTTCAAGAATAATATCCATCAAACTATGGAGATTTTGCAGTCATCACAGAACTGGGTGGTAATGAATCCTGTAGACCCCTCTTAGCCAAAGTGTGGGGTGCACATCATTGGGTACATGTGAGGAGCTTTTACTAATTTTTTTTTTTTGTCAGGAAGATTGGCCCTGAGCTAACATCTGTGCCCATCTTCCTCTATTTTGTACGTGGGATGCTGCCACAGCATGGCTTGATGAGTGGTGCATAGGTCTATGCCCGGGATCAAACCTGTGAACCCCGGGCCACTGGAGTGGTACACGTGAACTTAACTGCTACACCACCGGGCCGGTCCCCATGAGAAGCTTTTAGGAGGTACATCAACTCAGCGATAAAAGAGAACTTTTGAGTGAAAGAGGGCTCTGTTTTAGATTTTCTTCTAATCCCTCAAGAAGAAAGTCTCAGTTCAAATCTCAGGTTCAAGGATTTAACCCCTTACTTAACACGTTGTGACCTCTATCATAGCAAAGAGAGCGCAGATCTCAGCTTCAAGACTTAGGCAGGCATCATGGACGGCCAGATGTGAAAACATTGTTTAGTTGTCACTCTATCTATCTATCTGTCTGTCTATCTATCAATCTATCATCCAGCTATCATGTATCATCTATCTATCTATCATCTATCTGTCTATCAATCTATCATCTATCTATCTATCTGTCTGTCTATCTACCAATCTGTCATCTAGCTATCATCTATCTATCTATCTCTCTATCTTTTGCCGTTAGCTCCTTTTTTTGGTAAATGATACTGGTTTTCCATTTAGGCTAGCGATCAATTAAATTTCCTCTTTAATAAAAGTGTTTATGATAAGTAAATAATAGCACAAGGGGTATGCAGATATAGCAAAAAGTATGAATTTCACTTGAGTGAAATTAGGGAAACACTGCTTTCTGATGATAATAGCTAACACTTTTTTTCTTAGTGTTAGCTGGGACATAGTCTAGCCAGCCCTGGTGGTCTACTGGTTAAGATTCAGTGCTCTCACCGCAGCCCCGGTTTGTTTCCCACTCAGGGAACCACACCACCTGTCTGTCAGTTGTCATACTGTGGTGCTGCATGTTGCCGTGAGGCTGAAAGCTGTGCCACCAGTATTTCAAACATGAGCGGGGTCACCCAGGGTGGACAGGTTTCAGCGGAGCTTCCAGACTCGACAGACTAGGAAGAAGGATGTGACTACCCAATTCCTAAAAAATTGGCGACAAAAACCCTGTGAATAGCAGCAGAGCATTGTCTGGTTTAGCACCAGAAGGTGAGAGGACGGCGCAAAAACACCGGGCGGGATTCTGCTCTACTGTCCGCAGGGTCGCTAGGAGTTGGAATCCACTTCATGGCACTAACAACAATAAAGGGCATAGTATAAACCCTTTATATGTGTTAACATATTTAACTTTCTTGACTACTCCTTGAGGTAGGTCTTGTTATTATCCACATGTTTTTCGATTGTTTTCTTTTTTTTTTGAGGAAGACCAGCCCTGAGCTAACATCTGTTACCAATCCTCCTCTTTTTGCTGAGGAAGACTGGTCCTGGGCTAACATCCGTGCCCGTCTTCCTCTACTTTATATGGGACGCCGCCACAGCATGGCTTGACAGCAGTGCATCGGTCCGCGCCGGGGATCCTAACCTGTCAACCTCGGGCCGCCGAAGCGGAGTGTGTGAACTTAACCACGACACCACTGGGCTGGCCCCTATCCACGTTTTTATAGGAAAAACTGAAACACACAGAATTTAACTGGTTTACCCAGAATTCGCTTCTAGCAAGTTGCAGGGTCAAGATTTGAACTAGAGGACTGTGGACTGCAGACACATGCTCATAACTGCTGTGCAATCCTGCAATCCAGGGGCCTGACTATGCCTGTGAGCAGAAATGACCTGTGACCATTAGTGTCAGTCCATGAATGTGGGCCGGTGAAGCATTAGTCAAGCATTTCTATTTATAAATGGAGGAAACGGGGACAAAACCAAAACCCAGTGACTACACAGAAATGTGCTAAATGGAAAATACCAAGATGATGTTCTTAAATATTGCATTCTCTAAGGTCACAGGGTGGGGGGAGCAAAAAAAATCTAGCTAATCGAAGAGAACACCCCCCCATTGGAGCCTCGAGCAACAGAGATGACTGGCGTCTTTATGTAACCAAAGTAGCGTTGTTGAAGGAAGTCTTTATACCCCCTTCACCTTTAAGACGCGATGGAAATCCTGCTTTTCAAAGGGAAAGTTGAGAAATATGAACTAAAAACAGGGATAATTGAAGATTCCTCACAAGTAAGGATTAGAGGATTAAGGGGTAAAAGATCAAAAAGACTTAAACTGAGAAGATTCTCTTCTCGGTGTCTTGAGGGACTGAATTTTTTCCTGAGCTGGTGAGTTTCTAGACCTGTCTCAATTAAACGGCCTCTAAATGGGAATCAGTATCAGGAACCGAGGAGAGCCTGAGAACTCAGGAAAAAATGGTGACAGAACTAAAATGATGGCTCAGTTGTGTAATTTTTGTCCAGCAAAAGTTCATTCTCTGGGTTGTGACTTGACTTTAACAAAATACTCTCTCTTTTTTTATAAGCTTGTAACTTTCCAAAGCAGTTGATGTAGATTGTTACACTGAATCTTTACAGTAATCCTGTGAAAGAGTCCAGGGAAGTATTTTATTACTGTTTTTAAGATAATGAAATCAAGGCACAAGACACTAGGATTCCACCTAACAGCATCCCAATGAGTAATAATGACATTTGGTGAATGCTTCCCACAGTGCTAACTGCTTTACCATGTTTTGTCATTACTCCTTCTAAGAACCTTTGAGGTAGGTACCACCTTTTGCTCAGTCTCTCCAGGCTGGAGGGATTAAGTGACTTGCTGGGCACACTGAGTGTGCAAGAGCCAGTTCATCCTAGCCTACAGGAGCTCATGAGAGATGATTGTGCACATCTCTTCCCACAGTGGGAGTACTTACACTACAGAAGTCAGTAAACACTATAAATCAGGGCTTGGTCTTCCCTGGAGAGCCAGCTGTTAAACATTCACCAGCATACCACTGGGCACACACCTGGTGACTGGCAGAGTAGAATCCAGAACCAAGCAGACTGGTACCAGACCCCTCCCTTCACACTTCTCAATGGTGCCCATTCACTCTGAACAACATCCAAGACTGGCCAGCCTCCTGTTTTCTGCAAGGTGTGGGAGTCCAAAGTCTACCTGGAATTGTCACTTATTAATGCATATGGAAAAGGTATAGAAACGCCATAGAAATGAAACATACTCATAATAATCAGTGCTAAAGAGCATGGGCTTCGTGCTAAATAGATATGACTTTCAAGTTCTTGCTCCTCTTTTCAATGGTGATTCTTGTGTCATGAAAGCTACCCACCCACCTAATTAAAGTATTGACTATAAAAGGACCAACAATGAGAATGAGTCATGAACCACAAGTGTCCCTAAATCCCTGTTCATGAGAGGACTAATAAGAGGGATGTAGCACCGATGCATGTGGCTTTGAGTCTAGCTCTGCCATTTACCAGCTGTGTGACCTTGGCCAAGTTACTTCAACTCTCCAAGACTCAGTCTCAATCTGAAAATGATGACAATAGGGTTGCTGAGGAGATTAAATGAGCTGGTGTCATGGCGCCTGATGTAACGTAAACCGTTCTGGGTAATGTAGTTACTATCACTACACGCACAGTGTGGGAAAGCAAATGATGGTCAGAAAGTGGCTGATGTGCATTTACCGACCAGGGCATGGGAGTCAGATGGACATCAGAAAGAGTTTGTGAGATGCTAGAGAGGCCGTTATGATTGTTTTGCGGGTGGATTCAGAGATGCTCCAAATTAATGGTCAAAAACCCCCTCATCGCCAAGGTGGAGGTTTAAGGTACAGACTCCTCCAGATTGAATCCACCTCTGTCACCTGCAACTGTAGACTTATCCACCTGCTGTGCTTCAGTTTTCTTATCCATAACATGTGGACAATAATCATGCTCGACTCATAGACAATGCACCCAAAGCCTCAGTAATCAGTATTAATTACTATTTACATTATTATATATGAGATTTTTTCCATTATAGACCAGACAGTCAATGTCGAGTGGCCAAAGTTATCCTTTCCCCTGGACAATTTTGGATTCACCCTGACAAAATTCCAAATCTGTTCCTTTTTTCCTTAAAAAAATGCTATACTGACCATCTTTCTGTGGCATATATTTTTCTCTTCAAAAATTAGTAACATAGTTTGTGCCA
The DNA here is from genome assembly GCA_031878705.1 of Tapirus indicus. NCBI lineage: Eukaryota > Metazoa > Chordata > Mammalia > Perissodactyla > Tapiridae > Tapirus > Tapirus indicus. The sequence goes on from CM062929.1 coordinate 50,942,289, forward strand.
CAGTGTCAACACCTCAATAGCTTGATTGGAAGGAAGGGCATTCCTCAAGGCAGAAATCAGAGACTTGCCCTTCCAGCTTCTCTTGCAGCTAATAAGTAGGCATAGGACCCAGGGTCCACCCATCAGATGCACCGACAGAAGGGTCTGATCCAGAAGCGTATGTGCTGAGGAAGCAGGTGCAGGGCAGCCTCTATCCTGACAAGAAAAAAACCATCTGCACTTCAGAGGCAGCTGTTTCGGAGCTTCTAGTAGGAAAGTCAAACGTCCTGCACAGATGGTGAGAGACAGGGGTGTGTGTGCATTGCTGGTGCAGGCCTGGCTTTAAGAGGGGTATGGATCCTGGCTGCATGGCCTTCAAATCTGATTCTCTGGACCTCTGGGCAATTCCCTGAACCATATAATAACATTTAATGAATTTCTTTTTTGTTAGCTAGTGTAGATTCTGTGATACACAAATGCAAATCCTGATTGATTAATTTGTGCTTAATGTTTCTGACTGGTGTGTTTAGGGCTGGGCAGCTTCCCCCACCATGGATTGGTGACATTTCCTTCAATTTTCAAATTCGTGGGAGGACATGGCAATATAGCTTCCTCCCATTCTCCCACCCCCACCCCCACCACGCATCTACCACATGGGGCAAAGTTTGGCAAACTTCTGTAAAAGGTCACATAGTAGATATTTCAGGTTTTGTGGGCCATACAGTGTCCATCACAACTGCTCAGTTCTGCCATTATAACAGGAAAGCAGCCATAGACAATATGTAAACAAATGGCATGGCAGTGTTCCAATAAAAGTTTATTTACAAAAACAAGTGGTGGGCTGGGTTTGTTGACCCCTGACAAAAAGAAGCACTTTGGAGATTACAATTAGTAAAACAGAACCTTTTGAGAGTGGACACCGACTCAGCTCTAGTCCTGCCTTTGACAGTGGTGACCGTGTCATCTCGGACACACCATTCACCTCTCTACTTGTCTCTCTGCATACACCAATAATAAAACTAATCATACGAATGTTTCCTCTCCCAGACTGTGGAAGACACCAAATGAGGTAACATCTCAGAGTGCTTTGAGTATGTTAAAGTCACTTTAAAATCATGGAGTATATATTATTACAATTATATTTTTATTCCCCAATAAACAGTGAACATGAGAAGGTCTGTGCCTTTTAACTCTGAACCTCTGTCTTCTAGCACATCGCATTTCACACAGTAGACATAAATGCTTGTTAAATAAACAAATAGTTTAGCTCTTGATTTAGAGGACTTTTTAACTTAGTGATAGATGCAAGCTAATGTTTGAATAATCACAAATCCACCCAAACGAGCTGTTAAGTGTTAGTTTAAATCTGTAAAATTGTGGTCACAAACTTAAATGCTTATAGAAGCTAATCAAAAACTATAAATGAATGCCGTGGGCTGGTGTGAGGCAGCAGAAGTGGTGGGGGCTGTGATAAAACGAAGAGAGCATATCCTGACTGAGGGAATCATGTTCCTTTGCTCCAACTGATTCCATGTGGGAATGTGGGACCACCACTGACAATTTTCCAATTTTTCAAGAGAAGTTGAAAATCTGGATTTTTAACTAAATTTCTCTTGTTTTTAAACATTGGCAACTAATCCTCAAGATTAAAAAATGCTGCACCTCACTCTCAGGCCTTTTTTAACTCCTTGTGTAATTTCTAGAAGATACAAATGAAAATTATAATTGAAAAATAGCGATGTAGAAATTTCTTAGATTTCATTGTGTTTTGATTCCCTGGTTGTAATTAACGGTCTTTGTCACCCACTGCAAAATTTTCAATCATTTCAGTTTTCAATGATTCTTGGATCATGGTATTATTCCTCTTATGACTTTTCTAGTTGCTATGATTATGAGACACTGACTTGTCCCAACCCCCCAGATAGCCGCATGTCTTCTTCCTTCCATTTATTCAGATCTCAGCTCACATGCCCCTTCCTCAGATGAGCCTTCCCTAAACAACCTGTTCAAAACAGCCTCCCTCCCTACTGCTCTCCCTTTCCTTCTCTTAGTACTTATTGGCATCTGACATTTTCCACTTTTATTTGTTTATGATCTGTCTTGCCCCGCTAGAAAGTCGACTCCTGAAAGTAGGGAAGTCGGCTCTGTTTTGTTCAATGCTGAATTCCCAGCACCTGCTCTAGTGTCCAGCAACAATAGGCACCTAACCAACACGTGGAATGAATAAATGAGTGATCCTGTCGATACACAGATGCCATCCCAAGACTATTCATTCCCTAAGACTTTGGGAAAACACATGGATGTGAGAAAAACAGGTTTCTATTAACAGAAATCTTAACATCAATATAAGTCTAAAACTTATTGGCCAGTAACTTGTTTTCAACAATGGGAAAAATCTACAAATCTGCCTAAAGCCAGCTTTTTACATCATGTTCAAGACCCAGTCATTTCCTATGGCCAGTCTCCTCGTAATGGCTGAGGGTAGTTTTATGACAACTCCATAGAAGTAATCTTGAAGACAAAAGATGGCAAACTGCTCCAAGAAACGAAAGGAGAAGATTTGAAAGACCTTTTCATAGAATATAAAGACTTTTCAGTTTGAAATATTCTTGGAGAAAATAAAAGCTGGAAGTCATTAAAAGTTTTCAAGGCTCAAGTTGAGTAATTCAGGTAAAATAAGAAAAATATTGACTTTTAAAATATGACGTCTACTTTCATCTACCATGAATTTTATTTGTTGTCAAAGTGACATTAGCACAAAGAAATCATTTTAGAAGGGAAAGAAATCCAAAATACCACCACTCTGGCATAGTCATTTAGTGTTTCCCAAGCTTCTGGCCAATCTTAGTTTTGACGCAAGTTGACTAACCTTTTAGACAATCAAACAACATCTCTTCTGGGGATTTTCAACAGGTAAGTGCAGCTGCTTGGTCTCATTCTTCCAAATCCACCACAGCTGTCAGGCTACATACCCTACATATATTGCACTTGTATTGATATCACACTTTAATCTCCTACATCCGAGCTAGAATTCTTGGAAAGGAAATCAACATACACGTAAATGCCCACGCATTGTGGGTCAGACCCTGAATGTGTTTTGATAAACACAGTGTCTGTACCCGTGGAGGTCAAGTTTGAGTGAGGAAGACCAGTAAGAGTTAAAATGGACAACTAGAAAAGTGCCACATAATTTCTCAGTAAATATAAGCTCTTATTATTATCATATCTATTTTGGTCTCTGACAACGTTCAGAATATTGAGTATGCTCAATAAACGCTTATTAATGATGTCAAGAAATCATCTCTTCTGACTACCAACAAGGCTGAGAGCCCCTCGGAGTGCCGGTGTGGCTCCCATCATGGCATCATGCCCAGGCACTGAAGCTGTGCCTTTGCTGCTTCTCCTTGTCCCTTATATCACGCTTCCCTCGAAGGAGGGATGGTGTATGGTCATATTACATCCTCAGTGTCCAGCCTAGAGTCTGGCACCTGATCGTCAATCTAGAAGCGTTACGTATTGGAATGGACTTGTGGAAGACAAGAGGTCCTCGGGGCTCCAGTCTGAGAAAAGCTAGCTATTTTCACCCTGAGACAAAGAAAACAAAAGGGTGACATGTCCATTCAAAAACCAAGTGGATTTTCTCCGGGTTCTGAGTACGGAAAATGCCCCCAGAACTAATCTACAATGGAGGATGGGAGGAATCTTGAGAACTCTTCCCCTTACCCGAACTCTGTCTTTTTTATTCTTTCACACCTTTCTTTCCACATTTCCAGTCCCGACGTCTCGAGCTGTAAAGTTTCGTGCTTGCCTCACAGAGCCGCGTGACAGAATTTTCTTTAATTAGCGCATTCATAACAGCAACAATAATTCTAATCATTAATAAGTCACTCACCACACTCAGAAACAGACCAAATGGCAAGAAGTCAATGTTAATTTTAAAACACATGTAAACAAGAATCCAGGAAGGCCAGATGCAATAAGCTTCCGGCAATTTTAATGGCAAAGAACGCTTTCCGCCAAGCTTGAGAAGTCAGTGCTACGACGATCGCACCCCAAATTCCTCCACTTACACTCTTCATAATGGAAATCAATTAATTATTGTATAGTGATTTTTTTTTAAAAGTAGATTTTCCCCAAACACCGTATGCTTCACGAAGGCGGGAGTCATGTCCGTGAGGCTCCCTGAGTCTACAGTGATCTTTGCACGTAGTAGGTGTTCAATACATCTGTGCTGAATGAATGAATGAATGAAATCCCAAAGGTGTGCTAGCAGATCTCCAGTGAAGAATAGAATCCTAACGTTTCAGAACATCACTTCACAAAGAAAGCTGGGCACCAGCACCATGTCTCACATAAGGAACTGGCCCAGTGTTTGGGCCATGAAGGTCCGAGTACTCATCAAGAATTTCTAAATTTTATTTTCATTTTGATACAAAATTAATCCAATTATATCCTGGGTCATCAGGATAATGGACTTCTAACCGAATACACCTGCACGAAGTCAATGCCTACATGCGTGTTTATTCTTGTGGTTGAGTAGGTGCCCGGTGATCAAGGAAAAGGGCATCACTTGGCTTTTTAACATAGCGTTTCTTACTTTGTGGGGGCTTGCACATTTTTCTCAGTTCCCAAGTTGGGAAAACGATTGCAGCTACATCTTCCCCACTCAGCATGGTGACACCCATAAGTCTGGGCAACACCCGGGGCCACCGTCTGTCTCCCTCTCCTCTGACTCCACTGGACGGCGTCAGGATGCAGAGCCAGGACTGCATTTCAGCGCTGGCCCTTGTGACGGACCCGGGATGTCTACGATCATTTCCTCTGCTGCCTTTCATATCACTGAACTGAAACGATCAGGCCTGTCAAGAGCAAGGGCCCCAGATGAAAGGCCAGTGCATTAAGACAGAGCATAATTGCCAGCTTCTGAGTTTCTGACATTAATCGTTTTACTGAAAGAAGACAGTGGAGCTCTCTCTCTCTCTCTCTCTCTTTCTCTCTCTGTCTCTCTTTTATTGCCAACACACAGGAATTATGAGGGGTGGGGGTAAGGGGGGAAAAACCCACCACCAACAAGGTTTGCTAATTAAAAGTAATATGTTTTCCCATTTTTTTGGCAATTTGATAACACAAAACACTTACTTGGGGGCCACAGGGGGAAACAAACTGAGACAGATAAAAAATGTTTTGTGTTCATCCAAGCACAACTATGTTAATGCGTATTATCCCATTAATACGCATCAACATCGGGAATCGGCTCACCAATGCAAGCAAGAAGCATACACTTATCATCATTTGATAACATGTTTAATGACAGATTGACGGGAGATTTGCAAATGTGAACTGGCATCAGTGTTGCTAACTTCAGCTTCTGCCGCCGCCTCTGCTATGCCAGCATATTTATGTGCATAATTTGATTTCTCAGCCACACTGTTAGTACATTTTTAATATTAACTATGCACGAACAGACAGCCGAACTTAAGCTGCACTGATGGTTGGAGTTCATTAGATTGAAAAAGATGGGCAGGCGTGACTAAGATGGAGGTGGCAGTCCAACATCCAAGAAGCAACACTTAACAGACACTCTCCATTCTCAACAAGCCCACGTTACACGTTTCCTCTTGTCGAAGGTGGCCAAGCGCTTATGAAGGAAGGAAGGAAGGAAGGAAGGAAGGAAGAAGACGAAGAAGACGAAGAAAGCTCCTGCCCTGGGCATTCGGTCAGGAACGTGACACAGAGCCCAGGCGATGGCCAGACACGTTTGCTTTCCTTCCGCCACTTCCTTTCACCCCAAACTCAGCCTGACTCTACACTCAAGTCCCCTTTGCTTCCTAAGGAGCACGGCAGCAGGGATGCCTATTCGTTCTTCATGAACCCAGGTCACGGGGCAGCTGCTCAGGAAAACTGGCCTTACACGGGAATAGGGCTGATCATGTCTATATGGGGGAGGCTGTAAGTGAATTTTGCCCCCATCACATCACACTTGTGTGATCTGGATGAGTGACTCCATCTTGCTACCTCTCCATTTCGTCATCTGTAAAATGGGCATATCACCTACTTCACAGGAGGGTAAAACTTAAGCTAAAAAAGAGAAGTGTTGAGCCCAGCATTTGGCACATAGCAAGCTCTGAATATATGTTTATACCTATTATTTTATTTTGGCCTCCTTTTCTTTTGTAATTTAAAAAATTTATTGGGGCTGGCGTGGTGGCATACTGGTTGAGTTCACGTGCTCCCCTTGAGCGGCCTGGGGTTTGTGGCTTTGGATCCCGGGCTTGGATCTACACACTGCTCATCAAGCCATGCTGTGGCAGGCGTCCCACATAAAAAAATAGAGAAAGATGGGCATGGATGTTAGCTCAGGGCCAATCTTCCCTAGCAAAAAGAGGAGGATGGGCAACAGATTTTAGCTCAGGGCTAGTCTTCCCCTCCCCCCCCACAATTTATAAGGGTGCTTCCCAGGCCCTAGAATCAAGCAGATCTGGGGTTTCAATCCAAGTTCCACTGCGTAAAAGCTGTGTGGTGACAGTCAAGTCACCTAATTTCTGAGAACTTCGGGTACTTCCTCTGTAAAACGGGGGTGATCCCAGACACACATGTGGTGTGACAGGAGGAAGGATAAAATGGCAGGGTGTAGAAAAGGGTCCAAACATAGTAAGCACTCAGAAGTATTAGCCCTTATTTTCTTCTGGATCAGGACAGTGTACGTGTTTTGGAAGGGACGGGGGAATCTATCAAACACACATTCCAATTCTGGTCCTGCTGCTTCATAACTGTATGACGACGGGCCGCTTCCTTAGACCTTTTCAAGGCTCTGTTTTTTCCTCTACTGAATGGGGGTCCGTAACGAAACCTACTTTCGAGGACTTGGGGAGGACATAAGGAGAGAACACTGGCCACGTGCTCCCTCAGAGTTAACTGTCATTGTTATTAAAGTTATGTCTTCAGGGCTTCAGTGGTGCCTGGTACAGAATCAGTGCTCCATAAACATTTGTTGATTGAACAAGTGAGTGAGATCACCATGCTATTAGGCAAGTCCCCGATTCAGTCCTAGGAACAGGGCAAAAGGCCTACAGGAGGCTGTTGCTGATCTGAGTTGCAAGTATACAGAGACCAGGCTTTTGAAAGCGATCAGAGACACAGGTGAACAGCCTTCCCATGCAAATCAGTGAGGGAGAGGGAACTGGCATCGATTGAGCACCTACTGCATGCATTGTGCTAGGAGCTTCCTTATCTTTTTCTCATTTAACCCTCACCACAGACTCTTAGTGGGATAATATTACTCCCATTGTATAGATGGGGAAACTGAGGTTTGACTCTAAGTCCCTTGAGAGCAGAACAGGGGCTGCAAAATAGAGATGCTCAATTCATATTTGTCGACTGGACCTCAGAAAAGTCTGTAACCCGCTGAGGGTGGCACAACTAATAAGTGACAGAGTTGGGATCTGAACGCAGTCCTGACACCCAAGACCATGCATTTTCCAGTTGCACCTTTCGGGCTGGAGATTAGAAGGAATAGATACAAAACGGCTAACCAGTCGCTGTGTGCGCTGCTCTTCGTATATGAAGGTGGCATTCCTGTGCCAAGGCATGTGATTCGTGTCATTTGCCTGCTGTAATGATGAGACTTTGCAGGGACTCGTTCCCACTCTCAGATGAGGGGAGAACCTGGACACGGTGAAGCTCACCTGAAGAGGGCGCTGTAAGAGACGCCTTTGGATCCCTTTTACCATCTCCTATGCCCCTCTCCTGGCTTCTGCATGTTTTTCCTTCTAACTGATGCACGTGCAACACTCTTCCATGGACAGCCCACGGCTACTGGAGCTGCTTTGCTTGCACGTGCAGTGGCTCACAGTGCCTGCAAGCTTATGTCCCCTGGGTTGACCCTTCACCAATGCCTGACTGAGGTGAGGTTACCGGAGCCCAGCCCTTGCCTCTAGACGGGCATAATGAACACCCTGGATCTCCCTATGGGATCAGCTGAGGCTGCGGCTTTCCCTGAAATCATCCCCATGGCTGGCTTTCTCCTCTTCCTTGTCCTTTTTCTCCACTGTCTGACTGGTTTCTCCTGCGAGCATGTTCCTAAGAAATTGCTTGCCTAGGATTCATGATGTCAGGGTCTGCTTCTGGGATCTCCACCTAAGACACCTGGCAAACTGCAGCCCATGGGCCCAAGCCGGCCCTCCACCTGTTTTTGTAAGTAAAGTTTTATTGGAACTCAGTCACACCTACTCATTTATGCATCATCCATGGCTGCTTTTGTGGTAGAATGGCAGAGTCGAGTAGTTGTGATGGACACTGCACGGCCTGCAAAGCCTCAAATATTTACTATCCGGTCCCGTGACAGAATAAGTTTGCCAACCGCTGTGCTAGATAATCCTCTGAACACGCCAAGCTTTTTCTCACCTCAGGGACTTTGCACGTGCTATTCCTTCTGCCTAACATTCTCATTTCTTGACTCAGTGGATGATCAATTGCTTCTCATTTGCTTAGGTCTCAGCAAAAACGTCACTTTCTCAGAAAGGCCTTCCCTGTCCACCCATCTAAAGTGGCCTTCCACTTCCCTATCCCAAGGCCTTGTATTCTTAGCACTTACAGCACTGAAATCATTGTCCTTGTTTATTGGCTGCTGTTCCTGCCATCGTTACCCCTCCATGAGGGGCGGAAACCTTCTCTGTCTTGCACATTTCTGGACCACAGTGCCTGGCCTAGTCCCTGCATATAGGAAGCATTCCAGAATATCTGTCGACTGAATGATGAGGAAGAACGGAAAATACTTAAGTGGGCTGCATTCATTCCAGTTGGTTCTAGAAATCAGGTGCTCCATTTAGACGGTGCTGGGTAATTCGATCCTCATTCTGAATCCTTACTCCCAAAGCCAGGGGAACATATTTCATACACCAGCTGCATTAGTGCCTAGACATTTATCGCTTCTGGTATTAATTTGCTTGTTTTGCCACATTATATAATGGGAGGTCAGCTTATGTTATAAACTGCAACTTTTGAATTTTATGATATAAATTGACCTGCTTCAGGAACCCGGCTATAAAAAGCCTTGCTGTCAAGGGGTCAAGAAAAAGTTATGTTGTGTTAATGGTTTTAATTAATGCATTAATTTCACAAAGTTTTTGTTGAGGCTTAATACACGCAGGGTCCACTTCTGAGGTCTTTAAGGAGCTTCCTGGTAAGGAAAGAAAGGCACATTCACACACGCGTGCATCCGCGATCCATTCTGCACATGGTGGCCAGAGTCATCTTTAGAAATGCCAATTGGGTCACGCCATTCCTCTGTTTAAACCCCCCCAGTGAACTTAGAATAATCTAGACTCGTCACCATGGCCTGCACAATTAGGTCTATGCTAAACATTCAAACTTATTTCTCCCTGAGCTCACAGATTCCCCCAATACTCCCGGCTCTTCTTGCCTCAGGATCTTTGCACTTGCTGTCCCTGTTCGAAACCCTCTTTCATTTCAGGACTGGCTCCCTCAACCCTTCATGTCTCAGATGTCACTCCAAAGAGGTGGGCAGCCAAAGTAAATTAGTACCACCACTGCCCCAGTCCTTAGTATTTTATTTATTTCCTTCATGGGATCTGAGATGATCTTATTTATTCATTTGTTTTCTAATTTCTTGTCTTTCTCCTCCTGTAAGATCTGTGAGGGGAAGGAAAACATCAACCTGTTCACTGCTGTATCCTGGGAGCCTAGCACAGTGCCAAGACACAAAGAAATGCACAAATAAATAACATAATATCAGATAGTTGTAGATCTAATAAATGAAATAAAACAGAGCGATGAGAAAGAGACATGTGAGAGGACTGGAAGGCTTTAGACCAGGGCTTGGCAAACTCTGGCTCGTGGGCCAAACCTAGCTCACCACCTCTTCTTGTAGGGCGCACAAACTAAGAATGGCTTTTACATTTTTAAAACTTTGAAAAAGAGTCAAATAAGAATGCTATTTTATGACACACAAAAATTATATGAAATTCAAGTTTCAGTGTCTATCAATAAAGTTTTATTGGAACATAGCCACACCCATTCATTTACATATCACCTATTACCGCTTTTATGATCCAGTGGCAGATTGAGTAGTTGTGACAGGGACTGTGTGGCTGGAACCCTGAAAATACTTACTATCTGGTCCTTTATAGAAAAAGTTTGATGACTCCTGATTTAGATAGATTTTCAGGGATGATGATGTTTAAGTTGAGATTTAAATGATGAGAACAGTTAATATAAGGATGAAAAAGACTATATTTGAAGTCCCTGAGGTAGAATAAACACTAGTGAAATGGTAGCTCTTCTCATTATGATATGAGCTTTGAATTATGACTTTTAATCTGGCAGTTGTGTGCTGGGCAAACTGGCGCGGGGCAGTAAGGAGAGATGAGAAGATCTAAAGGTGACTACTGCATCAGTCCACGCAAGAGAGAGGGTGTGCTTCAACTAACCTAAGTGCTGTGGAAACAAAAGTGGAAGGGGGGAAGTGGGAAAAGTACTATGGAGGTCCAATCAAGAAAAATTAGTGATGAAATGGAGAGAAGTGGGAGAGATGAGAGAAAGAGAAGGGTCCATAGATCCCAAGCTGGGGCACCAAGAAAATAGTGGGGCCATTCACTGTCACTTCAGAAGCAAAAAAATGAGCAGATGTCAGGAGAGTGAAAAGATGGCGTAGGTCAAGCTTGAACAAGATGAGTTGGATTCAGGGTCTTTTCCCCGCAAAACCACTGACGTCACAAGCCCTCAGGCAGGCCATGCCAATCTCAGCCCAAGTTGTAAAGTGTTGATTCTACCCAATGCTTCCAGGAGTGTGCATCTGACCCAGGCTGAAGACAGCATCGCACTCTCCCAGCCTCAGGCATTGCTTCAAAAGTGTGACCCCAAATGCCAGTTAAACTCAATCTCCATAGTTGATTGGCACTCTCGGGAAACAGGCACTCTTTCCACAGAAACTCCTAAGCTGGTAGGCTATAACCCTAGAGCTGGTCCAGGCAATCTTGACAATTGCCTGAAAATGAAGACAACACAGAGGAAATCTGAGCTGAAAGACCAGGAAAGATCAAGTTCTGATGACATGCATCCTTTCAACCCAGGATCCATCTGTGCATGAAACCAACACTATCTTTGGATGAGCTGATAAATTCCCTGTTTTACTAAGTTAAGTTTGACTTGGTTTGCAGTCAATTATAAACAAGAGATTTTGAAAAACACAACTTAGAGTTAACATGCTAAACAGTTTTAACTATTGCTTCCAAAATAATGTTATGGCCCATCTTTTCAGAGTTAAGGAAAGTATTAAGCTAAGTCAAGAGGAGAATCAATTCCATTGGCTGCCAATCAAGGCTCTTCAGATGGAAAACTCTCCCTGATACAGTAGAAACAACTGAGTTATACTGTCTACCCCTTTAAGTGATCTCAGCAGAGTCATGCAAATTGCCAGGCCACCTCCTGCTTTCCTAGATTTTGGTCCTCTCCTTGGGTCGCCTCTGTACTTCAGCTTCTGCTCTATGTTTAGGCCTCTAATGGATGATCTGGATGGTCTCGCCATCTTGGTTAGATTTGATTTTGTACACTAAGCTAGACTCTCCCTGACATTTCATGCTTCATCTTCACACAGGACAGAGTGTCAGACAGGCTCAAAGACGGAATTAACGCTAATAAGAGCAAACTTTTTAGAGCACTTACAACATGCCAGGTACTGTGCTCAAAGCAGTGGTTCTCAAAGCGTGGTCCCTGGACCAGCAGCATGTTATCATCTGAGAACTTGTTCGAAATTCAAATTATTTGGCTCCACCCAAGATCTACCGAATCTGACACTCTGGGGAGGGGGCTCTGCCATCTGGGTTTTAACAAGCCCCCCAGATGATTATGATGCACACTCTCGTGAAAACCATTGGCTTAAAGCATTACCTGGATTATCTCTTTCAACCTTCTCTATCAACCCCTCGATAGGACAGTTATCCTCATTTATCGATGAAGAAACTGCATCTTAGAGAAGTTAGGACATTTGCTCTTACTGCTAGTGAGTAGTGGAACCTGGATTCAAACCCAGGCAGCCTGACCCACACACCTCTCTAGTGCTCTCCAGCAAGGGGCGGCATAGCCACTCAGCATCCATATACCCAAGCCCAGTGCCTGGCTCACATTCCAGTGGGCTGGCAGAAATGCTGCCTCAGATTAACATGTCCTGTTGCCTTTTGCTGATTCCTAGTGAGCCTCAGGACACATTTCTTAACCCCTTAAGAACTTTCCACTTAAAAAAAAATGTTTGCAAGAAAAATGAAAGGCAGCCACAGAGCAGAATCCCAGCTTCAGACAAACCCAACTCAGGTTCACTGGGCTTCTCAGAACTTCTCAGAACATGGAGGGATTTGTGATCATCAGCTTGTAACCTCCTCTCTTGAAAATCACCTGCCCCTTCCAATTCCTCTGTTTTGTGCATTGCATTTCTTCCCAGTTAATACTATGTGGTTACAGCTGCCACTCGGCTGGCGGTGATTTATAAGGAATTGCTAATGTTCAGTTATAACTCTCCATTTCAGATGCAAAAATGGCTCATCATATTCACCACAAGGGCCTCTCCACAATGATACATAATTTAAAAATTAACACGAGGACAGAGGAGACTGCATTTTTGAACTAGGAACTTAGAAGATTCAGAGGTTAAAACTTGATAAGGTGAGCTCAAGGAATTAGATGAGTTATTAAGCAAATGCCTCTGTTAGATGTTTCCATGACTTCAGAGCTTTTCTAGCACCTTCCAGTTCACTTCCACTTGTCAAAGTGCAAACCCACAAATGGTATATTTATATTTGGGTATTTTTCCCCATTGTTAAGAACATTCTCTAATTCCTGACACAGACCTTTCTGATATAAACCATGCTGTCGGAAAGCAAGCAAAGCAGAAAAAAATCAATGCATGGTCTCCAGCAGGGGCCAAACAGACCTGAACAGCAAGACCAAAAAGAGGTTATGGGGATTCTCTGGGGGAAAACCCATGGCTGTGCTTACAGCATCATTGGCTTTGGGCGGAGATGGACCCGGAAGACGTTGGACAGTAGAATATGCAGCATGCCCACGTCCAGGGAAGGGGGCAGAGGCAGGGACAGAGGTAAAAAAAAAAAAAAAGAAAAAAGGCAGGGAAGGAGACAGTGAGCTGATGCAAGAAGCGAAAAGAACGTAATGTTTTTGCATGTGTAATGCTTGAGATACTTTGGTGCTTGCATTGGTTCAACCATTCATGGCCTTGTGACCAAGTCATTTCCCGGTCTGCTCCAGCATCAAGTGGTTACAATTATGGATTGCAAATTTATTGACATTTGACATCTACATCAGCCTTCCTCCGATCAACAGAACTCTCTGCCGCCAAACTGAATAATTACGGAAGATTTCAGCAGTCACGGGGATGCCAAAAAGGTCATTAAATCATCTTGAAAAAACAATGTGCTCCTCCATTTCATCTTGCCAGTAAATCTTCAATTGAAGTCAGGACCACCTAGTGTTGACGCTCAGAGGAGGGGGGCTAAATTACAGAATGGAGAGAGGAATTAAATTAGGATTGAAAAATAGGAAGGCGAGCACAGCGGGGACCTTTTGTGGTGTACTTCATAATTCCTGGAGAAGCATAAAAAAAAGTGGTTTACTTTTATCAAAGTGGATTCTTCTTGGGAAACAGGCAGTAATGGCGTGCGTGGGAGTGGGGGTGGTCCAGGCGAGATGCGGGAACAGCAGTTGTTATCTAGGTTCTCTAGAGCCCACCCAGGGCCCCACAATAGGAAGCTGGGTCCTACAGTCCTACAGTCTTTGTCTGACATCCCTTCTCCTTCCTAGAAAGCATGGTGCTGAGTGGTCTGGAATGCCCTTGGAGCCACTTGTTCCTTTCCATGCTCACTGTCTCCACTGCAGTCCAGATCACCACCATCGTTCCCCTCGCCTCCCACAGCCTCCTCACTGGCCTCCTGCTTCTGCTCTTGACCCTTCTCATGCATTCCACACTCAGTAGGCAGGGGCACCTTCTAAAAGAACAGAGTAGATCAGGCCACTCGCCTGTTTAAACCCCTTCAATAGCTTCTTGTTGGGCTTAGGGAAAAAAAAAACCCAAAGTTCTTAGAAAGTTCGACAAAGTCCTGACTGGCCTCGTGCCCCCCTCCCACCTCCTGACTCATGTCCTACCCCTCCAGCCCCAGGTGTCAACACTCCAGCCTTTCTCTGAATCGAACACATTGATGCCCCCAATTTGTCACATGGCTGGCTCCTTTTTAACCAACCTCCTCATTTTCTTCCCCTCACTGCAACCCCCTGTTTAAAATAGGTGGCCCTGTCATCGTCCCTCACACTACCCTCTATTTCCTTGGCAGCTCCATATTCTTGGAAATTGTTGTACTTTTATTTATGTGCTCAATAAATGTTAGCCGTTAGTATTATTATCAATCCATGTCCTCTGATTAGAATGTAAGGTCTGGGCTTCTCTTCTTCTGCGGCGGAGCCCAGCACTTAAAACAGAGTCTGACGCATAGCAGGTTCTCCACGAGTGTGAATTAAAGCACGACTGAATGAGGGACCCTCATCCCGTGGCCACAGAGAAGGCAGAAGGGCTGGACTTGTTCACCCAAAGGCATTTATTGACTCTGCTCCCACGGGCATTTGCACGTGGAGAAAAGACATTCCTTAGCCCAGATGCACAAGCATCATGGCAGTGTTGGCCCTCTGGACAATCATTTTTACAGCGGGCTGGGAACGTTTCTCATGTCTTCATACTTTTCGGGGCTGTGCAAAGCCTGAAGATTCCTTCACATTGGCTTCTACTATATGCTGGGCGCTGTGCTGATGGTTTCACATACTTTATCTCTTTGATCCCCTCACTGATAAGTGGTACAGCCATTATCGTCACTTCACACATGGAGGATGTCAAAAGGTCCCTCAGCTGTGATCACCTTCCAGATACTGTCACTCCCTTGAGTGCCCTCATCTCCCACTGGCCCAGTACTTCCCTGTACTAGTGCTGAGCACAGTTAAAGCCTTGGTGCTGTAACGTCTTTCTTCTGTGATGGCCTGCCAGCATCCTGAGGGCAGGACCGGTCTCTCTGTTGCTTGCCACTGTAATTCCAGCCCCAGCCACAGCTCCCAACACATAACAGGCATTTACTCCTTAATGAATATTTTCATATTTGTCTTTCCCAAATGGAAGTTCTGAGACAGGAAATGTGACTCAGTTCCAGCACGTTATAATCGCTGCTGTTGTTATCATTACGATTGTTAGACACGTTCACCCAACCTCGATTCTAGGGGTGCTGTATTTTAGCAATTATGTGAATAGCTCTCTTTAGTCGAGGATTTCTGTGTGTCTGACACTGCACTAGGAGAACATTGGCAGGTTTTCCTTAATTTAATCCTTATAACACTACGTGAGGCCAGCCCTCAGCTAGCAAGTGGAGACCCGGCCCCAAGGCCAGGCGTCAGCAGTTCCCGAGCCCACATTCTTCCCCACTGAGCTTAGCTGCCATATGCTTCCTTCGTGGGATTTCTAGGCATCAGGAAGTCCTTGCCTCCTGAGACTTCATGACAGGCCTTCCCTCCACTTCAAAGGCCTCCCACTCTTCATCCTCTTACGTTTCCGGGATGACAAGGTCCTGATTGGTTCTTTGACTTCTAAGTCGGAGCAAACACTATCCAATAGGGACCCATCTCCATGGTTACCAGTCACCAGAGTCACCACAGGAAGGCAGAAAGGGGAAGTGGAGGCGACAGCAAACAAGGGGGGAGGGGCGTCATAACCAATCAAACATGACAAAATCCTCTGGTGAACAAAAATAGGATTATTTGACTGTGAAATCGAGTAATGTAGCATTGAAAATAACATAACCTGAAACATCATTTTTTTCCATAGACGAAAAAATACCAGATAAAACCGTGCACATTGAAAGTACCAATTCGCCGGAGGGCCCGAGTGGTAGAAAGTTGTCTATGTCAAAGATTTGGGCCTTTAGGATATTTAAACTTTTTTTTTTGCCCATTCATCTTCTGTCCCCTGACAGTAACTTGTGGATGGGGTTCACACCTCACACTTGGCTGTATCACCCAACAGAATTTAATCCAAGGGATACTAAAAAGGGGCTGGGAGAATTTTTGGCCAAAATTCTGGCTGGAGGTAAATCATCCATTTGTCCACACTTGATTTCCAGCTCTGCCGCTTACTAGCTGTGTGATCTTGCTGATCACCTGTCTGAGGGCTGGTTTCTTCACCTGTGAGCTGGTGCAATCACAGTTCTTTCTCCATAGAGTTGAAGGGTAAGATCGAGATAATATACATAAAGGGCCAAGCACAATAGCTGGGATATTGTAACTGCTCAATAAATGTCAGTCCTCTGTCGTTATCCGAGACAACAAGGACAACAGTGACAGTGAACACTCTGCCAGGCACGGTTTAAGCACTTCATTTTCTTCCCACATTTAATCCACATCATCATCATCATCTGCATTGGAAACTCCAATGCAGATCTTCCTAATCACGGCCCAGCCACCGGTGATTTTGGGGTGTAGCAAATGGAATTTTTCAAGGTAGCTGGTGGCAGAGAGAGAAAGGGGAAGTCAGAGGGAAAGAAACAGCAGGTTAGTTCTATATCCCATCCTTTCTCAGGGCACCTAAACACCACCCAATACTTCCATTCCACGCCCCCCCCCAGCTGTTGTAGTTATATCTGTACTAGCAGTCTCTCCTCATTTCTTCAAATAAAATGGCACAACCCACCCCACATCTTGATTTAACCCTTAAGCAAACAAAAGGGGATTTTTGTTGAGGTGGGCCATCCAGGTGGAGACTAGAGAGGAGAGTGAAGTTTCTCAAGCACTTGCTTTGTGGGCAGATCCGGTGCTGAGCGCTGCCTGCGCTGTTTTACTGAATCCTCCACGCAAACGGAGGCGGGCGGAAGGGGACTGCGTTGACTGCCACCCAATCTGTGCCGGGGTTTCTTATCAATCTGAACACAGACTAGTTTTTTGAGTTTTCACAGCATCACTAGAAGATTAGCCCAATAGCAACGCCCTCCATGCCTAAATATATCATACACCTCTCGCAAGTAAAAAACAAAGAAATAAGCAAAGAAAGAATATTCCAGAAAAACAACCACCATCACTTTCATATAGCCCTGGATTCCTGAGCTTTGAGAAATGAATGTTCTCAACAGCGGCACAAAGTTCTCTAACCCCCCCCCGAATGTGACGCGTGCCTCTGGCTCCTGGCAGCCCTTTTTCCTGCCAGGTGAGCCTCATGTAACATTTACACTGGATTTAATAGCAGAACATGACATGCACTTATTTTCAACAAACTCCTGTATTTTTGGAGGAAGAGTCGGGGAAGAAAGCAATTGCACACCAAATCTACTTCTATTTTGGTACCCTTAACGCATTCCGTTATCTCCGTAGCCTACATATCATTTAACAAACTGCCCGGCGATTCTTGCAGGGCGTGGCGTCACGACTGATTTAAAATCCCCGCATTGCTAAAACTGCATTGTTCTTCATCAAGTTGAGTCATTTTTATGTGAAGTGTCAAGCTCCCTAACAAATAACTCCTGCCAGACAAATCAAGTTCCTCGTCTTAGAGCCGCGGCTAAATAGTTTATAGCTTTAATCTGCTCACCGAGGTGTGCAGTCTATGACAGTAATTATAAATGCAAGGAGAAATTATAGCTGAATGCTTTAACTGCATTAGGAGCCGTTTGATGAACAATCATGCGCGCCTGCTCATTCCCAACAATAGAGGGCAAGTTAGTGTCAATGCATTAGAGAGATTTCAGTTCTGCGTGGCTTTTTCTCCCATTTACCACGGAATGTCACTTGTCTCCTATAAAGTAGGAAAAAAGCACCGTGGAAAGCTTTAAACTTGATAGTCAAAAAAAAAAAAAAAAAAAAGACAAAGAGAGAAATGTAGGGGAAACTGTTTATCATTATGACTTCTTTCTTTTTTTTCCCTGTTTTATTTGGTGGCAGGTTTGGTTTCAAATTAGTTCGTTAAAGGTAACTGCTTGTTTACTTACTAGTGGCCTTTAAAAAAATCCCTCCTCAAGCTGTTTTTGAGAACTCTTTAGAGAAAAGGATTTCTTTAAGTGAAGGGCAAATTCAAAATCGGCCCTGGTAGAAGCTCCCGTGGTCCTGTGTGTCCCTCGACCAGCTTCTGCTCTCCATCTGCATCTACCTAAGCTAATGACACAGTTTAGCTCTGTATTTTCCCCTCCTCACTTTCGCAGAAAGACGTTTTTAATTTAGCTGAAGAATTACACAAATGTATTTTAAAGACATAAATCCATATAAAAAATATGAGCTAATTAAAACATTGCACTCCCTGTCGCTCATGGATTTTCAATTTAGCGAAAGAAAAAAGAATTGCATCTGGTTAAATGAAAAGATGATACTGATGGCAGATTGGAGTAAATGAAAAATAATGTTACTCTATATTAAAGCACCAAATTATACACGTCAGGATTGAGCATTCAAAAGTCCAAATGAGGGGGGAAGTGCAACGGAGATGGAGATGCGTCGATGCGCAAGGAGAGTTAAGGCAGATCACTTGGATAAAATGAAATGTTGAAAGATACAGGCATTTGTTTCTTACTGGGTTAGAAATGCTGTGCCTCGTAGCTGACCCTGTTTCGGAATTCTCCTTTTGCTTACCCAGAATGAGAGCTGGGATGAGGAATTAAAAAAAAGATTCTTGCATATATATATTTTCGGTGGAATTTGGGTCATTTCATGGTTAGGCTCTATATGGTAAATGTATAGCTATTGACTGAACAAGGAAATTACAATAGAGTGAGGATGCTTTGCTTCATCTGCAGGTCAGTCCTAGGTCCCTGAGTTGTAATATTTGGTTTGCAGCTGGAGCCTTCCAAGAGGCCCAGGAGAACCCTTGCTCATCTCTCAACTTTTATGCCACATTTCACAGCCTTTTCTCTGAGCCTGGCGTTAAGTAGCGTCTAGAAGCCATTTGGCAAGGTGGAGGAGAAGCCAAGAGGTGGAAGAAAGTTGATGAGTGTTGGGCGGTCCTGGGTTCGAATCCCACCTCTACGCTAACTGTATGTCCTTGGACAAATCGTGAAACTCTTTGAGCTTTTTGCAAAATGAGAAAGACATGAATCACCATGCCTGGCTCATAGGAAGAGGCCAATATGTGGTCGCTTTGCTGTCCTCGCTATCATTAGAATCAGCAGGTTGAGGTTTCCTTGGGGGCACCTGCCTAGGTATTCATTAGCTCAACCAGGGAAGACTCTACAGGTTCTCTACAGTTCAGGTGAGGCTGAAGGACACAGTAGGGGCCCGTAGAGACTGTCTAGAACTATCTTATGAACCTACTATGTGCTGGGCTTTATGAAAAGAATTGCATACATTTATTTAATTCCCACAACTTTCCTGTAAGGGGAGAATTATGTCCATATTCTATAGATACAGAAGTGGGGCATATCTTAGAGAGAGTGGATGAGTTGGGGTTTGAAGCAGGCCTGAGGGCCTTGGCAGCCAGAATTCTCCCTCTAACATCTCACTGCCTCCCAAACCACCATTCCCTTCCTTGGCTCCCCCCCTGGACTGTGCAGATGCTCCTCCTCTGTGCTCCATTCAGCGTCTACCCCAGAGCTGCCCATCTATGTATCTGCCACTAGCCTCAAGGCAGACTCTTGTCCTGGTCACTAGTTTACCCATGAGATTAGCACAGTGCTTGGCATAGAGTGATGGCTTTCTAGATAGGTGACAACGAATGAGTGAGGCTCAGAGATTGTGGAAATTTGAGAAATTCATGCGGAATCTCTCTGCCTCCTTTTTCTCCCCTGTAACATGGTTGGATCAACCCCTACCTCATAGGGCTGTTTGTGAGAATAGCGGGAAATAATGTTTGTGAAGTGCTTGCTGCAGGCCCAGCACATTTGGCTATTATAATCAGCATGACTGCTGGTTCACCATTAGATTTCCATTGCTAAACAGAGTCGGATGCATACTGGAAGCACAACCAATATTTGTGAAGGATGGAAGAAATGCAGGGAGGGAAGACAAGAAGGAAGGAAAGAACAAAGGAAGGAAGAGAGGGAGGGAGGGAGGGAGGGAAGAATATTTATTTAATGGATGAAGGATGATTGATGCCTTTTATAGACATTAATTGGTCCAGCCCATTTTGCTCTCCCCAGATTGCCATATAATCCATGTTCTTAGGATTGCTAGATTTAGCAAATAAACATACAGAATGCCCAGTTAAATTTGAATCTCAGAAAATAAATACTTTTTTAGTATAAGTTTGGCCCGTGCAATATTTGGGACATATTTATTCTAAAAATTTATCGGTCATTTACCTGAAATTCAAATTTAACTGGACCTCTTATATAGCCTGTATTTTATCTGGCAGCCTTACATGCTGTTCACCCTGAAGATGTGTTTTTATCAAATCATCCACAACAAAGGTGGCAGCTTATTGGACTAGAATTCATTTCCATCAATGATTTCAAGGCTAGGTGTGCTGCTAAACTTGTATACTATATTACACGGTAATAACTAATTTCAAACCCTTATGTATTTTAGACTCATTGATTTGCTCTTTGTTTAATTTCTATTATTCCAGAACAAGTGGTTTTTAATGGTATACCCAAATACCTATTGAAATTGTTTTAGGTTACTTATGTCTGAGAATAGGGATGCACATTTAATATTTTCTAATTTTTAATGAAAAGTTGCATTTCATATTTGGGAGAGCATTTTGTAGGCTTTAAGACATATCCAAGAAAGTAAAGAAACTTCAGGGCAAATTTTGCGTCTTACAGAGAACATAGCTATGGTAAAGCTCCCAAATTTTCCATAAAATCTTGACCACGCTTTCTAAAATGTCGTGTCATTTTGTACAATTTGTGCTTTCATGCATACCAACTAAAATTAGAGTTCTAGATAACAGTGATCTCATTTTGTGATCATTTAAAAATATATACGCATGATCCTAAGCAGTGGGCAAGGTATTGCACGAATGTCATTCTAAAGGAGGACCTCGAGGTGGAGGAATGCTTCCTGAGGTGACCAAAGCATCAGAAAGCCACTTTTTGTGCAGATGTGGGAGCCATTCAGGCAGACTGGAGTGTCTTTAGCATTAACACACACACACCAAGTACCTGCACCATTTTTTGTAGACACACAACTCACGTACACTCCCACTGCTTTGAACGAGTCTCACATACTCAAACCTGTTTTTCTGCTATCGTCTCTCAGAATCACAGCATCCCAGTGTTTATATAAGGATGCAGCTTTAGTTTCACATAATGACAACTCTGTAATATGGTGCTTCAAAGCTCTAAATCAGAAATATTTATTCTGTACAAATGCAGAGAGAAGAAAAAAGAGCCATCCTATCTCTGTATTTAACAGATTTGTAAGTATCTTTTGTGTAGGTTTTTCCAAATTATTGGTTTACCTGTGCTTCCCTCGAACAGGTAGGTATGTTTCAGATTTTGACTAAGGCTTTCTTTTTCTCCCCTCTCTATTTACATATCACAATGTTTTGGCAGTGATACTAATTAAAAAAAAATGATTACAAACCTAACAGGTGGAAAATTGGTCTTTATTGTAGCACAAATAAACATTATCTATTTGTCCTTTTCACCATGGTTTGGACCTACCACTATGGGACTGGAAATCTCTCTCTTCTCTCTGGGTATATGTGTATATCCACCTTTTTTTTTTGAAGGACCAGAAAAGCATAATAGCAAGTTACATAAATTTAAAATGTTATATAGAAAATAAATAGGATGATGCCAGCCCCAAGCTCACGTATAGATTCAATAGATGCATTTTGCCTTTTTTTTCCAGAGTGTGAGCTGAACAAATCATGCTTGGAAAGCAAGAGAGGAATCGGCCAGTAACACATTTTAATTATTATGATAAAAACATGCAAACAAAACAATAGTCTTCATTTGGACCCAGATACCCATTAAAGTTATAGGATGGTGTCCTCCTTCATCAGAAGCTCTTAGATCTTCTCACTGAGGGAAAAGTCCCAGATCAGATGTTTTAACCCTTTGTTTCGTTTTGACCGTCCTCACCCTCAGCAAATCCCCCCACCTGACGTGAAGTGAACCTAAAGCCACACCGTGTAAATCCCCCTTTCCACCTAGAACTCTGCTAGTGCCTATCCCTTTGTGGCTTGGTCTGAAAGTCTCCTGTTTACAGACAGATGCTTTGACAAAAGGGGGTGGTGAGGGCTTCTATGTTAAGTTATTATTAGCTGTTCATATCTTATTGTGAATTAACCAAAAGAGTTAATCGGTAACCTAGCACGATATAAACGGAACTGGCAAGTGCCAAAGGCTTGAGTCAGGTTGGGTTTTCATCCTGGGATGCGGCCGGAGGTGGAGGACAACCTGAGCATGTGAGAGGGCTCCTAGCAAGTGGGGAGTATCATGCTGGAGGAGAGGAAAAAGGAAGTAGAGAAAATACAAAAAGGAAAACGAAACAGATTTGTTAAGACCCAGGCTTGCTTATGTTTAACATTTGAAAGTGGCCGGTGTGACTAGTCTGCCAAGGTATTTGACCTCGGTCTCTGTCCTTTTCCTGGAGGTGACATAGACAGTCTGGGTACCGGTGAGTCTACAAGGCATAGAACTTCTATGATACAGGATGCAAATATCTTGAAGCGGGGGGACCCCGTGTGCATTGGCAATGGGTGCGCAGAAAGTCATTTGTTTCTTTATGCAAAATAAAATCTCAAGGGCATGCATTGCATCAATCTTTGTTAAAGGTGGACTCTGATATTAGTTTATCCTAAGGAAAACCAAAAGATGAGAGAAGAAAATAAGCCTCTTCTCTTTTCATCTCAGTGTTCTACAGAGAAGAATGTTTTTTCTACCATCTGACTACAGGGTAGATGCTCTTTCACAGGAACCCTAATGGAGGAAATAAACAAAGGGAAGGGAGTGGAAGGTAGCAATTGCCGAAAGTAAGCTGCAAAAAGCGTTAATTACAAGTAATAATGATAAAGACAACTTGAAGCTATTCTTAAGCTGATTAAGAAATCTCTGTATAGCAGCTGCCCCCGGGAACTCTATAATCGTTATTCTGTTGCTCATCTTTTTTTTTAACATCACTTTATAAGTCATTGGCATTTCTATGGGAAGGTGAGGTGGTGAAATGGGACAAGGAGAGAATTTAGTCCTTATTAATTAAACTGAGGTATAGCCTTGGCTGGACCTTGAAAGTTGGGCCTTGGGTAACTAAAGGAACCGCGTATCATGAAGCGGTAATCTGCGAACTCCATCTCTCTAAACCCATTGTATTCTATTTCCCAACACCAAACTGGAGAAATTGAGAGAATGGTTAGGACTTATTTATCATGGTCTAGTCTTTCATAAAAATAAGTCCTATTCCAGCAGGCTACTGTCCTCTTGGTACTGGGAGACATTAGCTGTCTCTAAACAGACCCATCTCCCTTCCAGAAGCTGCTCACAAGGCCACTGTCACAATCACCTGGGAGCAAACCCATACCTGCAGGCTATTCTTCATCCACGTCTGTTACAAACTGTGAATGGTGTTCGGGTGACTTGCTGTGCGTTTTGCTTAGATGGAGTTTTACTGCGTGTTTGCTCACAAATGTCCGACAGCACAACTTACACTTGAATTTAGAGTCTGTGTCCTCTTCGCCAGCTATTGTTTCCGGAGACCTCTGAGCCGATGACACCCGGGAGATCTCTTGCTCCACCTTGCTTTGCTGTTCCACGGCCATGCGGGTCATGTCCTTCATTTGGAAACCTAGGTGAGATTCTAAGTGGCTGATGTAGGTAGAAGGGGTTCTGAACTGGGAGGCACAGTCACTGCAATAAAAGATGGGGTGTCCTTTGTCCATGTTTTTCAGAAATTTTGTCCCGCCCGTTTTCCTAAGTTGGTACTTGACGTTCGCCAGCCAGTGGCTGATAGTGGTCATTGAGAGTCCCGTAAACTTGGAGATTTGCATTCGCTCCTGTGGGCCCAGATCGGACAGCAGGTATTTGCCCTCAGATGTCTGAAAGAGGCTCGAGGCGAACTGAGCTTGCAAGATCAGAAGGTGCTGAGGGTTCCAGTTGGACTGCCGGCCTTTTCTTTTATGCAAAGTCGAGGCTTCGCTGGAGACGTCCTCAAAGCGCCTGACATCCATCTCCAGCTTCACGGGAGGGACCCTGGAGGAAGCAGCGGGCTTTGGGGTGGTGGCTTTGGGGAGGACTTTGACCATGTCGGCGATGTCAGACAGAGCGTGCTTCTGAGGTGGGGATGTACAGGATTGTGCTTGCGAGGACTCAGCTTTCTTGCTTTTGGACTTGGTCAGGTCAATGGGCTGATCGTTGTTCTCAAACAGATAGCGCCTGGACACACTGGCCGGCCTCGTGGAGGCGGGACTCAAGACCGGCTTGTCCATGACACTGAGATTTGACTTGTGAAACATAGGAATTGTGCTTGAGCTCGGGCTGGAGCAGGAAGGAGCACGCAAGGGTTCTGTGGCTTTGCCCAGGTGATTGTTCAAAACGGACTGCAGGGCGCTGAGCGGGTTGATGCACGGCAGGGCCGAAGCATGGTTGGCGAGGGCACATCCATTGCTAAGAGAAGATGCTGGCTCCAAGGGCTGGGGTTTCTCTTTCTCACTGCCCTCTTTCATCAGCTTGTCCTCCTCCTTCGGGGGACCGGGCCCGGCCTTTTTGGATTCTGCAGGGGTTTCGCTTTTGGAGAAAGAATCCCCCTCGTTGGGGCTGAAAGGTGATGCCTCTTCCTGGGGACTTTCTTTCCCACAGTCCTTCACGACTTCATCTTTGTCTTCTGGCTCCTTCTTAACTTGAGTGTATGGGGCCAGGTTTGTGGGCACAGAAACCAGTGGCATGACTTTCCACTTTGGTGCAATTGGCCTTAACTTGTTAGAGAGATTAGGCCGAATCTGCAGTATCTGGGACCCCATAGTCAAAGACGGCTTGCTGCCCTCGGACAGCTGGTAGGCTGCGTGGATGCTGGGGTATGCACTCCAGCTGGGAGCCCCATTTTGGGCTTTGTTGATGGCTGTGGTAACAGTATTTTCCAATGACTTCAAAATGTCCCCTCCACCCTTTGCGCCATCTTCTAAATCCTCCTCCCTTAGATACTGATATTTTATTGTGGGGTCTAAAGGTTTTTGTAGAGGGTCTTCGTATTCCTCGCTTTTCAAGACTTTCTCGTCCTTGTTGATCTCGTCTGGTTTTTCTTTTTTACTCTCTCTCTTTATTTCAGTTGTAGAGGCTGCACATTCAGAAGCCGAATTACTTGATGGCTTGGGAGTCAGAGGATCACTGTTGGGGGCATCTGACAATGACTGAATTTTCTCCACGGCTAGTGGATCTAACACCAGCTGCTTCCCTTTCTTGGAGGCAGAGCTGGTGACCTTGAGAAAGTGACCTGTGACCATCATGTGGGTGGTGAGCTGCTGCAAGGTGTCATGGGAGCTCCCACACTCCATACACTTTAAGATCTGGGACTTGCAGGCCTCAAACTGCCAGGTGTAGCTGGCGCCATTTTGGTAGCCATAGCGGTTGTTGGAGGACAAATGCAAGTTGGCGTTCTTCTGAGAAGAAAACGAATCTGCAAATGATCCCGTGGTTGAATCGGGGGAACACGGCCGATTGACGTCAAAGACGCGTTTCTTTGCGGGAGTGACCATTTTCGATGAAATGGTTGGTACTGGCTCCTTCAAAGGCACTTTTTGGTAATGTTTTGTTTTTATCATGTGGACACTCAAATCTTGGAGGGAATCGAAGGAGTCGCCACAGAACATACATTTCAGAACCTTTTGAGCATCCTCCTTGTCCATGTCCTGGAAAGCCCTTTTCCGGGGCTTTGAGTAGCTCGTGGGTCTGAGCTTGTCCTTTTTGCGGTTGTCATCTTGATAGTGGCCCGTTTCATTCATGTGCACAGTCAGCTCGACCAGGGTGTCATAAGCAGCGCTGCACTGCCGGCAGCGAAATCTACTGGCCCCCGTGAACACGGTCCCACACATCTTACTGCTCTGCCGGTACAGCTGGACCGAGCTGAACAGACTGGGCTTCGACACAGACCTGGAAGGCAAGTTCTGCTGCAGGCTTTTCGACAGAGCGTCTTGGTGCCAGTCAAAATCAGTCTTGTTGCTGCCATTTCGGGTGTCACAATTCCGCCTCTCGCTGTTGGACAGCTTGAAGCCGAGACCAAGGCCTGACCAGTAGGAATCAGACAAGATGTTGGCGTAGACAGCAGTCATTTTATCCATGCAATTGTGGGCTTCGTTGGGAAGCCTGGGGTGCATGCTTGCTTTCTTGTCTGAGGCATCGCGACCGCAGACACTCTTGATGTCTGACACCTGATCACTGGCATCGCTCAGCAGAGACTCATTCTCGGCATCCTGATTGGACAAATGACTTCCTGGAGAGTTCTGGTAGCTGAAGCAGCCTTTCTGCTCTGGGCCCGTTTCTAGCTCGTCGTCTGTCCCTGGGTCATTGCTGCCCTGAAGCTGAGCTACTGAACCACTGTCTTCCTCCTCCTCCTCCTCTTCTTTTATTTCCTCCTCTTCCTTCAGCTGTTCCTCCTGGGCATAGCCTGCAAGAGAAGAAGATGAGATGAAATAATAAGACAGGTTACATATTCCACCCCAATTTCCCCACTTAGACTAAGTGCTTCCCATACCGAACTGAATAGCAATTTAATCTACACTTTTATGAACTGCAAGCAATGGATACAGGAAAAAGCCAAATGTCTTTTGTGCTGTCTAATGCCTTTTTTTTTAATTGGCAGGAGTCATAATTCTTTACAAATGCCTAGAATCCCAAGTTAATAATCTTCATGTTTAAGGAATATCACTCTAATACTCCTATAATGGGACAGTCCCTAAATTCACATGTATGATTTGTCAGGAAAGCTGGACTGAAATTCATATCCTATTAAAGACATATCACTACAGAGAAGGAGGTTGGCTCATAAGAAAACTAAGACTTGACCCTTGGCATCTCCATGGTAGGTTTACCAAGACACTTGGATATAGTGGCATACAGTCATCTTAATAAATCAGAGTTCTCAGAAGTAATTTGGATACACAACCATTATATTTTTGATAGCCAGTGTCTTTTTGTTGTAACATTTTTATTTGCAGACAGTTGCACAGCAGGAAGAGAGATTATGGAATATCAAATAAAATCTTCCATTGATAGCTGGAAAATTATGTAAGCTCAGCAAATATAATGATTTTAAAATAATAGCAAATAGTGTTGAACGGGAGATTTGGAGACTATCCTATTATTCTCAAACAGGTTTATGAAGACTTTTTCAGACAAGGCTGAAAATGCCCTCTCGATCTTGTGCCTGTAATTTCAAATGCACTGTGATTTGTGGGTACCCGTCATGAGATGCCAATTATATGTTTGATTTGTAGATGCAAAATGCTATTGGGGATGCATGCTTTCCCTTCTCTGAAAGGATTTAGGACCAGTAATTGCAGAGGGAAAATGAAGGCATGAGAGAGCGGGTGCAAAGGGAATTAATGGGCAAATATCCATCAATGGAGATGAGGCATGTGACTATTTATGCCCACGCACTCATTTTCTTCACCTGGCCTTTTCAGAGCCTTGTGGATAAAATGCAACCAAAGAAGTACCCAAAGCAAGAGAGATTCAGTCTTAGATTTACAAGGCCTGCATGATCTCATTGCAATATTCTTACGAGCTCTGATCTCCCCTCTCAGTGCAGGTGTGCTTGGGAGCAACCCTAGGGCAGTGCTGTTATTTCCATTCACCAGGGATATAGCTTGGAAAAGAGGTGACCATGCATTGGAGTTCTGTCCTGTGAGGCAGGCAGAGAGCTAGGAGAGAAGGGGGTTTGTTAGAAATAAGGCAGCAGCAGTCAGGAGCTCCAAAGGCTCCTGCTGCTGCTGCTGAAGATGAAGAATATTTACTGAGCAATTACTATCCCCCAGGAACTATGCTAACCACTGCAGATACATTTTTTCATTTCATCTAATATCCATGTGAAGTAGAAACTATTATGATTTTCATTTCACAGATGGGGAAACTGAGGCTTTAAGCTTAAGAAATCTGCCCAAGGCCACACAACTAGTATCTCAGAGTCACATGAACCCAGTCTGTTTGATGAGAGATTCCATGGTCTTAACCACTAGGCTCCACTCACTTTCTATCCTCAACCAAATGAATAAGAAAACTTTGGAGAGACCCAAACGTTAAAGGTTAAGCAGTGGAATTTCATTGAAATATCACTAAATAGATAACCACCTCTCAGGGGAGAACTGTGGGAATACTGGAGGCAGGAGCCGCCACCAGTTTCATGGTGCGTTCATTATTTTATTGTTACTGGTGCTGTGTTTTTGCTTTCCTCACAAGTGGATTTTTCAATAAATTGGTGTTGCTGGTCTCTAGTTTCATAAATTGATTTGAAGAAACAAAAGCTACTCAATCTAGTCAAGCAACTATCAATAAGCGGTCACTACTTGCAAGAAAACCCTAGTTTAAAATAAGCAAACGGCTGAATCAGACCACCCTCCCATCCTCATCGTGTTTTCTTTTCCCTGGACTAATTTGTATGTTTGCAAATTAGTATTTGGTATGTATGTTAGTCATACCATTAAGTTCAAGGAGAAAGTCCACTATAAAATTAATAAATGAGTTGTTATAGAGCCAAACAAAATACTCCAAAGAATCAGGCAAATTTTATCAGTTGAACAGGGTCACTTTTGAGAATTAAAAGGGCTTTATTACTTGTACACTGGGACCACACGCAATAGCCAGCACTATTCCAGACTAATGAAGACATGTAGTCACCACACCAGTGGGCAATATGATTATAGCAACAAAGAAAAGTGTGTGTGCATGTGTGCTTACACACATGTGCACTCACACACACATACACACACAGAGAGCAAGTGAACAATTCTAGGGGGAAAAAAAGAGGGCTTTCTGTCATCACAATTGGTTACAGGGCTGCTAGGATTTATTCATCTCAGTACTTTCTGTGCCTAGCACATGACCTGGCCCTCAGTTGGAAGCTGGGAAGTAATTCACGTTCTTTAGTGTGTGTGTTGATGAAATATATATGCATGCATATGTACATGGGCACACCTGCGTGTGCTCACACACACATGCTCACAACCTGCCCAGCCAATATAGTCATGTTCACACAAGGAGAAAAGAAGTGTTCTTTTTCTGCATTGACATTTGGAAGCTGAGCTTTCCGGACCAGCTCAACTTCACAATCTACTTTGTTCTTCTAAATGAATTCCCCAGAAGAAAAGTCAGAGACAGCGAACGCCTCCCCCACAATACAGATAAAATTTTCTGCTTAATTAGGCATTGACATGTTTACTATAACCTTTACAGAAGAGTAACTCGTGCTGAGAGACCCTTTGTGTCTGTTTTCTTCTGCAGAACAGACTAAATCTTATGCACCCGATAAGGTAACGCATTGAAAAGCCTCATAAAAAAAAGTGCCAAAGCATCCGTCAAAGTCGGCGTATTTTAACAATGGCTGAGGGTTCCAAGGAGTTTTTAAAAACACATTTTAATATTATACATTTAAAACTGTTCGCTTGACTTAAGTGATTTTGTTTGCCACCGGCAGCTGAGGCGAGAGAGGGAAGACAGCCGGAATATGGGTGATCTGTGTGTATAATGAATGTCTGTCTCTCTCTCTCTATCGATGATTTGTTTAATAAGACTGCATCATGTGTAAATCTTGGGAAAGTGGATGAGTGGCAAGTTTAGTCTAACGAATACTTATTTAACGAAAGAAAATGATCCCAATGATCACAGAGAACTGTTCTTTGCAGAACCTCCTTGTGGATTTCGGGTTGAAGGTCAAACATCGCGGTGGCCAGCATCTCCCTTTCCAACCTAAATTTCTCATTTCATCCCTTTCCACTGCCTGACTCTGGCCACATGAAGCTTCCCCGTTCCCAGGACAGCCAATTCATGAGCAAACCCTGTCAATTCTATATCTAAGTGACTGACTCAAGAGACCATTTTTCTTCCGCTCCAGGACCACTGCTCTGACTGGGCCACCATTACTGTTCACTAGGGTGACTAAATGGGCTTCCTGCTTCTATTTCCTCTGGTTTGTTTTTCAAGGAACTGCTAGAATATTCTTTGTTAAGGGTATTAGGTGGCAACATTGCTCTGTTTTAACTCCTGCAATGTCTTCTGCTGCACTTATAATAAAATTCAAACCCTTAGCATGGTCTATAAGAGCTTGCAGGAGTGGGCCTCCACCCCCCTGCTTTATCATTCAGTGCTCTATCCCTGCTCTCCACGCCTAAGGCTCAAAGCCTACTTGCTCCTTCTTGAAACTGCCAATTCTTTTCTTGACTTGGTTCTTTGCAATTGCAGATTTCTCTGTCTGGAAAGTTCTTCCCCTGGACCCTCACATGGTTCCTTTTCTTCCTTCTGATCTCAGCTCAAATGGCCCCTTCTCAGAAGGCCTGTCCTGACCGGTATCTCCTCTGTGTAACTCCTAATCACATCAACCTACTTGCTGAAACTTCTATGACACTTACAGATGCTGCAATCATCTTGTTTGTTTATTGATTGTCTCCTCCCACTAAATGTAAAGATAAAATGTCTGTCCCCATGCAGACAGAGACTTTGCTTCTCCCAGCACTCAGATCACACCCTGGCACAGAACAATATCCACAAATTATCTGAGTGAATGAATGACCGGATCATACAAAGAAAGGGGATTATTCCAGTTGCAAACTCTGGCTCCACTTCCCAGCAGTGCTGTTAGCACCTGTGATGGGTAAACATTCCCCCCACCTGCCGCGCCCCTGCCCCACCAAATATAGATCACGCGTGTATTATAACCATCCTGATCAACTTTTCTCAGTGATAAAATCAGAACATTCCCATAAACCATCTTTTCAGAACAACCCAGCCACCAACTTTCTTGTTGCCAGAAATCCTTGAGCTGTGGATTTAAACTTTTAAGTATGAAGACTGCAAATAAGTACCAAGACTGCAAAGCATCAGAAAATACACTCTCACTGTGAGCAGACTTTGCTTTGAAAAAGATTCATACACGGGAACTTTGAAAGGATGGACTAATTTTGTCATGGATAAAGCCCATTAACTCTTCCATGATACAGATATTAGAGTGGTTTTCTCCTGAATTCTGATTTTAGAAAAGAGAAATGTCACTAGAGAAATATGCTACATATGCTGCAAATTTTTTACCCTATTAGTATATGGGTAAAATTCAGAAATAAACTCTTAAATTTTAGAAATTTCCTCTTAAACCAAAGATTAAAAAAAACAAAAGGGAAACAATTTAAAAAATTGCCACTTCAATTGTTCCAAAAACGTCTAGTCAGAATGATTTAAATGAAATTGTGCAAATAATTCATGGGTGGCACGATGTTAGATCTCAGATTTTTGCTCGGCACACATTTTTGTAGTTGCCTTGAAAATCCACAATAGGGTGTTTACAGGAAAAACACTGACAGTTTTTAAAGTGGCAGTGGAGGTGGAACAGTTATAATCTGAGAAGAATATAAAACTCGAGAAGGCTGATTTTCAAAAACTAAACCAGAATTCAACCAAGACCTCATTTAAAAACATATCTGGTGGTGACAGGATCATTTTTGCCAATCCACCCCACTAAATGACAGTTTAAAATCACATGAAGATCCACAGTGTGCAAGGCAGATGTAAATGAGGGGATTGCAAAAATTTCTCGCCATGTACCCAGTAGGTATGCTAAATGATGACATGGAGGACGGCCTCCCTGTCAAGAGTCTCTTGTGTTTTGGTGACTGTGGTCTAGATATCTGTTAATATGTATATTATTATTGGCACTAATTGGCACTCTGGTTGGCAGGCTGAGTAAAGAGATAGAGGATTTAGTTTAAGGAGGGCTGAGCTACATTTCAGTGGTGGCTGGTCCCACAGTGAGGGCCCCTTGGAGGGCTGAGTTGAGGGGATCTGTCTGCTCCTTGTTTCAGGGGGTGGTAGATTAGCTGGCTGTGGGGATCCCTGACACCATTCCTGAGCACAGACTTCACTTTACAGAAAATCCAGGCTCAGCCTCCCTGCCCTCTGGAGAAATCATCGAAGTTCATGCACATTTCTAAACAGGAAAATTTTCAACAGGAAAAACAAAATTCATGGCGTATGGATTTTTATCCCTGCCACACCACATATAACTCATTAACATAAATGTGACTTGTAGGCACAGATCGAGTGAGAAGTGCTTGTTCCCTTCTCTCTCTGAATGTCAGAACCAAACAAATAGAATTCTTTGTTTAAAGGAATGTTGAAGATGGAGCGAGTGCAATGACAGAAAGCTTATCCTGAGCCCATTGCTCTGTAGAGATGGATGGAGAGCTTTCTTAAGGTCATTAAAAACAGCAACATCTCTTTTATTATTTCCTGCAGACCATTCAGATAATTGGAATGTTTTACATGTACAATGGATGCATATCAGGTCGGGTCTGTATGGAAAAAAAAGTCCATTGACTTAATATACTCTTGTTTGTAGGCACTTGCTTGGGGCATCGTCACAGCTCTTTAGACTATAAGGCTGTTTTCTAATCATGCTTTGTGACTTTCTCCACATCTTGGTCATCAGCAAAAAAGGACTAAGCTAGTTTAAGTCAGGGAAAGTGGATACTCTGTCATCTCTTTGTGGTTCATCTGTTTATTCATTTAATCAAGATATATTTATCCTGCAGCGATCACATGCAAGATACTTTAGTCGAGTTTCATTGGGACCTCCATCACAGTGGTTCTCCAAAGGCCAAGGAGAGCAGAGAGATGAGTTATGGAGAGAAGTTGGACACCAGGGTTGGGGAGGAAAAGGTCATGGAAAGGTCATACGTTACTGGAGGAAGGCAGGTACCTTAAATGGGCAAAGTAGGCCAGATGGGAGAAAAACAATCCTCAGTTGCAAAGGTATGTAGCTCTGGCACTTGGCTAGATAGAGAGACACAGAGGAGCTGTGGGTAACTGGAAAGTTTATGCCACACTCAAGGAATCCAGCTGCTGCTCAAAGAGCAGCGATGGGGTCTTACAGTTGCCAGATATTTTGTTTGGTCAAACCATGTAGATGAAACCAAATATGTCTGGGACCCATCCATTTGCAAGCTCTAAACCAAGGGAGTCAGGGGAGGCAAAGAGTGAAGATCTGGCATACTCTTCTGGTGCCTTCTCATACCAGCTCTTTGACCTTGATTCCTTGTCTGTGAACCCCAGATAGGAGTGACCATCTCAATCCTGCCTACCTTACAGTGTTCTGTCAGGACAAAGGAGGAAATGGAAGGGAAAGTGTATCGGAAACCCTCGTTACTCAAAGGATGGTCCTTGGACCAGCAGCAGCATCACCTGGGAACTTGTCAGAAATGCAGACTCAGCCTCACCCAGGCCTGTGGAACAGAAGCTATTTAACGCGATGCCTGGGGGATTCATACGCTCAAGAAAGTTTGAGAAGCCCTACTGTAAATTACAAAACTGTTCATTAGCAGCAAGATATTTAGCAATCTACTTCTCTCTGCCTGTGTTCATATGTGTATGTGGGTGCCAGCGTTATGAAAAGAGAATATAACTCTGAGAGTTCCAGCCCCTTTCCTCTCTAGGGACCAAAAGATGAAATACCTGTGGCTTAGACAGTTGCTCCCAGTTTACGCTGGGAAACATCCAGCAAGAGAGAAATAAAAATCACTGATTCGAAGGCTGGTCAGTTAATGAAGAGATAGGATGGCCTACGGGCCATGGGATCAGACAGACCTCAGTTCAGATCTGCCACTTTCTGCTTAAATGTGATCCCGAGAAAGTTACTGAGATGCTCAGGGGCTCAGCGTCCTCATCTATAAAGTGAGAATAATAATAGTATCTACTTAATAGGATAGTTAAGAGTATAACCGTGATAAAGTGTGTAAAACGCCAAGTCTGCAGGACTACCTCGCGGCTTCCAAGGCCTGTTCTCCGCACTTGATAAATCCTGATCTCCAACCTGAACCCACAGATGGCTGAAATCAGTTGATTTTGGCAATCTCTGTGATCCCTAAATCCTGTTCCAAGCCAACAGCTTTTAGATGATATTTGCATTAGATATGAACCAGCCTTGTATGTGTCATGCATAAGAGCTTTCTCCAGTTTGGGGTTTGTTACCTAATACTAAATCATTCATACGAGGATCCAGTGGTACGTGTTCTGGGAACTTCTGTAGAAGTGATGTGCAAGCAACGAATAGCAAGTTATTAAGCATTACCCATGATGATAATGTCTGCAATCTTCAAGAAACAGAGCAACCCACCATCTGAGGGAAAAGGTCTTTGGTGGAGGCCTTGGGCTTGCGTTGAGAGAGATGACTGATGCTCAAAGCAGAAAGTCTCCTAGAAAAACGCTTCATATTCGGCTCCCTAGAATTTCAGTCTGGCGTGTGTTATTATTGGGAAATGTCCTTGTGACAATTTAAAAAAGCAGAGTGAGAGAATATTCATGGGAAAGGGTGAGCAGGGGGGCCACTCCATAAGCTTTCATGTAGTTCCAGTTTAGAAATCATTATCCCAATATTATCCTCACACCAAGAGAGCCATAAATCAGGAACAGGGGATAAAACAAAGCAAAATGAAGCAGGGACAAAGAAACTACACAATAGGACTGAGACTTCCCTATCAAATTAAGAGTTTTAGGCTTTGACTTTTCAAGTGGTAGTGACTATTTTCAGCAAAATGTGCATACTGATTCTCTATATATTTTCCCCACATAGGGATATAAAAACACACTCACACATATATAGTTCTTTCCAAGACTGGAAAGTTTGGAGGGTTTTCTTTTTGCCAAGAAAAGGGACAGTGAATCATTGTCCAGAACAACCTTGAGAAAGTGTATGAAGCTGATGCACCATCTGTATTTTTTCAGACATATATTCCCATTTTCCTTGAAATAACATCATTAGCACAGCCATCCCACAGAGCTAGAAGGTGATCTTGTTTCCTTCTTGCCTGGCTTGAAGTCAAACATCTTTTCTTTTTTTTTGGCAAATGCTGCTTCTTTCTCTGAACTATTTCATGCAGATAATGGATAATGACCACTTCTCATTGCCTTTTCTCGAAAACGTCTAACTGCATTAGCCAAGAACGGACAAATTTTAACCTGCTTCTTTTGCTAAGTTCATGGCTGTGACTACTTCCCGTTAAGAAAGAAAGAAGAGAAAAAAGCTCCCAGTTTCCTCAGAGAAGCTAACTTGGCGCTGTCAGAAAGTGATCTGGCCTTTGCTTTTCTGGTGAAAAGTGTTTGCTGTCTCTAGAATCACAGAAGTCCAAGGTCAAAAGACCTTTCGTGTCTTATGGGTAATTCCTCAGCCAGGCAAAGATTTCCTTGCCCGGCTACTTTTCAATTCTTCGATTAATGGCTCAGATGTTGCAGCTTCCAACTCTTCTTCGTGTTGGAGTCTCCACAAGATGATCATTGTGACGGGTCTGCCCGAGGACCACCCGGTGTAGAACTCCTTCCCATTCCTTCCGATTCCTCCCTTTCCTAGGAGCTGAGCGAGCTTTCCACCATGGTACAATCTGATCAATTCTCAGGATTGGGGAGAATTTTCAGTTCAAGCTTTTGTGAGGTGCTTTTGTCCTTTTATCAACACTTCAGTCAAGTAACTGCTCAATGTACACTTAAACACCTTCAGTGCCAGGGAACTCCCAGCTTTGAGGCAGCTTGTTCTCTATTTTAAAAAACACTAATAGCTAACAACAATGGAGAGCAAATGTATGCCTAAGAGCCAGTGGGCTAATTTCTTTATATATGTGACATTATTTGACCCCACAATAGCACTATATGTCTTTTAAATTCCATCTTGACAGATGATGAAATTGAACTGCAAAGAATATCAATTACATATCCAGAGTCACACAGCTGAAATGGGACTTGAATTGGGTCTGTTGGACTCCAGGATCTATGCTGGAGTCTTCCCTTTCCCTCACTCTCTGTATCTAACTCATCAGTCAGAGATGTCAGTTCTATTTCTAAAATAAATCTAAGCTCTGCACGTTGTCATCCATCTCCATACCACCACCTTGGTTCGGGCTGCAGCCGTCTCTGTGGTGGCCAGTCCTGCTCTCCTGCGGTCCATTTCCCTGCTCGGCAGTGACAGTGACCTGCTAAAGAGGCTCAGCTTCCTCTGTGTTACCCCTCTCAATGGCTTCCCTTGGAACCCAGGTTTCATGCTCCCTAGCGCAGCCTGCAGACCCTGAGATGACCTGTCCTGCTTCCATCTCAGACTTACCCCATCACTGTCTCCCTTCCCGAAGTCTCTAAAGCCAGGTCTCCTCTGCTTGTTCCCTGAACTCACCAAATTCTTTCCTCTTTAAGGCCTTTAAAATTCTGTTTCTCATTCTTTTAGTGTCAGCTCCCTGCAAATCTCCAACTGCCAAAGTTATTTTCCCTCTCAGCCCCCATGTTTTCTTGTATAGTCCTCTCAATTTGCAGTTATTTTGTTATCCTAGTCACTTGATTGTTTGTCTTCCCTATAAGATTGTAAGTTCCCTGAGGGCAGGCTGAATCTGTCTGTTATCCAGGGCCCAACTCGTTCACATGTTTGTTGAATATGGGAAGAAATAAATGAATGATTGGACGGATCAATGCATGAGTGAGTGATTGCATTAGGAAAGTATGGTTTTCTCTAGCTGACAAACTTAGATTTTACTCATTGGTCCCAATCCATTTCCATGCCATCAAGAACAACAAAATAGCCTGTTTAAACAGGATGTCTCTTTGGATGGTTGAGGAATCCACACAGTGTGGGCTAGTCCTCCTGGGAGGAAGAGAAGTCAGGGACCAATGGAGTGTGGATTCAGGGGCATCAGAAAGACCCTTTCCTCCTCAATTCTGAAACCTCTTGCACTCTACTTCTTGCCTCAAACCCTACAATTTGACTTTTTTCATTTGGCATGAGGCAAACCAAGAACTCATCCCTGTAAAAATATAAAGACCTATTCTTTTATCTTGCCTTTGCACTTCAGGGTGAATGAGTTTATTAGACCATTTCTTGGCAATTGGTTTCTATAGAATAACACAGGGCCCCAGAAGCCAACTGGATAACCATCACATTCTAACCCAGTGGTTCTCAACAGGGAGCGAGTTTGCACCCCAGGGGACATTTGGCAATGTCTGGAGACATTTTTGGTTGTTAAACTGGAGAAGAGATGCTACCGGCAACTAGTGGGTAGAGAGGCCAGGGATGCTGCTAAACACCCTACAATGCGCAGGACGACCCCACAACAAAGAGTTATTCAGCCCCAAATGTCAATAGTTGAGAAATGCTGCAAGTCAAGGTCAGCTGCAGCTTTGGGAAGTGGTGATGAGGAAGGGTGATGCTCACTTTCTCTCTAGTTGTCGGTGAAGCAGGGGGCTGCATGGAGGAGAACATGGTACCGTTAAAGGAGAACTAGAAAAGAAAGTGCATGCACCACCCTCAAGGGCGTTATAACATGAAATTGAAGGGCACAAGGTCTGGAGCAAGCCTGCCCGGGTTCAAATCCCACCTCTGCCACAGCTTACATTGCTATCTTGGGCAAAGTAACAACCTCTGTGGGTCTCAATATCTTCATCTATTAATTGGAGATAATAATCGTACCTGTCTCAAAGATGATTACGGGAACCGAGATAAGTGCAAAGAACTCAGAGTGCCTGGTAATAATAAGCCCTTGATATATGTCCCCTGTCATTATTACAAGAACAAAGACCGAGTCATGAAAAGCAACATTATGGAGCTGAATTTCTTAGGATTTTTTGTATTTACTCTTTCAAGTGTTGGCTGAAAAAAAAAGTCCATCAGGCACCTAGTGTTATTCTCAATCAATTCCTTCTGGATTCATTTAAATCCCCTTATCAGATTGAATATTTTTATACTACAAGAAACAAACAAACAAAAAAGTTAATGATGAAAGGGATTAGCATTTCTAAATAACTCCGGTAACTCCGTCAAATAAATCCTGACCTATTTCAGTTCTTAATTAACTAGGTTAGCTTTTAAAGGAGGCAGCTTATATAAAACAGCAAGTCTGATCTGGGGCCAAACCCGCACTGGACAATTGGATGAAGCAGTTCTTGGAAATGGCCCAAATTCTGGGAGATACAGAGGGCTTCGATCTTTTTGAATCGACAGTTTGAATAATCTAATGGAAAATTCTCCAGGGTTTTCTGACCCTTTGATTTAAGGTTAGGCTAGTTTAAGAATGGTCTTTTCAAAGCTTGTCATCTTTTCTCTGTCCCTACCTATAAGGGAGATGGGTGAATAGGAAAAGTCATGAGGTCACTATGTCAGCATCCCCCAAATAGTACCAAATTGGCTATTCTCCCAGGAGAGGACCGTGGGAGAGGACAGCACTATCTGTGTCTAATGCCCTCCAATGGTGAGCAGATAGATGGCTCAGAATACATCCACTGTCTTGTCCTTGAAATTCTTTCTGGCCTTATTCTCTATTTCATGTATTTTCTCCTGCTTTTTAAAATCTTCTGATGTTAGTTCTCAGCCAGCTCCCAAACCACTCTCATGAAAGCTGAATTCCCCTAAAATATAATATATGTATACATTTTTTTCTTAACAAAAAAAGGGCACTGTTCAGCTAGTCGATTAGTGAATTTGCTTTTGGATGTAAAAGATATTTTTCTTTTCCTGGAGAAATTATAAGAAAAAGAACCAGAGCTTTTTGACCTGGAGGAGGATGATTAGGCATGGGTCGAATTCTTGGAAAAACATCTTCTTATAGGTAGCCTCTAATATCTTTGAATGACTATTAGGAGATATAGAGGGAATTAGCAGTTATACCTAAAGATGGAATTTCAAAGAGGACATTGGTGGCCTTTATAGGTCTTTCCAATGTTTTGTTACTTTTAAATATTTAAAAATTAACTCTGCTAATTTGTGGGAAAAGCTGGAAAGATCATCAGTATTCCAAGATTACATTGTAGTAGACAACGTGGTTGCTCTCCAATCTATTAAGTGTGGGGAGGATTGGCACCACCCAGACCCGTGTGTGGGCCCTGACCTGTCTAAGCGAATCCCCTTGCAATAGTTGCTTATTTAGGTGATCCAGGCCTAACCCAAGCAAATAAGTGCTCAGTTTGATTTAATGGTTAAGAAAGTAAGGGTCTCTCCTTTTCCTTTTTCTTGTTTTTATACATGAGTATACATCTCATGAACTGCTAGTAGCAAGCAGAGAGAGAAGGCATGAGAGAAGGCAGCCTGAAGACTAAGCTAACATACACAAGAGCACAGAGCCAAGAAAATTGCAATGAACTGCAGCTAGAACTTTGATCAAACTCCACCTGAAGCTTGACTGTCTTTGTACTTTGAAATTTCATAGGCAAATAACCCCCTTTACTGCTAAACTTAGTTTTGGGTAGGTTACTTGCAACTGAGAGCTTCATGATATATCGATTAGTCTATGCACATTTCATAGTTTTGTGTAGCTGTTACTTTACAAATTAGAGACATTTTTATCAATATGTGCACATTAGCCTTGTGTGTACTAACATTTTGCATGATATGTATTGTTTGTTCCTTGGTGTGTATATTCTTTGGTCCCTAACAATTATGATGGGAAAATATTATTACATTTTTTTTGTTTGATGCAGTGTAAGGTAATCTCCTTTTACTATTCTGTCCCTTAATTATCCATGTGATAAGAAGGTCAATACTGTAAAATTTGGGATTGGTACTCACAGTCAAGCACCTAATCCATGTTACTTCCACATTGACTATTTCTAATTCTGAACCCACTTTATATGCCTTCTCCTCCCTGAGGCCTTCTCCAAGCTCCCCAAGTGGAGTCTCCCTTTCTCTGTGATCCACAGGACTTTACCCAGATCTACTACTGGACAAATCAAATTGTGATTCTCAATCTCACCTCCCAGACGGTAAGCTCTTTAAGAGCAAGGAGGCTATCGGCATTTCTCTTTGTGTGCGCAGCACTGGGAGTTTTTGGCACACAGGAAGGACTCCATAAATGCTCTTCTCTCTCCTCACCTGCTTTGTATTCTATGACTTTACACAGTCTTGTATATTTACATAAGGTAAATAGAACAACAGAGACGATGTTTACCCAGGGAGGGTCCCAGCCCCCAAGGGCACACTCAATTAGAGACACACATGGGCTCCCACCACTCCCCAGTGATACTCAAGACATTCTTGATAACTCAGCTGGGGGTAATTTTGCTCCCTGGGGACATTTGGCAATGTCTAGAAACATTTTGGTTGTCATAACTGGGGAGCAGGGGTGGGTATGCTACTGGCATCTGGTGGGTAGAGGTCAGAGATGCTGCTAAACTTCCTATAATGCACAGAACAGCCCCCACAACAAAGAATGATTTGGCCCAAATGTCAACACTGCCAAGACTGAAAGACCTCGCGTCGGAAGTCTTTCTCCCCAATTGGAACACGAGCCCCATGAGTGCAGGGACTTATCTGTCTCGTTCACTGCCGCGTCCCCAGGGCCAAGCACAGTTCTTGAGGGGACTATTGTCTGTTTGTCAGAACGCCATCCATTCGCCATGGTGGGCCATGTTGGTGGGGGTGCCCTGCCCTCACCAATCGTCCCCTCTGCTTTTGCAATTTGGGTGAATTAATAACTGAAATCATCTCCCCACTCCATGTTAAAGTAGGTGGTGTAGCTGCTTTTATTTTTTAATGCATACGATCAATTTGGGACTGACGTAAGAACATTGTCAGATCCAGGCTGTGTGAATCTGCTCCCTTCCAGGCACATTGGGAAGGAGCCATTAGGATATAGATTCTGGTCATTGGGAGATTAACTTAATGAGACTCCAGTACATCTGGACTATTCTCCAACAAGAGCAATCCAGATAACATGTGTGCATGTTTATATATCTGACATTTTGTTTAAAGAGCAGAGAGGTAAAACAAAAACACGAGAACTTTCTCTTTTCTCTCTTTTCTTTCCCTTTTAGGTGTTTTGTTTGTTTATTTTGTTTTGTTTTGTAGTATGGGCATAAGACCCCAGCTTGGCCGATCAGACTTTTGCTCCAGTCTCGGTGTGAATTCTGTGTGTGGAATGTGAATTCTGACCCACCACTCAAGGATGGAAACTGGATCCATCTTGACAAGAGCGTCATGAAGAGATGGCCCTTTGATTCTGTCCCCTTGACCATCAGCTGCATCCTGGCTCCTCCGCTTTCAGTGAGCTACTCCATACTCCTTCCGACAAATTCCCTGTTTGACTCAAGTTAGCCAGAGATAATATTTGTTACTTGCAACCAAAGACCCCACTGTCTGATAAATGGTGCTCGATACATACTTTGAATCAAAGAATGAATTTGTACTAACTCTAACAGAATGGCTTCTTTGCAGGTTAGAATAAAGCCAGGTCAAGCTCTTGGTGGCATTGCTTGGCATTCAGTAGAGGGTAGTTTAAACGTTCATAGACAACTGGGTAGACCATAAAACAATGCTAATAAGACCACCTTATTTCTAGAAACCAAACATTTCCCTCCAAAGCCAGCCTCTCCTCCATCCAGATGTATATTTTTCCATAGAGCCTGGCTATATGTATGGGTCTGCCTTGACAATGCTTTTCAGAAACATATCACCCCCCAATGACTTGAATGTACCCGTCTGGAGTATGTTTCCAGCGTTCCTAGTCTATTGTGTCAATAATCTGCATATTTAAGAGTCCCCACATGCTCATTGAGACGATAGATGGGTTGGTACAGTCTACTGGGTCAAAAATCTGCTTTAAATAGTCTATATACACAGTTGGTTGAGTAAATAACAGCATTTTCAAAAAGCCCCTAAATATATAATAACATGATAAATCGCATCAGCTCCTGAAGATGCAGCCTCGCTACTGCTGATCAGGAAAATGATGTGCACTTTAACAAGCCACTTACAAATGATCTCGTCTTTTCCAGCCGTGGGAGCATTGTCTTTTCCTCGGCTGTATTTCTCATATGTAGAGAAAAGGAACACACACACACACACACACACACACACACACACAGGCATATGTGTGTGCTTAATATCATCACGCACAGATAAACTGGGTTTGAGCCAGTTGTCCAGACATATGCAGTCAAGGCCAGAGAGCAAGGGTCTTCTTTCTTTGGTTTGGAGGGTTCACCCATCACTCAGCTGTGTGTGATTCAGAGTCAAGCTGGGCTCCAAATGCACAAAAACAGTTCTGCTAAAATCAATTAGAGGCATTGATTTTGAGACCTCCGTCTGACCTCATTTTGCTCTGAAGACGACTTACGCCATACCACTTCATTAGAACCGTGTTTGTTTATAGACTGCTTCTGTGTGTAGAATATTCTGTTAGCTCCCACTTAGTAAGCACTTTACATGCGTGATTTTATTTTAGCCTTACAACTCCAACGGTGGGGGTGATATGATTAGTTCCATTTTTAAAGACGGAGGAATCTTAGGCTTTGAGAGGTTAAACAACTTTGCTAAGGTCACATACCCAGATCTTGGTAGACTTGGGCTTTAAGTGAGCTCTCTAGGCTGCCCTCTCTCGGCCGTGTGTTCCAGCTCAACTCACGTCCACACCGTTTTCCAGCTGTGTCCTGCTTTGTTCTGGTGTGCGTGGAGAAGGTGTGTATGTTTCTGCTATGATGCAATATATGTTCCTTGACAAATCTTGCATTTTGCAAAACCTTGCATTAAAATTATAGCGTTTATGGGAAAAATAAGGTTAGGGTAGACCACTTCAGAACTAAGCAAGTAGGTATCCAGAGCATAAGTGAATAAGAACAAACGTAGTAAAACTACCAGTCCGGTTAAAAACACTTGTAAAATTCATAATAAATAAAGGAATGCTACAGCAAATAAAGGCCTTTACCTTGTAAATAAAGACGTGATGGTAGTTGGGTGGAAATGAGTTTAAGGGGGCAGTAAGATTGTGGGGCTATAGACAAGTTGAAATTTAAAAAGATCAGGGAGAGGTGACAATAAGAGTTCCACGACCAACCGTCTGAGCTGAGAGGAGGGGTAAGAAGTCGAAGGGCCTTCTGTGAACTGACTGCATTCTCTGTGTCGGTCAACTTTATATTCGCCTGCTGTTACTTAGTGGTGCTAAACAGTAATGTGTTGGGAAAAATTACATGTGAATCGATGTGACGTCCTCATTATATTCATATCATTGACCGATTTCCCATTCAGGAATGAGCTCATCTGCACAGAAATACGTGTTGTAACAGAACAGATTTTATCTTTCATCCTTAAAGACTTTTCATGTTCAACTAACTCAGTTGCTAAAATCCTGGGCACCTCACCAATCAAATCTCAACGTTGAATTAATTACTCAAGCAAATCAACTTGAAATAAAGATGGTAAATCTAAATATCTTCCAGGCTACAGAATTAGCATCTTATGAAATCTCTTGTTCTTGGGGAGATCTGAGGGAAGAGCTGCTTTTTTTACTTCTTCAAGCGCCTACTGTGTGCCTGATATAGTGCAAAGTGTTTGGTATGCATTTTATTTTGCAAATAATCCTGGGAGGTAGGCATTTTTATCTCCATCCTAGAGGTGAGGAATCTGAGGCTAACAGAAGAGATACAGGTGGTTCTCTGGTAGAAACTGGCAGAAGCAGGCTATGAAACCAAGCCCATAGACCCAAGGCCCACACACCTTCCACTT
Source organism: Tapirus indicus (assembly GCA_031878705.1). Lineage (NCBI taxonomy): Eukaryota > Metazoa > Chordata > Mammalia > Perissodactyla > Tapiridae > Tapirus > Tapirus indicus. The sequence goes on from CM062929.1 coordinate 50,985,894, forward strand.
CAACATTTTGCAAGGAGACAGTTATGAAGCGCAGTCCTAGGAGATTGAAAGTGAAAAATGGTCTCAATCCCTGCTACCTACAGTCAATTCTTAACACTCTTAGCAGTCAGAATGAAAGATACATCAGATCATGTTACTTTCCTGCTCAAAACACCCCAAGGGAAATTCATCTCACTCACAGAGCAAGCCAACCCTCAGGCTCCTGTGTATGTCAGCTCTCCATTTTATTTCTCCCTCTGTCTTCCATTCCTCTCTTCCGGGCTTTCTGCTCCAGCCATACTGGCCTCCTCGCTATTTCTCAAACAAGCTGGGAATGCCCCCATCTTAGCTCAACCTTCTTCAAGTCTTTGCTTAAATACCATTTTCTAATGACGCTTACTCCAGTCACCCTGTTTAAAATTGCAACTTGTCTCCCCACTCTCTTAGGATGCCCGATTCCCTTATCCTGTGCTGCTTTTTCTTTTTCCATGGCGCTTACCACCTTCCAACTTACTACGGAATTAGCTTCTTTATTACGTCTGTTGTTTCTGGTGATCTTTCTTTGTTAGTCTGTAAGGTCCAAAGAGCAGGGACTTTTGTCTCAGTGGCTCGATGCTGTAAGGTACGCACCTAGAGCGAGGCATGGCACACAGTAGGTGCTCAATAAATGTTCTTTGAATGAATCAACGGATAAAGAACCTTGTCCATTTGTAACTCTACAAAGCAAGTAAAATGTATCCATTCACCTTCTGGGGTTGCACCTACATTCTATTCTCTGATAAACTGTGGTTTCCTGGAACTAGTCTTGCTTCCCAGACTTCCAACATTTGCTCAGTGTGCTGGTCTTTCAAAAATCCAATCTGGTTCTGTATCTAGGAGTAAATTCAAGAGCAGAAACACAGAAATACCTGCTGTAAAGTTAGAGATGCCTCTTAGTCAAAAAAATACTTAGTGGGCCCATGTTTTCAGCTAGGTTGGGCCTATAACCACACAGGCCCTGAGCTATAAATGATATACAACCAGGGTTGTTGAACATGTTTCCTACAATTACTTAAGCCAGGCACTTAAAAACATCCTAACTGCCTGGAAGAAAATTCCAGAGCATGTTATTTTATTGTATCCTTCTGTATTTCAGGTCCTATGACACGGCAGTCCCTGGTTCCAGGACACAGGGAGCCTGTGACGTAAATTCTTTTTTCTTTGTTAGTATTGAATCTATTTGGTAATGTCTGGATTTACACTGAAGATTCTCTCTGACTGGAAGTCTCTCCTCATGCTCTCTCTGTAATGCAGCAAGAACTGAGTCTGCCCATTTGAATAAGTAGAACAATTTACTGTTTGAGGAAGCTTGCTGCTCTTAACACTTACTAGCTGTGTGTTCTTAGGCAAGTTACTTAAGTTTTCCAAGTCTCAGTTTCCTCATCTATAAAATGGGGATAATTATAGAATCAACCCTATATGGCTGTAGAGAGGATTTAATGAGAAAATGCCATAGTTCTCTTTCTTTCTTTTTCTGCCTCCTACTCAACTTTCCAGTTTTAGCATAAAGATCCTTCGAGGATATTTCCTGGCCCCTGAGGAGGTAAGGATCCTCCATCATATAGTCTCAGGGGATTTTTCTCTCGTAGTTCCCATCAAAACTGCACTCAAACAATTATACGTGCAATTGTTAAATTCTGGACCCTGCCATTTAGATGCCACCAGAGCTGGGGCTTCGTGTCTTGTGCATGGCTGTATCTTCAGCATTTTTTCAGAGAGCCTGGAGCATAGCATACACTTTACAAACAGCATTTCATTGATTCCAAGACCTTTCTTTTATATTTTAACACCGCAGAAATTAGGGTGCATCTTACAATCAATGGTATCTTAAAATGGCTGCCGGGGGCAGTTGGAAGCTATTTCAGGAATGTCTCAACCAATTTATTTTGCTTATCTCTTCCTTTTTCTATAAACGTAAGAGTGTTACATTATAAGGATCTTTTTAAAAATATGTCTAAAAGAGTCTTTCAGTAAGTAGAAAATAGAAATTCTAAGTGAAAGAAGGAGAGCTGTGTGTCATGGTTTAATTATAAGTGTTTTGCTTTCTTAGTGGTATAAGACATAAGTTAGTGCAGTTTACTGAATGGCCCCTCAGATTAAATACAGTAATTGTTGAACAGATGAAAAAGTTAAAAGTGTTTCACTCGGCACTGGGCACATAGAAAATGCTCCACAAATTATTGGGCTATCATTTTGATGATGACTATACAGAGTATCTGGCTAACTCAGTATTTAAAACAGCACTAATATTCTCACTTAATGATTTGGATTTTCCCGCTACGTATCTAAGTTTTTGTGGAAATGTCCAATGGCGGAGTCTTTTGGTTAGGGAAAATCAGCTTCAACCGGAAATGTGATCCTTGTTGCAATTAGTATTTCATCTTTTCCCCCCGATTGTAAGCTGCTTGGAACTCAGTCTTAACAGTCTGGGTCCCCGCTGCTTCCCCGAGGCCCGGAAGACGGTGGGCTCAATAAATGCGAGATGACTAAATTTAAAAAAGTATGCATTACTGAGGATGAGGGTTCAGAGGAACCCTATGGAGTGAGAGTTCCAGGACTGTCTTCGTTTTGTAGGGAGAACGTCACAGACTTTGCTCAGTATGAGCATGGGCTCGAGAATTATTGTTTTGTTTGGCCTCTAATGCCAATTCTCAGGGATTCACCATACGTGGTGAAAGTAATCAAGGACATTCAACAGAACTTCCAGATTGTGAAGCTTTCCATGCCTTAGCTGAGAGGTGAGCAACAAATCGTGAGCAAGTGTATGTTTCTCTGCATTTTCTTGTAGGGGTTGATGATCACACTCATGAGGCAGGATGTTATTTGCTGAGTATCCTTTCCCTTATGGGTTAGGGAATTTCTTGAAGACTAGGAAAGTGGACCTATGCCAGGCATACAGTAGGTGCTCAATAAATATGTGTTGAATGTCTAGGGACAAGGGTCAAGATCATTGCCAAAATCATAACTATCCCATTCATGACCCCTTCTACCATCTATTCTGCCTTCTGCTTTGCTTCTAGCCCCTCCAGAGACTCCACTGGGCATCCACCCCAGTGCTTAACTGCTCTTCGAGGCCTGGGTTTAGTGGCTTCCAGGGCCATCTCGTGGCGTGACCACCTCAACTTACTAGTGTTTCCCTTGTAGATAACCCAAGAAGAACAGCTCTCAATAATCCAATTCATCTACTGCCAGTTGAAGTCAAATCACTTTACTGCAGATTCTTTCTGAAGGGGTGCCTGGATTGATTTACAAGTGCAGCTAGTTAGAAAGACATTCAATGATTTGTATATGCAGGATGTCAAGAATGCCCTATATTCTCCCTCCCGTCACGATGTGAATGATATCCTCTCAATTGTTTATTCCGTTTGTTTTAGCCAACATAAATAGACTGCAGACATGTCTGGGGCTGAAGGCACTTGCAGAAAATAAGCTTCTTCAACTCTAGATACACTGACAATGGAGACAAAGTGGAGTTGCTTCTGCTTTGACAAATACCCTCCTTCTCTCAAGAAAGCAAAGCAGACAGAATGTCCAGCTTCTCCATGCTGGAAGGAGACGTGTGGTTAAGGACTTTTAAAACCACTTTTCACTTTGAATCTCTATGGTTAATTTAATTTTAATCTCCATGACTGTTTGTAGGAACTTGAAAATATTTTTTCTTTTCTTTTATTGATTTTGTTCTTTTTCATTTAGCCGACATCGATTTCCACCTCCCTGCAGCCTGTTTACAGAAGACAGGGCACCATGTCTCCATTCTATTGGATTCCCTGTGCATGCGGGCATACATACATGGTCTCTGTGCCACCCCACAGAGGAAACAGGCGTTTCTTTCCAGCTGTGACCGTGGGGTCCACTCAGGTCTGTGCATCGTATAGACACAGCTGCCACTCTGTGGCTGCTTTACTGATGGGGATGGACATTTGGGGGAGGGCCAAGGGAAGGGGAGAGGGAAAAAAGAAAGCCACTATCCCTCCACTAATAAATGAAGTAATCTACTTCGGGGGACGCAATCCAATCACAATTCTGGATTTCATATACTGTTAATTTATTTCTGTTATAGTGGTTGTACTGAATGTGGGGTTTGCTTGTGTCCACTTTTAGCACAGTATGGGGAGGTATCATCCGCAAGGAAAGATATGAAAAAGCGAATGAATGAACAATGATAATCCTGTGTGTTGACACTGGAGCGGGTGGGAGGACAAAACAAGAGAGACTGGGATCTGAGTTCTTTCTGTCTCTGTTCTGTTGGTCCCCCTTCCTTCTTTTCTTCCAGATTGCCAGGTTGAAAGGTGGGGAAGAGAGTGCCGCTCCCAAGGAGGCAGGGTGATGGGGGTGAAGATGCTGCCAGCTCCCCTAATTAAATAATTAATTATTGAATGTGAAAAACTGAGCACCTACTGTGTGCACTGAGCTGGGCGCCAGACACGGCAGCGAAGAAGCTCTATGTGCTCTAACCTTGTGGCGACTAGGACCTCGCAGGTGAGCTCGACAGTAAATTAATGAAATATAACCTCACAATTTGTTGATTAGGCATATGAAAAATTATCTGTCTCTGAACGGGTTATAACAAAGGGTCAGCTATGGATATAAAAACATATTGCTGTTTTGCTGAGTTTAAGCATGAAGCCAATGGCAAGGTGGTGTCACCAGAGTTTCTGTTTGAAAAGTTGTGCTAAGCGATCCAGGGCAAAGGTGACTTACTGGGTCAGCTGTGCCTCCGTGGGGTGGGGCTCATGGAGGACACATTGATTGAAGGGGATCTGGGCATCGTTCATTATGATTTCCCGAGCTTTCCTAGACAAATGATGCTTCCCAAACCAATGCCCCCCCAGCCCAGGGTCGAGCCCTCCAGTTGGTATCTCAAGACTTGTTTTGAGACCATAAGCTGATGCTCTGTGTCCTCTTTCCAGGGAGGAACTCTAAAGGCAAAGGTGCAAATAGTGCCGAGACGCCTGAGTATGGGTCCAAACTGTTCTAGAAAATCAGTCTGAAGAATGACCCTGTGAGACCCCTGTCTGGAGAAGTCCCCATGTTGTAGTGCCTGTTGAGAGAGGATGATCAGCTCTTTCCACTCTAGTGGAGGAAAACTTCCACTTCTTTAGAGCACTGATCCTTAATCAGGAAAAGCGGGGGGCAATGTTGTCCTCCTGGTGACATGTGGCAATGTCCGGAGACATTTTAGTTATCTCAACTTGGGAGGGGTTGTTACTGGCATCTGGCAGAGGCCAGAGACGCTGCTGAACATCCTATGATGCACAGGACGCCCCCCCAGCAAAGAAATCCCAGGCCCCAAATATCAATAGCGTCGAGGTTGAGAAACTCTGCTTGAGAGACAATTTTACTGCTTATAGGTCCTAAAAGACTATTATATCATTTCAAAAAATAATAAACTTCAGCGGCTATAATTCACAACCTGACCAGAAAAGACAGGGGTAAATATGAGCTCTAGTCCTGAATTTTGTGAAGTTCAATGCAAACAGCTTTAGCTGGAAAAAGTCGATTACAGATGATTTTCTCTCATTCATGGTGCCCTTTCATTGACGGTGGGAGAGAGTTCCTAAGTGGCAGACTTCCAGAGGCACAGAATTCTGAGTTAAACTTCAGAAAATCAGGTGTATTGTTTTACATTCTCCTCCCCTCCTCTGTGTGTGTGTGTGTGTGTGCACGTGTGTGTGCATGAGTGTTGTGGAGGAAGTGTCCACCTCTATATCAAAATATCTAAAGTGAATCAGAATCAAAAGAAAAAAACCCTCCAGTTAGAATTATAAAGATCAGCAGTCTGCTAGGTACTTGGAACTATTTGATATGAACTTTGTTTTTGTAAAGTATACAATGGTGAAGCTTTGAAACTTCAGTTTGTTAAAAAAAGAAAAAGGAAAAAAAATGGAAGAAGGAAAGAAAGAAAAATGAGGAAAAAATACTGTAACAGCCTTACTCCCTTTGAAGTCACTGCCGATATAGCTCTGAACAGATCCATTCAAGTTCAACTAACATCAGACAAATGTTTAGTGTATCAGAGGAAGCCACAAAAGCAAGGATTTCATCAATATTTCACAACAGCCTCGGGGAAACTGTAGATTGCAATGCTGTAGGGCAGCTAATGGAATTACACACAAGGGTTTTGTACATTTAAAATAAGCAGCTACTAAAAAAAATTACCCTTCAGTTTGATAGAAACTGTATAAAACTGCAGATAGGAAACAATTAAATGGCTCCCAACATTTATCTGTGTCACTCTGATAGGTCATTTAATAACAGGTATTACTGTGTGTGTGTTTTCCTCCCCCCCCAAAGGCAATAATAAAGATTAACATTTATGAAAAGAAACATAAAATATAGCACAGCCAAATGAATAATTAAAGACAGTTTTGAAGAACGCTTGCCATTGTGTGCCCATGAAGTCTTTTCCACAGTCACAAAATATGTTTATATAAAATATAATTATAAATAGACAGAGGCTGCAAGGGAGACCCACTGACCCTTGTTTGTTTTGATGTTAGAGAATAACTTTGAAGTGTTTCCTAGGAATGCTTCGGTTAGCCTGGATCTCATACATGTATTATTATCTGGTGAAACTCAGGACCCTGAGAGACTGGCTTTCTTTTTCAGAAGATTTACAGAGGTATACCTGGAGCTTGCAAAATTCTACTCAATAAGCCGGTTGAGATCAGCATTTTCTCCCCCGAAGTCCTTTGTTGGAGTAAAAAATTCTGCATATGAAAGCAAATTGCATTTTTGAAACTGATACTTCTGTGACCACAAAAGCTCACCTGGCTTTTCTCAACGTTGGAGGTTCAACTCCCTAAACAATGACCCTGCCGTTAATTCACATTTCATGGGAGGAGGAGTTTCAGACGCCTCTAGGTCAGTGGTTCTCTACGGGGCGATTTCGACGCCCCGGGGACATCTGGCAATATTCTGGAGGCATTTTTGTCTCCAATCGGATGGGGTGGGAATGGTGGGTGCTACTGGCATCCAGTGGGTAGAGGCCAGGGAGGCTGCAGAACACCCTAGAATGCACAGCACGGCCCACAATTAAAAGAAAAAGAATTATCCAGCCCCAATGGCAGTTCTGCTGAGGTTGAGAAACCCTATTCTGACTAAGCCATTTGAACACCTGAGCTTTATTAAAGCCGTAACAATAGCCTGGTTAAGATGGAGTCCTAACTTCGCAAGTGTGCACTGGTTTCACGTATGAATTAAAGAGCTGCTAAGTGAAACTTACAAGGCTAAGTCCTTTAGAAAAGGCAGTGCGGATTTGACGTGGTTACTGACCACAGACTATTCTAATTAAAAGCAGAGATTTTGTAAGTATAATATATACACGTACACACATACATACATACACTGGGTAACAACAAGAGCTGCTATTTACTGAGCACCTGGCGTGGGAGAGGCACTTTGCATACAAGATCTCATTTTACCTTTACGACAACTCTGGAGGGGAAATACTTTATTGTACCCTTTTCACAGAAAAGAGGACATTGCTCAAGGTCATTGTCAGAATATGGTGCGGCAAGGCTGAGACCCAAAGCCCAGGCCTGTCACCAAAGCTCCCAAGGCTGCTGGGCTTGTTTGTAGCTAAATTAGGAGAGAGAGAGAGTGTGTGTGTGTGTTTACCTGTAGTGCCAGCGTGCAAACTCCCCCTCATCTGCAAGGAAGAAGTACAAGATGACTCTCGGGAGGAAGGGAGGAGAGCACACCTCCCTTCAGAGAAGTTTAGAGATTAAGATGAGAGAAACCAGATAGGCAGCGGGAGCAGGCACTTGCCGAAAGGGGAGGCTCAGGCAGGGGCCATTGTTTGTTTGTTTGTTTCATCTGTTTGCTTTTAGAGGGAGGATGTGTAAGCCTATGCGAGGAGAGAGAGGGGGCTCCTGCAGGTCAGGTAAAAATGAAGTGAAAGGAGACACACACACGCAGATTGAGAGGTGAGCGGGCAGAAGCAGGTGGGGATGTCAGCTGGTCGGAAGAAATTTATTTTTTCTTCTGAGCCAGCAAGTTAGGAGAAACGGCTGCGGGAAGAGTCAGAGAAACGGAGCCGGAGAGACAATCTGGGAAGTCTCACGACCCACAGTGAAGTAGGGAGAGAGGTCATCCGCTGCGAGGAAAGAGCTGGGAGGTGACGCAGGGAGAGCGGAAAAGGGTTGGAACCACACAGGGCCGGTGCGGGCGGGAGTAGGGACAAAGGAGAGTCCAGGTGGGCCCCGCTGGGTCTGCAAGGGAACCGGCCTGGTGGTGCCGCCTCCTCCAGCCCTGCTTGGCTGTCTGGGAGAGAGAAGGTGGGTCGCACCTGCCCCTTCCCTGAGGCATCTCCAGTAGAAAGTCATTCCCAGTTTAAGGCAAAACACATGGGTTGTTTGAATCTTAGACGGGCAGAATTGGAAAGCCATTTAGGAGTAATGGGACCTGTAATAAATTGGAAAGCACTCGCCCTGTCTGAAGGCGACGCATTCAAATTTATTAACACTTGGCAGGTCGACCAAAGTAAGTCGAGAGGTTAAATCCAGCCTGTAAGCCATCTATTTCAAACGCCTCGTCTGCATCCTTTTCAAGATTATATGTGTGTGTATGTGCACATACACACTTTATCATGTATATGTATATTTATTCTTTATGTCACATATATTCTTTCTATGTATTATAATTTTATAGTATCACATATACTTTGATACAAATGGGATTATATCGTAAATACTGCTATCATGGAATTTTTCACTTATAGTCCAAACAACATAAAGTTGAGCGTATTTAAACCTATTCCCTCTTGCTCTTTTACAATTTAGAGTTTATGTCGCAGTATTACTGGAGTAGTGATCAGGCCATTTTTCCATTTGTTAAAAATTTCCTTAGCAGCAGTTGTGACATCATGGAAAGAGACTTGAGTTTGGAATTGGGACAACTGGGTTGAAGTCTCAGTTCTGCCAATTAACAAGCCTCATAATTTTAGGAAAGCTACTAGTTTCTTGGAGTTTCAGTTTCCTTAGCTATAAAACAAAGCTACAATTAGTTGCTATAGAGGTGTTGTGAAGATTTGAGTGATTCAATGACATAATATCTAATAAAATGCTTTGCAGTCTCTATGGTGTTAAATCAATGTAGGGGCTACGTGGATGTGAGCATTCCCCTCTGCACTTAGGGTGAAGCCACCGGGGGAGCGCTGGCCTTCCAATCTCCGTTAACCTTTGTCAGGACTCAGCTCTCTGTTAATGGGTCAATCAATCAATCACTCAATATTTATTGAGAGCCTACTATGTACAAGACCCAGGGGACCCGTGATGGGCTCCCGTCAATAGAAGTACACACTGCAGGACAATTAGTAAGTGGATTTTGACTTGACCTCTGGTTGGCGTAGTAATGGAATGGTCCCTAAGCATGGGAGGAAGTGAGTGAGAAGAAAAAGGAAGGGGAAAAAGACCGGGTCTGCCTTCAATAGTCTCTCACTCCCCTCAAAGTTTAATAGAAGAAGATGATTTAAACCAGAGATTGGCAATCTATGCCCCGCAGGCCAAGTCTGACCTGCCCCCTGTTTTTGTACATAAAATTACATTGGAATATAGCCACACCTATGCATTTACTTAAGGCTGCTTTTGGGCCGCAACGGCAGGGTCGAGTAGTTGCAACAGAAACCACATGGCTTGCAGAGCCAAAAATATTTACTCCCTGGCCCTTTACAGAAAAAAGTTGCCAACCCTGATTTAAGCAATCACACAAATAATTAATCATCTCCAATTCTTATGGAACAAGGTACACATAGCCAATGATAACAGCCATTTATTAAGTTCTTGGCATGAACTGGAGAATGCACTAGTATTTTACCTATAGTCTCACATCACAGCTTCAAAACATCATCGCGAGAACAGTACTGTTATTATCGCCATTTTGTAGATAAGGAAACTGAGGCGCAGAGAAGTTAAGTAACTTGCCCAAGGTCACACAGGTAATCAGTGTGATTTGATCCCAGCTTTGTCTCATTCCAGAGCCTGTTTTCTTTCCCACAATGTCAGAGTTCTCCAAATTTCAGTCTCTCCTGCACCTCTCCCATAATTTGTTTCCATATTCACATCCCTTTTACTATTCTTGCTATTTTTTTTCTTTGAATAATGATTGTCATGGCATTTGTTCCTTTAGCTTCATCCTAGGAAATTATGTTCAAACAGTTTGGATTTGATGTGCTGGTCACATATATTTTTAAACTTTTTTTCGGAGATAATTGTAGATTCACATGCAGTTGTAAGAAATAATAGAGAGATCCCCTGTGCTCTTTACTGAGTTCCCCCAGTGACAATGTCAGGCATAACTAGAACTTAAAACCACAGCCAGGAAATGGACATTGATACAATCCACCGACCTATTCAGATCTCCTCAGTTTTACCTACACTCACATGTGTGCAATTTTATCACATGTGTAGATTTGTGTGACCTCCACTACAATCAAAATATAGAAGAGTTCTATCACAAGGACCCCTCAGGCTATGCTTTTATAGTGACGGTCACCTTCCTCCCTCCTTTCCCTCTGGTAGACCCTAATCTATTTCCCATCTCTATAATTTCGTCATTATAAGAATGTTATATAAACGGAGCAGGTAAGCTTTTGAGTATGTAAAGTTTTGAGATTGGCTTTTTTCACTCAGCATAATTCTTGTCACATATTTTTTAATTCACCCTGAAATAATTATATAACTTTTAGAAGTAAAAAAAAAAAAAAAAAGGAGCTCATTCATGTTAAAATTATCTTGAGCGCCACCAGTGGTACCCATACCATCCTTTGGGAAACCCTGCCATAAGCTGTCATAATATCTGATAGACAAATAGACAGATGGATGATGCAGCCATAAAGATGCTTTTAACTAACAAAAATCTCTAGATCAATAGAACTTTCTGTGATGATAGAAATGTCAGATGCCTGAACTGTCCAATTTGGTAGCCACTAGCCTCACGTAAATACTGAGCATTTACAATGTGGCTTGTTTGTATGAAGAAAGGAATTTTTGATTTTATTTCATTTTAATTGATTCAAATTTACATTTAAATCACCACAAGTGGCTTTTCTGTTGGACAGTGCAACTCTAGATATTAAGGGTAAGCATTAAATAGAAATAGATAAAATTTTTGCTTTCCTATTCTTCATTTTGTCAATGCAATGACAGCCTGAAAAAGTAAGGACTCTTTTTAAATAGTCTTCTAATGGATTTATTTGTTGGGATCTCACCTTGCTCTCTAAGTTTGCATGTCGCTAAGTCTTTGTTAGTTCTCCAGGCCCCCTTGCTGACTGACTCTGGGCTTTTGGCAAACCTCACTGCATCACTGGTTGGCATTCAGAGTGAGGCCAACAGAGCTTCCTCCCAGATTCCTGCTTTTAAGTGACACTGTGTCCCTCAGAACACAAGGCCAAGTGACAGAGCCTTTGGACACACAGTCATAAATTAACTCGGACATATTTAACGTGTCCCTTCTGGATTTCATGAAGGGCATGTAAAGGTCCCGTTGATTATGAGGGGCTCAGAGCAGCATGCCTTCTTTAGGAGGATGCACATTTCAAGCAACTGCTGCTGGTAATATTCATAAATCCTTGCTGATTAACAGGACCTGCTCTTGATGAGTTTAGCCTGCACCACTGGTCTGGAACAAGGTGCATCACTGAGAGCTGAGTGTCCAGGGAGAGGCAAGAATGTTGAGGTTTCAGGGGTTGCTGGCTGCACTGTCACAGAGAGGGGAAAAAAATAGCAATGACAACTTTGGGCACTTGGGAACTGATTTCTAGCAAGTCATTTGGCAGAAGAGGTAAAATTTGTGGGGAGGTGGGGTGGAGTAGACTGCTGGAAAATTTTGTACAGAACCAGGTATTTTCCTGGAAATAGGAAAAAGTAGTCTTCTTATTTCTTTTAGCCTAAATATCAAGGGCAGCAAAAGCTAGCTTCTGACCATTAGCCATCCACACGCTCAGAGACTCACACCCCTCACAACACAACATCCGCATGAAGGTCGTTACCCTGGCCAGTCGCTTATTTCGCCTAACTTCACGGATCTGTAAGGCGTTAGCAGTTGCAAGAGATTGATATGATAGTTTGTGAGTAATTTGGATGAACTATAACACTAACCCAGTAAAGTATTATAATTTTAAATGTGTCCAGAAAATAATTGAAATTCTGGCTTAGCTTCATCATAATGCAAACTGCTGGGTATATTTAACAGCTGACTAGCTTAGCATGAATATTGCTTTAGAAATGGGGTCATATTGTTTTTACGAAACAATATTGCTTGCAAACACGTTTAGGAGGGGATAAAAAGCAGAAGATTATGAGTATACTTTTAACCTTTCTGTCTCTTTCTGTCTGTGTTTACTCTGGTGATTTAGGTGTTTGGTGTTGTTTGAAGGCAAACGCAGAAGACGCTGGCATTTAAAACAGATCTGGTAATGAGCCATTGGCTATCAGATCCTTCTTACTACTACTTTGTCACAAAATCTTGGTTCTCCATCAATCCATTTTTCTGTAGCCTGGTCAGAAATGAGAAAGGTAAGATCATCCCCTGCTGACCACAATAGATGTTACTAATAGGTGGCCCCCTCTATTTACCTACAGAGTGTTTATTTTTAAAATGTGGTTACCAACATTTTAAAAATGGAGATTTCACATGAAAATCCAGATTTATGGATGTTCCTGAAAAGTCAGAGGATTTGGCAATACTGAACTGGCGTTCTTGCTAGGTGACAATCTCTGGGGCTGAGCAGATGCTGTCACCTTGAGATGGAGAAAAGGCATTCCAATTCACAACAGTTTTCTCCTGGCCTGTATTTAATTTTTCCTCTATAGTCATTTGAGTTTTTGACTCCTGGTACTTGATATCATTTTCCTAGTCCTTCAGACACAAACATTAATTGTGCCCTACAATGCTTCAGGGGATGCATGCTTGATCCACCACATCTGGCAGTGGTCAGCAAACTTTTTCTGCAAAGGATCAGTTAGTAAACATTTGACTTTGTGGGTCATGCCACTTCTGTTGCAACTACTCAACTCTGCTGTTGTAGTATGAAAGCAGCCATAGGTGATCCATAAATGAATGGGCGTGACTGTGTTTCAATAAAATTTTATTTATAAAAACACATTGGTCCATGAGATATAGTTTGCAGACAGGAGAAAAAAAACTTGGCCCTTAAACAGTAACACTGTAGAGGAATTTTTCATCAACAGAGAGCTTTTAATAAGTGTGCAACTAATTCTCCAAAGGCAGTGCTCAAACTCTAAAACCACCATCTTCAATCATGTGTGGATGTGTATGTAAAAGTATGTATGTGTGTGTACTTAACTCATTCCCCACTTTGTTCATTCTAAAGATATTTACTGACTCCCGGTAGTTATTTGCTACTAGTACCATTATTGCAAAAGACCTTCCCCTGAGAAAAATGGAAAGAGCTTAAAATCTTTTTCTTCATGGAAAATTAGCTGAGATGGGTTATTCTGACTGTAGGGATAAGTAGGAGTTTGCACTGAGAATGAATCGTCATGGTGAGGCAAAAGCTGAGATACCTCCTTGTTCTCCATCCTGGAGGGAAATAGTTTTCTTGTCTTATCCCACAGTCAAGCTGCACCTTAGCTTTCCAGTTGGTGTTGGTGTGAATGCCGGCTCTCTTTTCCTGACTATCTTTTGAGCATCACCTAATGGATCCTCAGTTTCCTTTCTCAAAAGTGAAGAGTTAGAACCAGATCAGAGGTGTCTAACTGGTAACTTTGGGCCAAATCTGGTCCACATACATATTTAGTTTGGTCCAGAGTATTTAAAAACAAAATATGAATTAGCTATTGACCTTGGGAAATCATAAGATTTCACCAAAAAATCCGATTTTTTGCACAATTTGAAGATCTGGTAATACTGGACATACATTCCTCCACATATATAATTGGTTGAGGCTGAGTGTAGACACCTTTTTTGATCCTTACGAGTTCTTCACTAGGCTTGCTTCACCCACATAAGTTACCTGTCCTGATAAGCCTTTGAGTGTGTGACCCAAGGGCCAGATAATTTATAAGGTCTCCTTTAGGACTCAACTTCTAGGATTCTAGTCCCACCAAGTAAAGGCAACATTCACAAATTGTGAGCCCACAACATCTCCCAAACTTTATCAGTGCAAGGATGAGTAACAAGGACGATTTGATCAATACCAGTAGGGAGTTGTATTGCTGACTGTAGTTCAGTTACAAATCTAATACAAAATGAAGCAGCAACGGGGATGAACACTCCATTTTCAGCCCTTCGTACTGCAGGAGAAAAAAGCAACAACCACACTTGCTTTCTGTCTGGGGATGTGAGCTTCACAAATCTTACTTCTTGTCGCTGGCTAAACTGCTCAAAATAGTTCTCGGGTTTAAAAAGCCGGAGGGAGGGACGTAGAAATGGATGAATGAGGACACCAGCTTTTATGAGGGAATTCATAGCATTTCAAATAGACTTTGTGTTTACCTGGATGGCTTGGGCCAATGGAGAAGTGAGAAATTGGCATTCTATGGAAATACTGAGAAAATCCTTCAGAGGGAGGGACACAATAAGAGCTTCTTTTACCAAAACTGTTCCCCTGTTGAAAATGGCCACCCGCCATGGAGCTAAGGGCTCATCAGGCTGCAGATCTCATGCTGACCAGTCTTGTTTCCAATCAGTTGATTCATGATAGTGGACTGATTAAGTCTACATTAGGTAGTCCATATTACTAGACTGACATGTATTAGGCAGTGTCTAAAATGGGGTGGCAAATTCAGATGCTGAACAGGGACCAGGAAAGTAACACTACATCATTTCACAAATACGTTAGAATATTCTTCACCTCCATAAAGAAAGATATCCTCTCCTATTTTTCTTGCAAGCTCTCTTAGTCTGTTTTCTCACTTTTGAGAGACATCGCTACAGGAGGTATCTCATTTTCTTTACGAAAAGAATGACACAAACACAATGATAAGTAGTGACTGATATTTGGCCTCAGAGAGACAACAGAAATAGGTGGAGACTGGCAAGAATTGTTGAGTGCCTATCCCATGGGAAGGGGGTGGCCACAACCCAGCTCCGGCTAATCTTGCCTTGCACAAATAAAGGACGAATGGGGCACATGTTTGGATCTTGCAAAAGAATACGAGAATTTTTATGTAGAATCTCCTGATTGTTAAGTTTTGGCAACAGTGTTTACTTTATTATTACTATTCTTCTTATTGTTTAGCATTTTCTGTGGGTCAAAAAAATAATTCTGCAGGCCAAATTCAGTTGTCCCCTTTGCCAACTGTTCTGAAGTTTGATTTTGCTTAATGCATCTCCATGTTTCCCATCTCTCGATTTGAATCATAATAGGTGCCAGCTGAGACCATGTGGATGGCTGAGCACACACGCGGTTCTGTTACTTGAAAGCCACTCACAGGTCAGAGGCCCTCAGCCTATAGACATAGTCTTTAGAAAACAAACTTGGTGCAGAATAAAAGATAACATCGTGCCTTGAAAGAACCAGACTTGAGACAGCTGACCCAGTGCAATCTGCCATTAGCACACCCTTCACTGGAGCCTCGGCCGTTCGGCTAGAAGGTCTCAGCAGTTTCTTCCAGAATAAAATACAAGGCTGTGCTGTTCGGTGGAGAGAACCTGTGATTTGGAGCATGAGTCTGACTCTTTTCCAACATTAATTAGATTTGCAAAACTTCCCTCAGTCTCAGTTGTTTGTCTGCAAAATGAGGATAAAGCCCGCAGCAATATCATAGGATTTTGTGCAACTTAAATGAGATAATAAATAGGGGAGCTCCATGGAAACCAGGGGTTACAAGCTGGGGGCGGCGGGCCCGATGTAGCCATCAAACATGATTTGTTTGGCCCACACATTGTTTGAAAATTAGAAAAATTTCACATTTAAGTATACATGCGGTCTGTCTCCTGAAAATTGAGACGTTCTGACATGACCGGCCCGGCATTGTTGCCTGGCAGAGCTGGACAGCTGCTCTAGACTGAGCAGGAGGGGTCAGCCATGGTCCCCACCCACTCCCTGTATCACACCCAGCTCTCTGCACTCACTGTCATTAACTGTCTGCCACGCAAATTTGCAGCCCCTGGTCCTGGAAAATCTGAAGTGTGATGCAAATGTCCATTTGGGTTGTTATTCTGATTATTGCTATTCTTTTCCATCTGTGATCCCCTATTGACTGTGAGCCATGTATTCACTTCCCTGGGGCTCAGTTATCTGGTCTTTAAAATGGGAGTGGTAATCTCTCATTTGCCTGCAGCCGGGGGCTACAAGGCGAGGTTAGGCCCCTTCTGCTCTCGGAGCTCCCATTCTGCGGGGCATCCGGCCAGCAGAGGGCGCTGGTATGAAAGGCTGCAGGTGGCCCGATCCAGGAGGAAGCAGCCAGGTAAGGCAGCTGGGCAGGTGGGAGCCCTCACATTTCTGCCTTTCCCAAGTTGGGAGGACACTTTACCAAGCGGACGTGACAGCGAGCAATTACTCATCTATCGACGCCGCCGCACATCACCAGCAATGTGACTTTCTGGAATATATAATGCGACCACAAACTTTCTAATGCCGCAGCCTGACAATCAGACACTAAAAATAACGAACGGTCGGCTCTGGAAAAGAAAGAAATGGCCCCTTTGGAGACTGGAGACGGGCCATCTTCGCTCTGTTCACCACCAGAGCCCTGCGTGGAATTCTCTGGGTGGTGGGGAGAGTCTGGGAGGAGAGTTCGCTGCATTTGCACGGTGTGTTCACTTTTAGACAACTCGGGCCCAGCAAGATGTAGACAAATTGGAGCAAGTTCAGAGAAGAGCACCCCAAATGATTAAGAGGAGAGAGGACCGATTTACAGGGAAAGATTAAAGCAGCCCAGCACGTCTGAGCTGTCTTCCGCGGGTGATGAATCCGAGAGTGACACACGCACCTTGGAGAGGTGTAAACATCAGAGAGGAGGAATTAGCACAGTGTGAGTCGCTTTTAACAGCATTTTCTGGGATGACGCTGACACCAGAAAAATGTTGCTGGCCGGTAAGAGCTGGTTGGGTCACACCGATGCTTGAGAACCATTTATTGTCCGGATTGCATCTGGCATAAAATGACATTTTTCTAGTTTGGTGTTTGCGGCCTTCTGAAATCTGGCCCTGGCCTACCTTTCCTTCTACTTCTGCATCCTCTCCTCCTTGCCAGGGACTGCCCTCCACCCCCCATCCCATTTATACTCCCAGTTACAGCCTCCCCTGACCCCCGTGTTCTTCCCTCAGTGGAACTGAAAAGCTTAGGAGCCAGCACTAGCCAGGCTGATAAAAGGCTGAGTGAAGGGGCAGAAGACAACAGGACTGTGATTGCAGTGTCAGAACAAATGACAGTGACATTACTTTGATATTTATTTCCTATAACCCTGAAATACTAGTGTCTTATTAAAAAGTGAGCTGGGACCCTGACTGTCTTCTCTTTTTTGATCTTAGATGCTGTTCCAGGTAGGAGAAAGCCAGAGACCAGAGCTAATGCTCTTCTGTCCTTTAGGTTTGAGTCTCTGGCAGGTTGGCTGGAGGAGCAGGTCTTGGTTAAAGTAAAGAATCTTGGGAGATGAGGAGTCAGATCTCGGAGGCAGACATCTGGGTCTGGGGAGGAAGGAATGGGCGGGAGGGACTCTAGCCACCTCATAAAGGGAGTGCTCAACCCCAGGGGACAGCCTGGCATTAGGTCTCGGTCCTCCCATAGACCCTTCTTTCCTATCCCTAGTATACTATTTTCTTGTATTTTTATAAATTCTCTTCCCCTCTTGAAGAAAAAATATCTAGGATGCCTCCATTATGGAAATCTCGTTGTGGACTGGAGCCGAAGAAGCTCTGGGAAAAAGGCAAATGTCCAATAAAGCCTGTTTGACCCCTTGTGCACCAAGAAACAAGAATTAAAATGACTACAGGATACCCAGGGATGTTTAACCAGTGGAGGGGTGTGGTGAGAGCACTTTAAACGCCATATAACTATCAGAAATGCTGCTATTTTGGTCTATAAACTAGCACAATATACTGAAAGCTGGTGTTGGAATCACGGGATGAGGAGGGCGGGCCGTGGTGGAAGAGCCCAGACAAATGTTTACCATGTGGACTGTGGGCCCAGTGCTGTCAGATTTTATCATTTTGTTCAGAGGAGCCCGAAATTCAGGTTTTGATCAGATAAGCTAAAACAAAACACCAAACCAAAGCCGCGTTTCTGCAGGAGGGTAAACACCAATGGGTCTGCCCGCTGGCCTCTCTGGGTCTCAGGGTCTCTTTGGACTTTTCGCCCTGCCTTTCCCTTTCACATGCCACATCCTTCACAAAGCTTTCTTTAATCAAGCTAATTGCAATTACACTCTCCTCTCAGGTTCGGGTTCCTTATCATAATAATGGTCATAATAACAATAGCGTTTATTGAGTGGTTACTAAGCACCTGGGGGTGCAAAGTCCTCTACCTGTCTTCCTGGATTCCTTCCTTTCTCTACCCAAATGCTAGTTTCTTAAAGAGACCTTCTCTGAATATTCTTTATGAAACTGTACTCCCCTTCTCCTCAACTACGCCCTTACTCTATTTTTCTTGCACAGCATTTAGTAATCTGACATATTTGACAATTTATTTAATTGTCCCTTGTCTGCCTCCCCCCTAGAATGTAAACTCCACAAGGGCAGGGGTCTTGTGTGTTTTGTTCATTGTTATTTCCTCAGTACTCTGAACCAAGCCTGTTACATAGTCATAAGTATTTAAATAAGTATTTACTTAATTATACCAATTTGAATAATTTCATTTGATTTAGCACTTATCATACTTTATTTTGCACTGTATTCTATCCTGTAAGTTTTGGGTCTTCATTACTAAATTTGAAGCAATGGAAGGTCAAGACCCGTGGCTTATCCAGGCGTGCACCTCCCCCAGCACCTAGCACAATGTCCAACTCAGCACAATGTCCCACCTTTAGTGGGCACTCGGGAAATGTTTGTTGGGAACCACAGGATATTATAAAGCCAGGCTGGACTTATTGTTAGGAGGTGTGGTGTTGCCTTTTAGAAGTCAGGATAGCAGAACAGCCTCATTTTGACTCTTTTTTTCAGATACTATTCACATCTCAAATGTGAAGTGCAACCATTGAGGTTGGTTTATCAGTGTTCACTGGCATGAAATTGCAAAAAAGTCCAATCAGTTTGTTGATTAAATTCGTACCCGTCTCCCAAATAATGGTTTTATCAAAAGAAATGAAGGCCATTTCTCTAGGAACTATTTCTCCATCAAAATTTATCTCTGTGTATGTGTGTGTGTGTGTGTGTGAAGCCAAGCACCATGTTTTACTCATGGTATAGAGCTTGATTTTTCTTATTGACTGATTAATTAAAATTTCAACACTTTTTGCTGTGATTTGATCAGCCATGCAGTCTGCTCAGTGCAGGCATTGAAGAGTGCTGGGTGGCCCATATTTGCTCTAGTTATAATCATGCATCCAGGTGCAGCAACAGAAGGAATTCAGGGACCAGCTTTCTTCAAGGACTAATCCAGACTCCCAATTGTCATGTTTCTTCAGAGAGAGCCAAAAGGTACAATTTTGCATGAATTTTCGAGGCACTAACAAAGAAATGGTAACAAACTTTCAAACAGGATTCTCCGATGGCTAAACTCCTAGGAAGTTCAAAACTTATTTAAAAGTTTTTGTTTTTGCTTTTTTGGCTGTTTGCAATATACTGCAAAGCTCTATAACTAAATGGAAACTGACGTTTTCTCCTCCATACTATCAATTACATATTGCACTAGGCATCTTTTAAAATTTTTCCCAGTGTCCATTGCTCTTTCTTTGATTGACAATACCTTGATTTGATTTTCCTTTGGAGTAGAACCCACCCCACCCCGACTTTCAGTCAATGTGATTCAGGGGATGCTAATTCCCCCCAACCACCTGATGAGCATGTGACCCAAGCCCAACTCTTCAGAGCACTCCATCCTCCTGGCCACAGTGAGTGGTCCCCAGATGGGCTCCTGACCCAATTCTGAAAAATAAGAGATGCAGAATTCCATTGGAATCATTGGGGGGATGCAATCCTTCCTTTCCTGCTGGCTCTGAATCAGGGGGACCATCTCCGTGAAGAGAATGAAGCCAGCTCAGAGGAAAGTAGTTTGAATCCTGAATCCAGCAACATCGGACCAGATCGACCCACACACGAATCAGTGAAAAGATCCAATAAGGTCTCTGTTGATGCCAATATGAGTTGGGCTTTCTGTCCTTTAAATGGAAACAGTTGTGACTATTTCACAAATTATATCCACCTCAAACGTGTCTTAATAATTCAGAGTTCCACTAGGGGGGTTACAAATTCAAGGACTAATGTCCATCACACCCTCATTTGAAATCTACCCTGCGTTTTGGTGAAGAGTTACAAGAAAGAATTTTTTTCCAGCAAGGATCTATTAGTATACTTTGCCACAGTTTTTCATTAACAGGAGCCCACCCTGAACTAGTATCATCATTAAAGAAACCAGGCGACAAGAATTAGGTTTCTCCAAATGTTTTCTCTCCCTAAAGAAGCAGCTCAAGTGTCTGCCAGGATCTTGTCATTGCTTATGTGACACTTTAAATTACTGCAAAGTCATTTCTCTTTCATTTCTGTGCTGCATGTGCCCAGTCACTTAGGGACTTCATACGGGGGATTCCAGGAAGATGACAACCTAAACAGACAGGGGCAGCACTGTGTGGGCACCCAGTCCTTCTGTAGACAGGCCCTTCCTGACTGGGAGTGAGACTTAGGAATGACTTGGAACTTGCTAGTTTATGCGACTTTGGTGCGATTTCAACTTAGGTGGGCCAGGTGGTACAGGTGGGGACAGGCTGGTTGTAAGACTTTTTTGGGGCCTTAGGGGACCTCTCCCACCATAATAATAACAATATTAAAAATTATTCTTGATATTACTTTGACTACTTCAACAT
The DNA here is from genome assembly GCA_031878705.1 of Tapirus indicus. NCBI lineage: Eukaryota > Metazoa > Chordata > Mammalia > Perissodactyla > Tapiridae > Tapirus > Tapirus indicus. The sequence continues at coordinate 51,006,836 of CM062929.1, forward strand.
TTACATTTTTTCTACTTTAGGCAAAATTTAGTAGATTTTTATGGGCCCTAAAATTTTCATTTTTTTCTGATGTGAGAAAAAAATATCAAACATTTTCTTTCTTTCTTTTTTTTTTTTTTGCTGAGGAAGATTGGCCCTGGGCTAACATCCGTGCCCATCTTCCTCCACTTTATATGGGACGCCGCCACGGCATTGCTTGACAAGCGGTGCATAGGCCCACGCCCGGGATCCGAACCTGCAAACCCCAGGCTGCAGAAGCAAAGTGCGCAGGCTTAACCGCTACACCACCGGGCCGGCCCCCAAACATTTCCTTTGACCTTAAAAATTTATTTTTTTTCCTTTTCATTTTAAAAGAAATTAAAACATTTTTACAGGCTCCTAAATGTTTCATGAGCCCCAGGTCTGCTATGCCTGATGGAGGCAGAATCTCTGGGTGGGGGTGTCTATGAAGGTCCTGTTTTGTTTTGCTTTGTTTCATATGAAAAGGAGCTTCTGTCTTTCATCAGAGGTTTAATTTTAAATGGAGATCTTGGATAACTGTTAGTGACCTCAGGCAAGTTACTTAGTCTGAGAGCCTGTTTCCTCATATGTAAATTGGGTATAATAACAATCCCTACCTCATAGGTTACTGTGCGGATTAAATGACTCAATTCATATAACGTGCTTAGAAGAGTCTGGCCCACGTAGACAATCACTTAATAAATACCAGCTACTAATACTGCTGCTGCCGTTGCTGTGTTACTATTTCCAGATGGATTCGCTGAGAGTATAATTGTCCATTTGTTTTCTCCTCCTTCTCTCGCTTTTCTTTTCTCTCTCTTTTTAATTACCAAAGAAATATTCCTTATAAAAATTCCAAACTCTGCAGAAATATTTAAAGTTAGAAACCCAATTTCACACACCCTTTTGTCATCCTGCTGCCCAGAATAAACCCTGTGAAGAGTTTTGGTGTGAACTCACACACACACACTCACACACACAATTTAATTGAGATCATACCTATGTCTTATCCAGTTGCTTCTTTTTCACTGAACTCTACATCTCAGCAATGTTTCTAAGTCAGAAGACGTTTGTAGAGGGGACCATCTTCTTCCTCCCCACCCATGGGGCCTCGGCCCATGAAACAGACACTTCCGCTCTCTTGGAAGAAAGGAGAAGGATCTGTCGTTCTCTCTGCCCTTCCCTGGCGGACAGCTTTCTGTTCCAAGGGTCCATTTGCTCAAGTGTTTCATCTCATGTTCTTTCACGTATGTACTTGTCTTCTTCAAGTGTTACCCAGAGGGACAGGGGGAAGTATTAGGAAGCCTATTTTGGCTCAGCTTCAAGCCAGCTTCTCCCAAGAAAAGCTGCATTTGTGACTCCATTCTGACTTGGGTGTTCATTTCTTGACTGTGTGGAAGTAGGACGGAGGGCTTTCTGATTAGCACTCTTAAACCCCAACCACATAGGGCTTGTGGCTAGATAGTACTGACGTATCTTAATTCATTTAAGTAGATCTCTAATGATGGATGTTTACATGGTTTCCAAGACTTCCTAGCCCCTAACAGAGCTCTGAGGAGATGGGCCAGCCCCTGAATCCTTCTGCATGGCAGAGCAGAGCACTGACAGTAGAACTGGGAGCTAAATTATGTGTGCATTTTAAATGTGTATAAGGACTGGTGTCATTGTCCTTTAAATGTCTTTTTCACAGGTCAGAGCAGTTGATTTCATGCCAAGCCAAAATGGGTAGGTAGAACAAGTGACAGACATGCCCTGATGGCGGTAATGCTCTTGGGGAAATGGAAGGCATAGTCAGAAATCCAGAGGCTCTCCTGGATCAACTACAAAGCAGCAAAGGGGTCCCCGAGATGCCATAGAGGTCTTTGCATCGTCTACTGTGCTTGCTGAGAAAGGAAATGAACCAAACAACTGAGTTAGCACAGATAGTGGTTAAATGGTGGAGGAAGCACAGACAGTGGTTAAGGGGATGTGGGAAGAGGCTCTAGAATTTGCCACTTTCTAGCTATGTGACCTTTGGGGAGTTGGTTAACTGCTCTGAGCTCATTTCCTTGTCTATAAAACAGGGATAACAGCAACACCAACGCTGTAGTGTTGTTGAGAATTAGAACAACCCTGTAAGTTGGGTATTTCATGCCTTAGCACACAGACTGCCTAGCACCTTCTAAGCACTCAATAAATGTTGGGTGTTGTTATTGAGTGACATGTGGGAGGACAACATGCACCCAGAGGGTTTGATCCAAGTTCCAACACTGGAGAATTCTTTATTTCACCAACTCTCAGCTTCTGCATTTGCAAGTCAGAGTTAATAATTCCTGCTTCAAAGAATTGACCAAAGATTAAATGAGAAAGATGGATGAATGCCTAGCACAGAGGAGGTGACAGGCAAGTGAGTTACCCATCTTCTCTATTCCTCTATCTACCAAAAGGAGAGAAAGACTCCAGCAAAAGAGGGCAGCCAGATGGAGTGAACCCCCTACTCATTAGCACCCCTGGTGAATTTATGAATAGAAAAGGCATTAATTAGGGTGGTCTTTAACTTTCACATTAGGCTGGTCTTCATCTTGGTTCAAGGTTGCATTTTTTTTAAACTAAGCATTTACATTTTCCAAAGGAATTGGTCTTAGGGCTAACGCAATTCACTGTTAGCTAACAGGGAAATGGGTGGTAGAACTTTTACACTAAAGCGTATCTTTCAAAGGTCAGGGCTATTTGCCTCTGTGTCCTTTCATTGACTTTTTTGACTTGATCTCCCAGCAAAGAGTGACACCACCAATTAGAAGAGCTCTAGCCCAGAATCTGGGACCTGGAGAGGTTTCCAGAGTTTAAGTTATAAAAGTGGGATTTAGGACGCTCATATCCAAATATGTGGCAGTGGGCTGGAGTCAAAACTGGCCCTACAGGTGAGATCTGTGATGGGAAAAGGCGGGGCCCAAGGGCCTCTCACTCTGCTGACTACTGGGATCAGTAGGCTTCTGGGATCTCAGCGCAGCTCCTTGCCGCCAAACTTCAGGACTTGAAAATATACCTGATTCAAGAACGGACCTACCATTTCCTCCCAATTTTTAACTACAGCAAAGTAAGATGCTGGACCCCCAAAAAGGACTGCTCTCTGTGAGCTCTTTGATCTCATTATTGGTGTGCAGGATTTCTGAGCCACTCCAGCTGCCTTCCCATTTCTCTTCCTTCCTTCTCACTGCCTTAGCCAGGGCAGCAGCGAGCAGTCGTGGCATGCCTGAATTTGAAACAGGACAGGCTGAAAGAGGAACAACTGTGTGTTTATTAGGGCATCATTATCCCTCCGAACTGCATCATTTATATCCCTGAGAAGAGACCATGCCAGGTCAGGAGAAACAGTCTGAGTTGATAATTTGTCAGGTTGGAGCAGGTGGTAAGGGGTGGTGTAAGAAATCACCCGAAAGGTACCACAACCCGAAATGGATGGAGGTGGAAGAGTAATAAGAAAGTGATCAGTGAATCCACAAACAAGTGCAGATCAATCAAACGGCGCCAGGTGGATGGGAGCACAACAGGAGAGATTCAAATTAGCAAGACCCGAACCTTGTCAAGGCGAGGTTAGGAATGCACCGCCCGTCCCCGTTACCCACCCGGGCTGCAGAAGTGCCCACGAGAAAATGAATCTTTGCAGCGCAGGGAGCTGGAATGGAAGAGGTTTCCTGGAGAGTATCAATTTGGCTTATAAAAATCCCAAGGTCTCGGGCACTGACAGGGTGAAAGGTGGAAAAATGGACCAGCCTTCTTGCAACTGCTGCTACCGCGGGGGGCTCGAGACTCTTCAGACGTTTGTGCATTCGCGCGAACCGTTCAAGAAGGCCGGGAGACAAAAGACCCAGCTGCAAAGTCTTGAAGAGATAAGTGTTTCATCCAAATACCCGTGACCTTGGGGGCTCGTGGATGAAATATTTTCCCCTCTCTGCTTATCTTAACTCTTTGATCAAGTTTGGTCCTGAGTGTTAGGTGCAGGGAAGCAAAGGCAGGGGCTAAGTAGTATCATCACCATCATCATGATTATTATTATTTAATAATAACAACTACTGTATTTGAGGACCTGCTCTGTGCCAGCATCTGTGCTGAGTGCTTTTAGACCTGATCTCTTTTCATCCTCACAACAATCATATGTGGGGACTGTTATTGCCCTTATTTTTCACATGAGGAAACTAAGCCTTCAAGAATTTAAATGCTTGACCAGTGTCACAGCTCATAAACTGTGCCATCAGGATTTGCATCCAGGACACTCCGAACCCAAAGCTCACACTGATCCACCCTGCCTTCTACAACTGGTACTTAGTATTTTTGGAAGCAGATGAAGGCATTGGGACAGAGCGGGATGGGTATCCATGCACAGCCCCACCCACCCCAAATGCACCCATGAGTCTATTGCATTAAAACGTGGACAAGCATCAGGTCCAGATGAATGCACTAGGAAAATCCAGTAGGTAAAGGTCTAACCCTGGCAAACCGACAGTGTGGCTGTGTCTTTACAAGAGGATAAAGATGTTGATCCTATTATATGAGTATTAAAAGGACTCAAGATAGCTTTCTTAACATTTGGAACTCCTTTTGTGCATTTCAAATGTGTTTCAAGTCACAAATACTTGGTCTATGCCGGACATTGAAAGAATATGTCTGTTCTGTACAAAGCAAAATACACCTGTGTGGAAATATTTCTGTCTTCTGAATTTACATAAAGCATCACCCACAAGTCTTGAGTTGGAGAGAAACCATAATTTCTTGGGCTAAAATGCTTGCTATTTTAAGCTCAGGCACTTGTCTGAAGCCAGCCACCAGCACTCCTCAGATATGTCCAAATTCTCTGTTTTTTTTTGGGGGGGGGGTTAGATAGTGGTTAATTGCTCAGGTTTTACTATCTGAAAGATCTGTAGGCAAATCCAGAATTGAATATGTCATGTGCTAACTGTGTGACTCAGCAAGTTACTTAACCTAACTAGCCTCAATTTTCTCAGCTATAAAATGGTGATAATAGTAATAACCTCAAAGGGTTATTTTGAGAATTAAATAAAAGAAAGCTCAAAAAGGGCTTCATGCAGTGGTCCATGGTAAGTGCCCAGTCAATGGTAGCTGTGATTATTATCCATTGTAGCAAGTGACTAAAGAGCTCAGGTAGTGCTGACCAATAGATAGAGAATGTGAACAGATGTAATGTTAAATTTCCAGTAGCCACATTAAAAAATGAAAAAGAAATGGGAGAAATTAATTTTAATAGTATACTTTAACCTAATATATCCAAAATATTATCATACCAGCATGTAATCGATATAAAAATCAATGAGATATTTTACATGCTGGTTTTGTTCTGGACTAAGCCTTTGAAATCTGATGTGTGTTTTATACTCACAGCACATCTAATTTTGGACCAACCCCGTTTCAAGTGTTCAACAGCCACATGTGGCTACCATACTGGACAGCACAGGCCTAGAGAATCAGAGTTAATCTCTGAGGCAGAGTTCATAACCTGGATTCAGCCTCTGGATGGGTTAGGTTTGGGGCATGCAGTTAAAACAAATGAATTACCAAGATCTACAAATCAGGAGATTTCACATAAAAGTTCAGTTTTCTAGTTTCTCTTGGCAAAGTCTAAATCTGGCAACAGGGCCATATTCTACCCAGCATCCTTCTCTGGAGTGGGGTCACAGCTGCCCTCTTGGGGTGGTGGGGGATGCTGGAATAGCCACCTGTGTCCATTCCACTCATAGCATCTCACATGTAGCCCACTGTGCTAATTTACCAAACCTGCCTGGCTCCTGTAGACATGTGAGTTTGAGACCCCCATGCCAAAACCAATGAACCCCAAAAACAGAAACTAAAATTTGGTTCTGCTCAGACCCAGTTGCCTATCTTGCACCTGTGAGCTTCATTTGTCCTCTCTCCGTTGACTTAGAGGCGAGTTGTGCCCATGGTTCACCCGAGGAAGCAGCTAAAGTTATGTAAGGATAGCGACAGCTCAGAACATGACAGTGATTCATATCGAAAAGGATGGAAAAGACCAAACAGCTCATATTGTGTCCCTTGATCTCCCTTTGTATGATTCATCGGTAATGACTTTTACATGGCCATAGCAGCCAAGGGAAAAAGGCAGAGTGAATAGAGGAGTGGCTGATTCCTCTCCTAAAATAGGAAAGCACCCCCTGCCTCCTCCCTCCCCAAGGTCGGAAGTGTTAGAAGCTCATCACACATCAGAACTCAAAGCCTAAAACCACCAAGAAAACAGTTAAGTCTTGCTAGCTTCTAAGGCTAAAGGTGACTTCCTTTCAATGGATCAAAGCCCCCTAGGCTGCCTAGAATTGAGGCAGCACGGTAAAGAATTTAAGAGCAAAGGTTTAGAATTCAGATAGTCCTGAAATGTATCATCTGCCTAGACGATGGGAATTCGGATGAGTTGCTTACCTCACTCCGCCTTATGTTCCTCATCTATAAAATTGGCTTCATATTAGTTTCCATGTCTTCAGATTGCTCTGAAGATGGCGATGATATATACAGAGCACCAGGAACGGTGCTGATACATACTAAGTGCTCAGTGAACGTTCTCAATGATTAAGAAAGCACATAAAATTATTAATAATGAGTATCTACATAGCTACACCGCAGAGAACCATATACCAACTTTCAAAGTCTTCATGTTTTGATTTATCCGTTTTGTGCAAGGATTCCAAAGCACTTAGCTAACATGGAGTCTTACGTTTAGTTTAGAGGAGAAAGCGATGTGCAGGATATTAAGCTCCTCTCCCACAATGGTAAAGCAAAGGTGTAGTGAGACTATAATTATGAAATCAAAGCTGGTGGGTATTCATTGAGGTCTTACAATGCTCCGATCGCTGGGGTAGGTGGTGGATAAAAGGAGTAACAGCCACTGCCTTTGTCCTCGGGCAGCACAATAACTAGTTGGGGAGAAGATTAAATAGACACATGACAACAGTGGACTGTCACCATTTTTCTGCTTCCACGACATCCACAGGAGCAACACGTACCCATAGGAAATCTCTGTCTCTCGTTACCAGCCATGCTTAACTGTGGGAGGAGAGGGAGGCCTGACAAAATCTGTCAGGGCTGCCTTCTTCATATAGCCAGGGTCCCATCATCTCTCCCCGTCTCTGCCATTACTTCCCTCATCCAGTGGTTCTCAACCAGGGAACATTTGGCAATGTCTGGAGACATTTTCAATTGTCACAACTTGGTGGGCGAAGCGGTGTTACTGGCATCTAGCGGGTCAAGGCCAGTGGTGCCACTAAATATTTTACAACACACAGCAGAGCCCTCTACAACAAAAATGTATCTGGCCCAAAATGTCGGTAGTGCAGAGACTGAGAAACCCACCGCCCTCCCTCACATGGATGCTTGAAGGAGCCTCCAGCCTGGGTGCTCTGCTCCATCCTCCCCACTATGGGAGGCAGAGTCCACATCCTAACCCCCAGAACCTGTGACTATGCTACCTTACATGACAAAAGAGATTTTGCTGATGTGATTAATAAGAATTTTGAGATGGGGACATTATCCTGGATTATCTGGCTGGGCCCAATGGGTAGGCCTCAAAGGGGCCTTATAAGAGAGCGGCAAAAGGATCAGAGTCAGAGAAGGAGATGTGACAATGGAAGCAGAGGTCAGAGGGATGCCATAGCTGACTTGAAGATGAAGGAAGGAGCCAACCATCATGAACAGCCTTTAGAAACTGGAAAACAGCAAGGAAACAGATTCTCTCCCAGAGCCTCCAGAAGGAATGCAACCCTACCAACACCCCGATTTTAGCCCGGTAAAACTGATTTTGGACTTTTAGTCCCCAGAACTGTAACATAATACATTGATGTTGTTTTAAGCCACTAAACTTGTAGTAATTCGTCACAGCAGCAGTAAGAAACTAACAGAGCCCTTTGCAGCCCATCTCCACACAGCAGTCATGTGAGCCTTGAAAACGATGTCAGATCAGGTTACTCTGCTCAAAACCATTTGATGGTTTTTCCATTGTTCTTAGAAAAAGAAGTCCCTTAAACTGGCCCCACGGCCCTCTATGATCTGACTCTAGCCATTTTTTTGACTCAATTTCTCTTCTTCTAAAACTTCTTTTTAAATCGAGAATTTCAAACATATCCAAAAATAGACCCAACTGAATAATATGCCTCCATACACCTTCAACCAGTTTTAATGTTTATCAACTCATGGACAGACTTACTTCATCTAACTCTCCAACCATTGTCCCCACTAGTACTATTCTGAAGAAAATCCATGATTCAGACCATTTCATCCATAAATATTTTAGTATGTATCTCTAAAAGAAAAGAACTCTCCTTATTTGAGACATAATCATTCTCACATCCAAACAATAGTAATAATCACAATTACCCCTTTAACATCTCCAATTATTCAAAGTTCAAATTTCCGGTTGTCTCTCAAATTTGACTCAGCTTCCTCCCCTCTCCTCTTTGTTTTCTGTGCTTGGCCACACTGGCCTCCTTGGTGTTTCTTGGCGTTTCTGGTGAACTCCCACCTCAGGGCCTTTGCACTTGCTGTTCACACAGCCTGGTGAGCCTACCCCCAGGTTGGTCACATGGCTCTCACTCTCCCAGGCCACTGCTTGAACATCACAGCTACTGCAGGGAAGAGAGGCAAGACAGTAGATTCTCAAGGAGACCAGGCGTGCTCTGAATAAGTCCCCTTGGGTCTTCCCACGGGAAGCAGCTCTGCCTTTACTGCAACCGCAGCTTCTGGCAACTGTCACCCAATCCTAGCAAAGCACCTTGGTGTTCGAGAAAATGTCCTTGCTGGTTGACCGACAGATTCTTCCCAAGGTTGAGCTCTAAACTCCCTTAGTCTGTAAATTACTCCATGTCTAAGCTTTGTTTTCCTTTCCAGGGATCAAAAGCTACAATTTAGTGCACATGGGTGTTATGTCAGGCACTGCAGTAAGTGATTTATATACATTTAATTCTCATAAACACCCGTGCCATAGGCCCTATTGTACATCCCCATTTGGTGGATCAGGACACTGAGGCTGTGGTGGCCAGAATTCTAAGATGGCCCATAAGATTTCTGGCCTCTGGGGTATACTATATACACCTTCTCCCAGTTGTTCCATCTAACACTAACCCAGGTACTGCTGGGAAAGAATTTTCCAGATGTAATTAAGGGCCAAATCAGATGACTTTAAAATAGGGAGATTATCCAGGTGGGCCTGACCTAACCTTGTGAGCCCTTTAAATTTGGGTTTAGAGGTCAGAGACAGGGAAGTAAGAGAATAGATGTGTGGGGGATGTGATGCGAGAGAGATTCGAGTGTCTGGCTTTAAAGATGGGGGCGCTTTGAAGATGTCTACACTAAATAGACAATCATCACACACTTAATTTTAGTTCTATGTACACTCATAATAAGTACAATTCTACAAACGAACACTTAATGAGTGACAGCTTTGTGCCAGGCTCTGTAGTGGTGGCTCTGTCTAGAACCTTTCATTTAAGCCATTTGCGTGGGAGAACGCGACACTCAGGTGGGTGCTGGAGTTTGTCTGAAATCACACAGCTAGTGAGTATCAGAGGAAGGATTTGAACAGAGAGCTGGGGAAGTATGTCCTCTGACCATGGCAGCTTATTATTTCTCGTAGTTTCAGCAGTGGAGACATCAGGAATAAGACAGAGATGGTTCCTCTGGTCCTTACCTTCTATTATCATTCATATGCCCAAAGTATTGTATATATTTCAAAATCCACCACTGATGTGTTTAAGTTCAAGCTTTGAGACCACTGAGGAAGTGGTATGGTACTGACCACCAAAGCTGGGTTTGGAGTCGGGATAAACCAGCCCCAGGTCAGCCCCTAACCACTGAGCCTGGGGCAAATCTTGGAGCTCCTCTGAGCTTACTTATCTCAAAGGTACAATGAGGGAGTTGGACTGGAAAATTTCTAATATGCTTCACAGTTCTAAAATAGAAAAAACAAGAAAGGTAAAAACATACAAGTTTCTCTATATCCTTCACTTTAACCAAAATACCCCGTTTGACTTGGCTTGGGAATCAGACTATCTGGATTTGACTAATGGCTCCTTTGCCTCCCAGCTATGGGACCGTGACCTTGGGCAAGTCATTTACCCCTCTGAGCCTCAATTTCTCTATCTGCAAAATGGCAACAATCCTCATACCATTTCCTAGAGTGTTCTGAGGATCCAGTGTGATAATGTGCATCAAACACTAGAAGAGCTTCTAGTGCACGAGAGGTACTCAGTCCATGAATCCCACAGTCCCTCTTGTCTCCCATCCTTTCGTTAGAGAACAAAGGCAAACACTCTGTCTTCACACACAAATATCATGTGATGAACTGAATGATCGCTCAGTCTTAACTGAGTTCTCTATCTGGGAAGATGCCAGAAGGTGGGGTTCCCTATCCTCACGATGCCAGAACCCTGAAACTACAGGTGATACTTGTGCGTCATCTGTTGTCTGAGAAGAAGGTGTAGGCTTTCACCAAATTCTCAATGGGGGTCCATCACTGACATTTGCTTCTCCAGAGAACCTCTAGTGTTATCTTATGTGAACTATAAGGTCCTTTGGATCTCGTTTTCAAGATGCCATCCAAGAGAAAGAATTGGATTCTGGAAAAAGGGATCATTTTTGCAGAACCATGGAACAATTCTTGCCCAAAGAGACACTTTGTTGCCTGTTGGGTCACTGTCCAGCTAAAATGTGCGTACCTACTTCAAAATAGATGGGTTGAATTCTGCTGCAACCCAGGTATACCAGTTGCTTTTCCTTTGAGCCTAGTCAAACAATTCCCCCTTGCTGCTGGGGAAAACCATGTAAGCTCAAAGGAACAGCCAATTACAGTCAGAAATTCAAATGTTTGTCTGTTCTGGAAGGTATAAATGGGTGGCTGTCAGGTAGATGCAGCCGTGCCTGCAACAGCATCTGGCAGCAACGGGAGACTAGGTTCCCCCATTTGAACTTGGTAACATTTAAATATCAAAAACTTTGCTTTCTAATGAGGAATGTATTGAAGGGGGAGAAATAAATTATATGCTTGATAGCGACTGAAGGTTGAGAAAATTAGGGCCATTTCCCACGGTGTGAATATAGTGATTTCAGTTTGCAAGAGTAAATTAAACCTTTGGGAGGATTTGTCTTCCATTAAATTGAACAGCTAAACAGACACAGAAGATGTTAATGTCACCACCAGGAAACCCCAAAGGTTACAAATAAAAAGAAAATACAGTTCTTTAAAAGTCTTCTGTTGCACCCAACTACCTAAGAAATGCAAAACCCCAAATTGCATGTTGAGGATCAAAATTAAAAAAAAAAAAAGATCATAATTCCATTGCTATACCATATGTTATTAATGTCTGTCAACACTGTTTAGCCAGCAACTGCTGACAGTTCCATATTTGCTATCTAAATACATCATAAATAAATCAGTAATGAACCGCTTTGGTAAACCTTCCACACTGATTGGAAATACAGATGGAGTAAACAAACGCTGTTAAAAGTATATACGACTGTTTAATGTCAAAGGCAAAGTCACACTGTTATTTGACAAAATAGAAATGAAAATGAGGATGGGGTGGAGGGGAGGAGAAATTAGGGGTACAGAGAGAGAAGGTAGTAGAAAGGAATGTAACTTCTGTGTTTAAAAACCTACCGCTCAGAATTTTCTGTATAAAGAGACGTCCCCAGGGAAATTGGACATGGGAAAGCGGGAGCTGAACTGTCTATTTCTGGCTTCTAGCCAGTGGGTTGGTGTGTATGAATTTGGACAATTTATTTAAATTTGTCACCACTGCAGATCTGGCAAATGTGTATCACTAAGTACAGGTCTGCAAAGATTTGTGTCATTCAGTGTTGGATACGTTCGTATTGCCTGGAATTTAACCAGAAAACACTGACCCACATGTTGTGTGAATGGGATGACTTTTCTGTCTGCCTGGTTTTAAAAGGTGGGTAATTCACCATTCTGAATGCTTCAAACAAGACATGTTGAAACCAGTATCATACCAATGGGCTAGGTTCAGACAGAGATAGCTGGACTATTTTAATTAAATTACATTTTTTTTTTTCTTTCTAGAGTCTTGCAAATAATGCGGGGTTTGTTCAAGTAAGAGGCTGAGGTAAGCTGACTATTATTAGGCCTCCTAGCTTTATAGCCGAGGTGGCATGCCAATTAAGAGCTTCACTAGGTGGCGTATTCTAATTTGTTGAAAACACATTTAGCAGCAGATTCTTGATGCCTCTGGGTCTGAATAAGATCTGCAGAAATTTATAATTATTCCAGGAACAGGCAACATTGACAAAGGAAAATTCCTCTCATTCACTGAGAGAGATAGGGACTCTTAAAGTTGTCTATTAATCCCATGAGCGGAACACCTCTCTTCCTCATTGTCAGTGCCTTGAAAATTCTTTTGATCAGAGGCATAACAAAATCCATGCAGCATAAACAGAAGACATGTTATTGACGGAATTCAAATAGCAGTAGCTGACTTCACAACAGAGACCCGACAGCAGTCCCTTCTGTAACAGGCTGCAAGGAGAAGACGAGATGGGCCTCCTTGTTACACCTTACCACAGGCCATCAGTGCTGTTCTCAGCACAAAAAAATAGAATACGTCATTCTGAATGGGCACATTAATCTGCAGCCTCCCCATTTCTAAGTCACCTGTAGTTAGGTCTGTAGACACTGTGTATACCGTATAAATCTGATTTCTGAGCAGGAGGGTGGGCAGTAGGAGAAGGCTTTCTCAGTGAAATACTAGTTCAGCAACAGTTTACCTGCCTTCCAAGGCTGTTAGGAGGATTAATAGCTTCTGGGTCATTTAAAGTTTGAAAAGATCCTTGTGCTCTTTCCAAGAAAGATAAAATAATAAGACTAGCCATTTTGTATGCTGGAAAGTGAGAACAGCAGGTAACAAAGGGGCTCTTTAGGGTCACTGTCCTAGTCAACTGAGGTGCATTAACCCTTTAAATAAGCCCACATTTTTTGCAAGAATAAAGATGACAGCCACACTTTGCGATCTGTGTTTGAAAACATCCAAGCCCAGAGCCCCTCAAACAACATGTGAGGAAGGGTTCTTATCAAAAGGGAAGAGGGTAGCACTGTTTGGATGACAAATGTTCAGATTTTACGACCTTTCACTTTATTTACCTATGTATCTTTCACCAATATATTTGTTGTTTTCATCAGCTTACCCGGGCAAAACAGAGCTATGCATAAATCAGGAATAAAATTGCTACCCACTGTCTTCGGACTCTGAACGAATAGATCCCAAACATATATTTTTCACTAATGACCCTCGATTACTAGCTGCGGACTTTTAACAGGCGAGCATCCCCTATTTGTTCAGTCCCAGGTGTCTGGATTTCGGCCTCTCTCAAGTGTTCCATGTCTCAAAGGCTTGAGCCTGGGAGACTGAGTTTGGCCATTGCCAGGAACCAGCCAGAAGGGGAGATCTGACTCTATAAAAAGTCCTGCTCCTCTGCCTGCAAATTCCAGTCTTCAACCTCACCCCTTGTCATCCCTCCCCACCTTCCTGAGTGTGAGTGAGAAAGGGACAGAGAGCAAGAGAGTGATGGAGACATGAAAGAAAGAGTAGGAGGAGAAGAGAGGACTGTTAATTTACAAAGCCTGAAATAGCAGCTGTTGATGGTCTTTATACTCGTTCTGTAATCTTTGCAAGGTCACCATCAGAACTAGCCAGTGATTGATTCCAAAGGGAAACTCAGCACTTCACATCCGTAATGGACATTTCAAAACAGAATAGAGCTGGTTCAGGAATCTGTTCTCAAGTCAGCCGGTGCGAGTTTCTCATCCTGCATGGGCCGGGTGGAGCTGGGCCAGGCTTTACCCGTGTCTTAATAATTATTGCATTAGTCCAAGCAATTAACACCACTGGCTCCACAAGCCCCCATCAATTGCCCAGGCAGTCCCCCTCAACTCCCATCTTACAAAGTTTCTTTCTTGGAGAGCGACCCTGAAACGCATCCCTAAAGGGTTAAGGGGAATGAGTGACAACCCTTCGGCATGATTTACAACGTGGAGCCCTGTAGTGAAACCAGGACTTGATGGATGATGCTGAAAGTCGGAGACTAACCATAAATCATGTCTTTGAATCACTGACAAAGATAAAGGAGAGAAAGAAAAAGCAGTGGCATTGACATTCACTCTCCCAATAATGTACATTGACTAGTTACAATGCGGAGCCTTAATTAAAAAAAGCCAACTCGAGGTATTCACCTCGGTGGGGAGATCCTACCTCTTGGGACGCTGTTCTTTGAGATTACAAATCAGGGTTTGAGACTCTTTCAAGAAGGTCACTGCCACTGGCAGGAAACTTTCAGTCTGAACAACACCAGGCTCCCAGCAAAACAAACACACCACAAAACAAAACAAAAGACTTTAAGGCCCCTGGTCAAGAACGATGCCAGGGAAGGCCATCATTGGAAATGGTGAATCTCAAGAGGGGATCAATTGAATACAATCCAACAAACTGTATTTCATCAGGAAAACACCCAGATCAGATAAATGAATCATCAGCAGTGGCCAGAACACACAAATAGGTCAAGCGATATAACTTGTGTTCTGAAGTCAGAGCACTGAGTGGGAGGGAAAGGAGATGCCTGCCAGCTCATCTGCATTGACTTTTACCTGAGATACAAGAAAAACTGATGGCCCCTTCCTCAGGTTCAGGGAGGAAGGCAGCCTCCTCTTTTATTCTCAACTCAAGATGAGTTTCCTTTTAGCTCATGAAGAGACCAGCTTTCCTGTAGTGGGCGGTGGAAGCAATCTGGGATGTGCTTCCTCGATCCTTCAACAAATATTTACCGTGCACCTGCAAGGCTCTAGACATTCCTATGGCATGAGCATTGGAAGAGAAAGGATGGGGGCCCATATTAACTCATTGCATTAAAAGACATCCACTGTGTTTTAAGTATATTGTTGGTTAGATTTCAGGAATATGGTGATGAATGAGACAGATCTGGTCCCAGTCCTCAATTAGATTATAGTGTCATAGGGAGACAAATCACAAACAAAAGAGATAACAAATATGACGAGTGTTACAAAAGTAAGGTGTGCCGAGGAGCAAGGGAGGTGCATAAAGCGTTGATGACAACAGCCACTGCATGCGTGTGAGGGCCCTAAGGACACACACTCCCGTCCCAACAGGAAATGTGTCTGGAGCCGTTGTATGCCTAGGAGAAGGGGATAAGACAAAGAAAGTAGTAAGGAGGGGACTGGAACATGTTCTCATTTTTCTCTAAATCTCTGGGATTTGATACGAGATCCTTTTTGGAACTACAGGGAACCAGACTCAGTATTTTTTTAAGCTTGTTTTTAAAACTCTTTGTCCCAAGGAGGAATGTTCTTCAAAATTCTGCACAGACAACGTATGCAGGTCAATGCCGTACTCTGGTTTGGGGCCTGCGCACAATCCCATGGACAAGTGGAGTGCATGGGAGCTCCACGTGCATGTCTGCCAGCTGGCTCAGCATCTCTGTCTGAAGGCAAAGATTCTAGAAGATTCCTACTTTGAACTAAATGACATCTTAGCATCTATGGCTTAGACCCAATATCAACTTGAACAGTCTTTATTCCAGCTCTGAGAAAAATCATCCTTCTCAGCAGGATCCAACCAAAATGATGGAAAGATTGGGAAAATCACCCAATAATGAAAATCAGGAGGTGCGAGCCTAAGTTGGGGGAGAAAGACCCAAGCCTTCTTCATATCTGAGCTTCGCCAGTGATGAGCTAGGTGCCTGGGGATATATCCTTTCCCCTCGCACACTTTCGTTTTCTTCTCTGCTATCAGGATGTGCACAGAGGGGGGCGCCTCCATCCTGATCTTTACAGTCTGCTCTGTCCCCTTCTTGGGACAATCCATGGACCAGGTCTCATTTTTTTTTTTTCAGTCAGCAACTTGTCGTTGTTGTTGTGCTTATCTTAAAATGGAAAAAATTCCGAAACACCCACCTGGGATTCACTTCCTCACCCATTTCTCCCTTTCTTCCTCAGTCTACATTGACCAAGCTGCTGCTCCGGGCTAGACACTATGCTAGGCGGGGACGATATAACACACAAAGGAGGAGGTCCCTGTCCTTTGGAAACCCCCTTGTCTGATGTACACAAATAACATTTTCTAACCCGGGAAGGGTTAGGACAACATTGATCTCGAAATGGTCCATAATGTTGCTCCGACACTTGCATCTTGCTGATGTCTATCTAGCAGGGATAGTGAAAAGCAATGCCACTTATTAGCTGTGTGACTTTGTGCGAGTTGGTTAACCACTCTGAGCCTCAGTTTCCCCATTCATAAAACTAGGCTCCTAAAATGATCTACTTGTCAAGTCCATTAAGCACTGGCTATTCCACAGGATGACCTCACAAAATCACAGCTGTTATTTTGATATTTTTATTTTATTTTTCTAACCTTACCTATTTTGAGTTAACTAGACTGGAACCGAAGCAAAATAAAAACAGAAACCCAAGCCCCCTCCCCTAAAATGGGAATGAACGAAAGAAGGGAAGGCTCACCAATACAGAGACCATCACATGTGTACGAACGCCCGCTGGTGTGTATGTGTAGTTCTCTTTAACCTGTGTCATGTCTCTGTATCTATGTCAGACTTCCTTACAGGACTTCCTGTTCAGAACTTGACAGGTCCTAATGTCCAATTAATGTTGGGCAACAAGTGATAAGACAAAAGGAAAGAAGGGTTCAAAAATGAAGATATGTAGTTGAACTCTTGATAACATCCCATTAATGGACATTCATGGGAAAAGGATAGAAACAAATATTGCTTGCATGAGGCTGACCACAAAAACTCCTAAAACTTTGTATTCACTATATATTATATAGTAAGAGATAATATCCATAATTTATTAGCTGCATATATAGTATACATCACATATATAATACCTTACATAATTTATAACTGTGTGTGTATGTGTGTGTGTGTATAATACACAACAAACCCACAGTGGCCAACAAGCTATGAAGTATAAAGCAAGGGCTTTTTAGGAAACTGCTGGCAATGTAGCTAAACTTCTGGGCTCCCTGAACCACCAGGAGCATTAACCATTTTCCTTGGCATTGATTAGCAGGAGTAAATAGCAGTATTTAACCAATCATGATTCGTCACATTAATTTCAAGGGGAAAATGTACCCAAGGACCCCTGTTACATCAATGAACACATCTCAACACTCTGTCCTTGGAGGTTTAGTAGAAATTGCCCCTACTTAGGGCAATGCCCACTTTTTGTTGTATAGATGCAGAAGGGTTGGGGGATGCTGGGGCTCATCACTGGAAGAAATGTGGGTTTGGAATCCAGCGTTCAGGTACCTTGCAGCTTTAATGTTGGTTTTGAACTTCACATCCATTAAAACTGCATCATCTATCAATCTTACAGTTACATGTCACTTATGAAAATCTACTGAGTATTGTTTTCATCTTGCCTTACAACAAGCTGCGAAGCCTCATGAATACTGAATAGTGCTGGAAATACAGCACATCTTTTATTTTTAAAGGTCTCGACAGTTTGGAATGGCAGGATTTCTTTGTAGAAAGAGGCACCTCCGCACGCCAATTGGGGACTTTCTTCTCCATTTTCTGTACTTCCCAGGAGCGAGAGGCAACACCACCTTGCATCATTAGTAGGACTTAAGTGGTCCTGCTGCTGCCTCTGTCACTTCCCCATGTTTGAACCCTGTTGGTGTGAGTTGTTAATGGGGGGCTGCGTGGTTCAAGTGGGGCGTTATTATTCAGATAGCTCATAAGGAAACAACTGGCCAGGCGACCCACAGAACCATTTTACCAGCTTTCCTGGCACTTGATCCTCATCCTTATTTTAATTTAATGAGAAAGAGAGAGAGGGAGACCTGTACAGAAAGACATACACAGATAGGGATACACAAAGAGAGAGACACACTTAAGAAATTAATCATGCAGTGATAAATGTATTCTGTTGTACTTGCTCTTCCAAGTTTCCTTTCTACCATTCGTTTACTCTATAAATGTTTCCTGACCAGTTACCCTCTGCCGCACGCTGAAGATACAGAGTTTAAAAAGAGAGCTGGCACCTATTCTCACGAGGAACTTACATTCTAGATGCGGGAGATGATGATGATGATGATTGACGATGACGACAACTACCGATCCCAATGTAGTGCTTACTATGTGTGAGGCATCGTTCCAAACACTTCATAAATTTTTGTTCTAAGCACTTTACCTATAGCCATATGTTTAATTCTCATAACAGCCTTATGAGGTATCCCTAATTTTCCCATTTTACAGAAGAGGAAACTGAGGTATGGAGAGGTGAAGTGACATTTCCACCGTCACAGAGCGACAAAGAAGCAGAGCTGGGATTTGAACCTAAGTTGTTTGGCTTGAGAATCTACCCTTTTTTATCACCATACCTGCAGGCTCTATAAATAGGTAAATGAAGAAATAAATGAGATAACTTGGGATATTGACAACTGATATGCAGAAAGCAAAACAGGGTGAAGTGCGGGGTGGTAACTGGCTGGGGGTGGGGGTCATGCTGCTGTAGCTCTGGGCTCAGGGAGGGCTGCTCTTAGAGGGTGACATCTAAGCTGAGACCGGAGGGGTGAGAAAGAGTCGGATGAAGGAGTCGGCAAGATTGGATGGAAGGTCATTCCAGGGGGAACTGAAATTGCGGGGGAAATATAGTGTCAAGACCTAAAGAAGGAAATGAACTTGGAGGGGATCTTTGAAGAAGAGAAAGAAACCCAAAGGAGCTGAAGAGAATGTATGTGAGAGAGGTGGCAAGAGGGGACGTCACCAAGATCAACTGAGGCTGGGTCACAAAGGGTCTTGTAGGGTCAGAAAGGTCCACTCTGTGGGGGCATTTGCTCCATGGGGGCCACGTGGTGCAGTTCTTATCATACGGATGTCTTTAAAATGCAAAACAATCCTAGAGCTTTAGAACACGCAGGAAACAAAAATAATCTAAACAAACCTGGACCAATGAAGTTGTCCCAAATCACAGAAGACAGGCGATGCCCCCCCGGCCACAGCATGAAGACCATCCATTTCAGAGAAGGACTTCCCACGCTTATTTTATTCTGCTCATTCACAGTGAGGAATATTCCCCCCCAAACCCCAGAACTGAAGCGAGGCCAGCAGGATGAGTACATAGGAGTCAGTGGGTCACCAAGAGGAGCAAAGGCTTCTTGCAGAGGTTGTAAACTGGTGGCTCTGAGGTCATATACTGCCCACAAATGTCTTCTACTTGAATTGCCAGTAGTTTTAAGAGGGGTGAATTAGTTGCCAATACTTACAAATCATAAAGATATGGAAACATTTCAAAAAGTTTGTACAGAGAATTTTCTCTGAAAAAAAAAGCAGAAAAACCAAGTGATCTGGTAACACTGAGCCCATATTCCTGAAGGGTCAGAGCCTGCTGGAACTAAGTGGCACTCCTTTCAATTAGGACATGTGCCCTGGAGTTTACCACAGTCCATACCACCCCCTATTACTCACCTCCATTTCACTCATGTTATCTCTCTGACTCTTGCAGCCATTTGAATTTGCTGATCTAATGTAACAGGAATCCTAAGGTTCAAATCTTTTTGCTCTGGGAATCTCATTAAAAAAGATGGAAATATTTTTTCCAGAACTCTGCTAGTCCTTGATTTTAGAATATCTGGGAGGAAAGTCTTTCTTTATATTTGCACACTTCGTCATAAATCCCAACATCTACAATAAATGACATGCAAATCCTTGTGCGACCTATTAAAAATAGCACAAGCTGAGAATCTGCCACTTCTAAGCTGTATGCTTTTGAGCAAATAATGTCAGCTCTTTCCAACCTCATCTTTGTCATCTGAAAAATGGGGATAATCATATTTCCTTATAAAGATATTATGAGGATAAAATGCACTAATATGATTAAAAGCCTGGCATACAGTAGGCATATGATTTTAAAATATTAAAACACTATAGGTAATCAGTTCAGATGTATGCTGCATTTATAAGAGTATGAATGTGTATGTATATGTATTTGTATGCTGTGTGTGTGTATGGTGGATCTAGAAACATACATATTTGGGCCTATTTCTTCTATTGATTGGCACCAAATCCTAACAAGGCTTGTGGACTTATTTTTTTCTGTCTCATAGCCATTGTTTATTCTACAAACCCTCTCTATTGCCTAGCAAGTGCATTTCATTAATTAAAAATGATACCGTTGAGAAAGTATGGACTGACCACGCAGAAAGCTTTCCTGTCTCCGGAGAAGTCAAAGCTAAGAACAAACCCAAGAAAACAAAGTTTCTTAGCATAGTTTTGTATCTCTGACTGAGTGTACATTTCACACCTAACATCGAAAACCTCATGAACTTTTCCGAAAGCCAAGGAAGGCTTGACGGTCCTCCCGTTAGGAGCAAAGATTCACATGAGGCCCTTCTGCGAACCTCCCTTCAGGTTCAGAGCTGGGGAAGGCGCCTGTTGTACCGTTTAGGTAACGATCCGTGATTGGCCATTCCCTCCCCCGTAAGGAAGGCAGAGAGAAATGACAGCCACTGCCACCATGCAAAGTCGCATTAAAATTGTGGGAGCATTTTGGTTTTCATGAATTTTGAGAAGGGAACTGTGAGCACCAAACCATTGCTATTTGTTCTGACAAACTGCCTGTTCTGATGGATTAAGTGCCAGGATTGCAACCCACGCATATCGTCAGGTCCAGGAACAGAGAGCCTTCCAGACTCGCTCCGTGCTGCATTCTGTGGGTTCTAATGACAAATGAAGAGAGTCAGGTCCAGGAGGTGGGCGGCTGGTCTGAGGGTAGCCGGAGTTGGGTGAGTGGCATTATTGGGGATCGAAAGTACACATACATTAGGGACGGCCACACGTTCCCAACTTCAGATGCTCCTTGGTGATAGCTTGACCTTTTCCCTTCACATCACCCCTTTCTGAATAAAATTATTATCTAAAGCACATTTTTTTTTCTTTCCCATCAGCATTTCCTGTCCTCTCACCTTAAAAAAAACAGCGCCGAGAACTTTTCAACCAAAAGCAGTCATGTGGAGCTCGCGTTTTTTCAGATTTACACAGGCCCTCCGCTAACATCCTGTCGGGTGCTAAAATCCCACAGCTGTTCTGCTAGGACCACCCGGCTCGCCGTGAACCACATCTGACAAAATGATACTGCTCGCTTCCAGAACCCATCACACAGTTATTCTTGGATAAAAGGTAAAGCAAATAGCCAGCCAACTGCTCACTGCTGCAGAAAGAAAGACCATCGAGCCATTTATCAAAGCTCGAGACGCCGGTTTGCTTTAAGCACAGACACCTCTCCCATTACGGCTTTAAACGATAACATGATATTATATCAGAAATGACAAATGGCACTGGAGGGCCTAACCTATACACAATCGATAGCTGCTCAGAAGGAAGAACCATCTTGAAAATATCGACAGAGGGAACAGAAATTCTCATAATACTGCGATGTTTTCTTGGTGTTGTGTTGGAACTTGAGGCCAACAATATTCATTTGGGCATGACATTTTTTTCACCGGTGCTTGTAGCCCCCAGACGTGTGGCGAGTGTCAAATCGTTATCACCGTCCTGTATCTATGCTATATTGGATTCTAAGAGGCTCAGGCCAAGGAAATTGATTAGGCAGCTCCCTCTGCAGTGTAAAACTCATTTTGGCTACATGCACACAGAGGCAGGGGCCCCTGGAACTACTAGGCTCAATGACAAACGGCAAACATGTGATTAGGGAGATTATGCCCTAGGGGTTTCTCTCGATCTGGCCCCAAAATGCTTTCTTAAAACCCTAGTGTCCCCTAAGAGGGGGCAGGCTTTCATGTTTAGATTGCAAAGAAGTGACC
This sequence comes from Tapirus indicus, assembly GCA_031878705.1. NCBI lineage: Eukaryota > Metazoa > Chordata > Mammalia > Perissodactyla > Tapiridae > Tapirus > Tapirus indicus. Next base: position 51,028,690 of record CM062929.1, read on the forward strand.
CACCCCCAAGTGATTGATGAGGGAAGATTGTTAATACGCTGCCGCTGCCTCCCTCCCCCGTGTGGCTGAATTTAGGAGGATGCCAGAGAGAGAATGACTTGGAAATAGGATAAAAGATTCAGAGCAAAGGCGGGTGACAGTGAAGAAAGGCAGTGGGATGAATGCCTGCAGGCAGGTGAAAGGAAACCATCTTCAATAATGGGGCTACCTTGGTTTGACATCCCCCCCAAACAATGTAGGTAGTAAGGATGGCAACCCAAGACCCCTCGGAAAAGGTGAAATGGATTTGAGCACATAAGCTGAGTTTTCCTTTTAGAGCTGGCCTTTTGGCTAGTCGTCCTTGAATCCTCAAACAATTTCCTGTAGAATTTTATCAAAGACACAGATTTGCAAGCCAGCCCTGATGGTCTAATGGTCAAGGTTTGGCGCTCTCACCACTTTGGCGGCCTGGGTTCTGTTCCCGGTCTCAGAACCACACCACCCATCTATCAGTTGCCATGCTGTGGCAGTGGTTCACATAGAAAAACTAGAAGGACTTACAACTAGGATATACAACCACGCACTGGGGCTTTTGGGAGAAGGAAGAAAAAAAAAAGGACATAGATTTGCAGAGCTTCTAGCCTAGAGTTTCTGATTCAGTATGTTTAAGGTGGGGTTTTGAAATTTGTATTATAGAAAATCCTTCAGGCAATTCTGATTTTGAACCAGGTTTGAAAATCGATGGCTTAAACGAGTGGTGGGCTGGTAAATGTTTAACACCTAGCTCTCCAAAAAAAAAAAGAGTCCTAAATTGTAGCATTTGCCGATTTCCATGGTATAAATACTCCTGCAATGGCAAATTTCAAGAAACTACTAAAGGAGTTAGAAAGAGATATACAATCAGCTCTAGCTAGACAGTTTGAGCTGGATCCAGCACACCACTAGCTTAAATCAAAGGAAAATGTGAATAAAGTTAATAAAAGCATGTGATAAGGAGTAGTCAAATCAGTGATGGTCACTGTGGAGGGGGGGACATCAAGACAATGTGACAACAGAGCTGAGCAAAGTCCTCCTTACGTTGGTGGGAAACCTGCCCAAGTGCCAGGTCCTAAGACACTTTTCATGGTAATGTTCAACTTGGACGATTATCCACCCTGAGTCATAAGAGCTATAATGAAGAAATAAATGTTGAGAGTCAATAAAATGATTGTACTCTGATGATAGATGGAGAAATATATCATTTAAAAATCCTTAATTAAATTACTGCTTCAGGCAAAGGATTACTAATTAGTGTTAAAACCATTAAGTGAATGGTTGATGGGGAACTGGACATCCATTTAGTGAGAAAGTAAAGCCATAAAGATTACTTTCTAGTTGCCAGGGGGTGAGCATACCTGTAAAATGGAGCAATCAAACTGCCATCATCTTAGTTCAGGGGCTATTTTTGGCATCACTGATTTTGGGGCAAATAGATTATATGTTTTCAGATATATTGCAATAGAGCCTACATCTCTGATGTGTTCTGGTAAAAACAAGTCCATTTTTGAACCCATGGGTTTTATGTATCACTTCTACGGGGGATGGAGGAGAAGCTCCTGAGAGAAGCTCCCAGACAAATTCAGAAGGAAGATATCCTTCAGGACAATTGGCTCAATCTCTTCTACAATTCTGGGTCATAATAAAGGGACCATGTTAGGTTAAAAAAAGATTTTAGGGGACAAAACAACTGGATACAACATGTGGTCCTGGATTTCATAGTAATTTGATCAACTTAGCTGAAAAGAACATTTTTGTGCAATTGGAAAAATATGAATATGGTCTGAGTATTAAAAAGATAAAAATTTGGGGCTGGCCTGGTGGCATAGTGGTTAAGCTTGCATGCTCCACTTCAGCAGCCTGGGGTTCATGGATTCAGATCCCGGGTGCAGACCTACGCACCACTTGTCAAGCCATGTTGTGGCAGCGTCCCATATATATATATAAAGTAGAGGAAGATGGGCACAGATGTTAGCTCAGGGCCAATCTTCCTCAGCAAAAAGAGGAAGATTTGGCAACAGATGTTAGCTCATGGCCAGTCTCCCTCACCAAAAACATAAATAAATAAATAAAAATTATTGAAATGAAAAATAGATATTGTTACCAAAAACAGTAGGTTATATAATAGCATGTACATTATCACCTAATTTATTTAAATATATATATATATATGCACAGAGAATGTTCTGGAAGTTCACACATAATTGCGGTACTCTCTGGGTGATTGAGAATAAGGTGTGTTTATTTTCTTATTTTTGTTTGTCTCTATTTTCTAATGTTTTACAATTCACATGTTTTGCTTCTGTAATTTTTAAAAAAGGTTATTTTTTTATGAGGAATAAAATGCTCAAAAAAAAAATGTATTGACCTCTGAAAAACATTATCATGAAGATATCTTAAAATTCAGAAACAGTAAGTCAAATACATTCATCCCAGGACCCTGGGCTGGTTCTGTCTTTGTTGACGGCAACGTAGTACAGGGTATGGCACATGGTCGGTGCTCAGCCAGTTCTGGCGGTGGGCTCTAATTCATACAACATTTCAAATTCCATAAGGGACAGCAGATCTGGGTGCTTGGGATGGGGTGAAGCAAAGGGAGGACAGATGGAAAGATGCTGTATTTGACAATGCTGTGCTGCACCATGGGGGACCAGGAGGAGAAAAAAAATGGCAAGACGGAGAAGCAAAAATAGAACAAGTTGAAGATGTTTTGACCCCTGCGGAGGTGAAGGGGCTGAGGAGGAACTGACTATTCGGCCTCGGCATTCCATGTCTTGCAGATAACGTAGCGAGCAGTTGTATTGCCAGCAAGGATTTCCTTCATCTTTCTTAGGCTAACACTCCGAGGCCTACGGGGGAGACTGGAGCCACGCACATGCCCAAAGCTTCCTGGAGGTGGACGAAACCAGCAGAGTGGCCTTTCTGTCACATCTTCATTTCCCTCAAGTGGTTGACACGTGCTGGCTACTCTCACCCCTCTGCCTTGTGAAAACAGAAATTTAGAAAGATAACACCTTGCGTTGCTTCAAGATACAAGGCAGTGACAGTGGCTTTAACTTCAGGAAATGGAGTCCTGAGTAGGTCAGGCATTGATCAGTTGATTGTCTTATTCTGCACGGCCAAGAAATTGCTGATAGCTTGTGTGTGATCGTTCTTCTGTGAGAAACATGTGAGGGAGCCGAGTGTGTGTTTGCGTGTGTGTGTGCACGCATGTACGGTTGCATATGAGGAATCTGCTCATACACAGCTTGAAGTCTTGGATCCTATCAAGTAGCATCATCTCCTACAACTTGCAGAGAGCACTTCTGCAAACCCCCAAATCCCGAGTACGCCCGCCTTTGACAAATGAGACTCTGGTTTCCAAACGCTCCGTGTGTGGGTTACTGTAAATATCGCAGGTGGAGGGGATGGGTCAGGCCGATAGGGATGCCGACTTCAGTGTACCGTCTTTACTCAAGGGTGCAGAGGACACTGCCACGTCCATGGAAATTCTTGGGCTCCACATGCATCTGCTTTTCCTATCAATCTTCAAAGAGGCCTTCGCGCCTTGGGAAACCTGAAACGTTCACTAGGGAAACACACATCTCGAGAACCTTTCCTGCAATATCCTTTAAACACTTTCACCGTATCACAAGGGTGGAAATGGACGGGTCGGGAGAATGCCCTGATGTAGCCAATCTGTTGTCTCCCAGCCAGGGGCAGGGCCACATTCCTCAGCCGGCAGGAACCCAGCACACACTGTGCTCTGAGTAACGTTGGAAAATGAATTTGAAACTTGCTGCTTGTGCACCTCTTGCTCACTGCACCGAGTTCAAGGAGAGGTGGGGGGAATGGCTCACTTGTTCTGACTTGGGAGGGGTTTAAAGTTCCATCTTAGCTGGGTAGTCAGGAAACAGGCACAAGGTAACTTCATTAAATGTCAGTAAATACGGTTTACGGCCAAATTTGGGGGTATCGGCACATTGAATACACACAGACTCCATTCCTCTCCAGAGAGAGAAACAGATAGAGTCTCATGTTTAAACCACCAGGAACAAAGGTTGATGGAAAATCCTCCTGCTTTTTCATCCCGACTTGGTTGCTTTTTACTCTGAGCACATTTAGCAAAGGGAAAAAGAAACCTCAGATTACCAAAAGTGAGAGAAACTCCTTGGCAAAAGGCACACCATTTTAATTAGTTATAAGTAATTGTTCAATTAACTAATTTAGTCAATTTAATTTAATCCCATTAAATGAGTATTTAGTGAGTTATTTGCAACAATTTGCTTAATGTCTGTTTGGACTGGGAACACCACGAGGGCAAGCACTGCCCGCCTGGTCACTTGTGCATCATCAACATGGATCAGAGCGCTTCACCCGGATTTGTTAAATGGATGAATGAATGAATGAATGAATGAACAAAGCTCCTAAAACCATGTTTGAGTCATAGTAGGGGCTTACTAAATATTGAAGGAAGGGAAGGGGGAAGGGTTGGCGGGAGGAAGAAAAGGTCAGACACACCATGTGGCACATAGTAGGCATTTGAGGAGGCAACATGGAATGACTGATGCATAATTTCCTAACAACACCAAGTTCAAAGTCAGAGAACTGAGGCCCATGTGTTATCGCCATTACTTCTTCATCTATTTTATTCAGGTTTTTTTTAAACTACATTTTATTAAATTTAGTTTCTATGGTCAGTGACACTGACTGTCGTAAGATACCTGCCAATTTCTAAACAAACACAGTGACCTCCACTCCTCACTCCTCAGGGCTTTTGATTTGTCAAAGGCCTGTCCTGCCTCTGCAGGTTCAGTCCACCTTTCCAGACTTCTCTTTCTTTCCAACGTTATTTGTTTTCAAGAGAGACGCTGAGATTCTGTTTATTCCCCCCGATCTGTTAGAAACAGAATTCATTCAGACCTTCTTTCATTTATAAAGTCAATATGTACAAAGCAGCGATGACGTCCCTGGCGCCTTCTCGGAGCTGGGGTAGTCGGTACAGAAGAACCGCACCGTCCCTACCCTGGGGTGTCTACCGTCTTGTTGGGGAAACAGACAAGAAATAGGCAAACATGTACACAAACAATAGCATTTCAGAGAGGGACTGAGGCCGTGAAAAGGATAAAATGGGTGTGGGGAAGAGACCCTTTAGCTAGAGTGGTCAGGGCGGACCCCTCTGAGCAGGCGGTGATTAAGCAAAGCAAAGGTAATGGAGGATAAGTCAGGATAAGCCTACCTGCAAAGACACAGAGGCAGCAGAGCTTGGAGGGCTCGTGATAAAAGGGAAGGTGAGAGGAGCTGGGCCATCTTGGGGGGGCCTAGGAAACGAGGAGGGGGAACAGTCGGAGGTCAGCTCACACAGGTAAGTAGTTGGGGTTTTAGCTAAGGGCCGTGGGCAGCCATTGGAGGGTATGGATATGAGAGTGTGGAATCTCATTTCTATTTTCTACAAGATCAAAACCCTGATTCCTACAAGCCACGTGTCTGACCTAGCAAGGCAGCCCTTCATTTCTAATCAAACATATTTCAGCAGAGTGTAGGAGAAGGACATTGGCAATTGTGGACCTTTTTGCATGAGTTTTTAGAACTATGGAGCTCTCCTTTGTAGCATCATTTATACTGAGCCGGCCAGACTGAAGCAAAATCAGTAACAGCTGCCCTGCTGAGATCCCTGAGAAAAGCTGTATGTTACCCCATGCTTAAACAAATTAATTTGTGAAACTTGAATGAGACCCAAATGGGCTGGCAGTGACCAAGCCTTCTCAATTTCTTGTTGGTTTCTTCCCCTTTAGGATGGCTCCCTCAGAATACTCCACTTTAGGCAAAGCAAACTGTCCCCCTGGGGAAAATACCATCATTCTTAAAATTAGAACAAAGTTTGAATGAAGTAATAAATTCTACCCATATGCAAAAATGTAATGAAAGATGGGATTTGGTAATGTGCTCTTTCTGCTGATGCGCTAACGAGATACAGCATACTGTTCTATCAACAGGCTCTGTAGAGGGTCCAAAGCCTTCCCCCCCTCTCTCAGTCTCTACCTTTCATTATAGCATCTCCAAGCCAGTGAAGTAATTAATGGGAAAAGTACTCGATGCCGCATAAACCTCACCCAATCATTTCTAAAATGGATCAAATTTCTATAAATGACAGTTTATCTGTCTATAAGATGCATGTGGTGAAACGTGTATTTTCTTTTCAGAAGGTGTTTCTATTACGGTTAGTCTGAACATCATGTGATATTACAGTTGCTAGGGTAACTCCATTTTTTTAACAGAGAACAACAGAGTAAATAAGCATGTAAATCGACTTTGGTGCTATGTAAATTCCAGTGAATCTGTTATTGTTACCTTGACGATGAAAAAAACTGGCATTTATCTTCTCTGGCCCCCAGTATGATTTAGTTTGAACTTAAAATTTATCAGGTGTTCATGTGGACGTGATACATGGGAAGCGCTGCTGTTAAGGAGATACGTTCAACAGGAAAGGGAGCCTGGACTCTGGTGACGGGTCACACAAAATCCAGGGGAGAGAGTAGATGTCCAGATGTTCATAATCAGGGGTCTGTCTATTCTGAAGGCCCGCTCAGGTGGTACCTGAGCTTCTGGGGCAGTCAGAAACTTTGTAAACCATCCAGTGTGTCCGCCTGGCATCTCACCTACGACAGGGCTGGATTCTTTGTCATCACAGAGCTTCAGACAAGTCTGCTTGTGTACTTTCTGTACACAATTTAGGCGGAAATGACTGATGCAGCACATGTGGTTAAGTAATGATGACTAGAAGTAAAGCTTGGTGAATATTTCTAAATATTTTCCACATTTCCCATCTAGAGGTTTGAAAATTCCTCCACCCAGTTTCTGTTTTCTAATTGAGGTTGGAAGTGGAGACCAGAACTGGAAGTGGTGTGAGTCAATTTGAAAGAATTACTTGGAAGAATGAAAAAAAGATGCTCAAACGGAAATTCCTTTTGAGGAAAGAGATACTCTTGTAATAAAAAGCATCAGCATTTCCATCAATAAAGGCACTGAGATCAGAAAATATATCAAAGAGAGAGATTGAGGACTATGATGAAGATGAACCAAGTAGAAAACAGGCTGACCAGCTGGCAGGGTTTTGGCTTGCCTCCTCTTTCTAAAAATCACACTAAAGGCTCAGCTTATGCTTTTTAATGAATGAATGCTTTGAATTGCTATGCAAAGTGCCTGAGAAAACTCATGATCTGAAATGACTAGTTCAAAGAGTACATGTGATAGGAATTCCTGTAGGAGGAAATAAAAAAAGGGTATACCTTGAAAATCCAACTTTACAGCAAATTCTGCATCTATCACTTGGTACCTGGATGCTATGACTGTCTGGAGGTATCAAAAAATATTACAAAGGAAAATTAAGTGTCATTTTGCTCTATCTTCTTACAAAGTGAGGCTGATGACCTAGTGATGACTATCACCTTAATGCAACTAGAGGATTTTATCAAACCTCATAAAATGTGATTGCATTTCCTTTGCTCTGAAACCACCTCATTTTGATTTTCACATGAAATTGGGATGCAATTTGCAATTTGTGTGTACATGTAATATACTAGGGCTCTTCCCCACCTCTCATCCCACCCCCACCCCCAAACAAAGCTTTTGCTAAATCTCTGGTACGCCTTTCAGTGGATGGAGTCTTAGAACTGAGCAAACTAAAAATAAGAGGAGTCAGGAGCTAAAAGAAACAAAAGAATGTGAAAACACTGATGATGATGCCTTATGCGATTAGCCCTGTGGTTCCTTCTGCATCTCTGAGTGACAGGCAGAGAAATTGACAACTAATTCAAGATCCATCAGGGGCTGTATTGCCTTTCTATCGAAATGATGAGTTTAGAGAGCAAGCTGCAAATGAATGCCTGAGCATTTGCGGGAGGTTCTGAGTGTCAAGGCAGAAGTTAGTGTGGCATTGCTGTCTGCTTCATCCAAAGATGACGGGGCCCTTCTAGAAGGGGAACAGCAGGGTAGCACAGAAATGGAAGGTAAAAGAGGTTAATTTATGGAAATTATCCAGGTCATATAACCAGGAGGACATATCAAGCAGAGCTTTAAGAGAGGAGCGGTAATGTATGTAGAATCTGACTTTCAATAGGTCATGAGACAATGACAGTTGTCAGGAGTCAGGCAACTTTTAGTAACAAAAGCTAACATTTCCAGAATGTCTATTATGCACCAGGCACTGTGCAAAGGCACAAAACAAGGGGCGGGTCCTATGATCCCCATTTTACAGGTGAGGAAATAGAGGCTCAGAGAATTTCAGCACAATGTCAGTAAGGGACAGCGGGGCCAACGTCTCCACTGGGCACTGGGGGCACAGTGCCTGGGGACCACCATACTTAGGGATCCATGAAAATTTTTTCATTTCTTTTAAAATCAGAAGAAAAAAATGAACTTTGAGATAGAAGAACGTGTTTAAATATAGGATATTAATATATTTGTCTTTGCATCAATGTAGTCATAAAATATAATTTTTAATTTTTTCTTTTTATGGAGGAAGGGTCCCCAAAGGCAAAGGTGCCGTGAGTCTACAGAAGCCATAATGCAGCCCTGAGGGGCAGAGATGGGATGAAACATCAAGTCCAAAGCTTTGCTTCTCAAAGTATGGTCCAAGGACAAGAAGCATCTGCACCACCAGAAGCTCCTTGGACACACAGAATCTCAGGCCACACTCAGATGGCTGAATCAGAATCTGCATTTCGGTGAGACCCCCCCAGGTGATTTCCGATGCACGTTAAAATTTGAGATGCACCCAACTAAACACTTAACCAACAGTTTACACTAACTCTTCATCCTCACATAACCACGGCAGTCATAACCTACTACAAAATCAGAAACCATGTTGAGTGGCCACAGAGCTATTCTGTGTAACTGCTTCCTGTATCCTCTTTCCCATTGTAAGGCCGGTGGGCTACAAAAATGCATAAAGCAATACACTCCTAAATAAAAATATAAATTTGAGATATTAATGTTGATGAGATTGTGGATATTCTGTTACCTTAAGCCCTGTGAGAGAATTCAGGACTTTTTCGATGTCGTAGGAAAGGTGCATGGGCTGGAAGGAAGCTCTCGGTCAAGTGGAAGTCTCGCTTGGTTTTTTTTCATCATAACCATGCTCCCCAGCAACCTCCAATCAGAAGGGCCTCCAGAAACCTGCTCGCTGACTCTGCACTGGGGACTGCGGGGAGCTAAGCTCAGAAGCCACCTCCTCCCAAGAGGTTCTAGGTCTGTCTCTCTGCCACCTGCTGGCTACAGAGGTCCAATGATTTTCATGGGTGAGAACGAGGAACTATGTCAGTTGAAGAGGTGTTCATCGAGGAAGCTAAAGATGGGAGGGAAAAAAGGTGAAAGAGGGAGAGAGAATGGGAGGAAAATTGGGAAAAGAGATGGAGAGAGAGAAACCCAGAAGTTGAAAAGGTGATCTATCATTAAAGAGTAACAACCAATGGTAGCAGATAAGCCACCTGTGGTCACACACTTTGTGAATAAAAGAGCAAAAGAGCAAGAGGAGAATTTAACTCTGTCTGGTGAATACCAGATATTGGGATTAAAGGGTTTGTGTGTGTGTGTCTCTCTCATAGCACGTATAATAATCTGAAGTTACCTTGTTTATTTAAATTTTTTTTCTTCTGGATCTCCCTAGCTAGAAAACAATCTCCATGAGAAGAGGGTATTGTCTTGTTCACTACAGCATTCCTCTCATCTAGACAAGCAGCCGGTACCTAATACATGCTCAATAAAAATTAGCAGAATGAATGTATTCAAAGCTGGAGGAAGTCAGTCTATGTGGTACCCTCTAGTCAAGTCCACAGATCAGCAACCACAAATGTGAATTTAAGGATTCTGGATGAGCTGACAGAATTTCTCATTCTATACTAACTCCCGAGTCACTGCATGGCCTGGAACAGCCACTCCCACCCCACCCCCTGCCTCAGTTGTTCATGTGTGGAACAGGGATGAGAAGGCTGACCTGCCTTCCCTCGCAGGGTTTTGTGAGAACCAGACAAGATAATGAATGTGAGCGTGCAGTGGAAATAAGAGCACATTTCCTCAAAGAAAGTGATTAACATTGGAATAGGGATGACATCTTCCCCACGGCCTTGGTTTATTTCTGACTGTTGAGCATCGCATCAAAGCCATTGAGGGTCAAGGCAGAAGAAACAAAAGCCCAGGTCGCTACTCCGTAGCCAAGAGTCATCCGCAAGGCACTGTTACTATGTTTCATTCTAAAGATCAGCAAAAGGAAGTTTGTCAATGAAAAGACATTTGTAAAATAAACACACACACACACACACACACACACACACACACAAGATGCTAAAGAACATTTTCCATTCAGACTCTTAGAAATGGATTCTATGCAATTTCCCATCCTTCTTTCTCATTTCTCTTCTGCCGTTATTCCATTTTCCTTCTTCTCTTTCCACTTTCCTGTCACTGTGTCACTTTGTTTGGGACCCAAACAATAGGTACTGTATTACTCTGGATCTGTCGAAATAGTCCTTTAAGAATGCCCTCCTTAAACTTCAACCTCTGCAAATTCCATTTCAGTTTTCCTGAAGGAAAGGAAGCCCGAGGATGTCCCAAAGACCATGCATCGTGGTAGCCAATGTTTGAGGGCCAGGCTAACTCAGAGCTTACCACCTCCCACTGAGGGAAGGATGACATCCTCGTCGTACAGGTGAAGGACACCTACGGGCACACAGCTAGCAGAGGCAGAACTTGAAAAGGAGCCCAGGCCATCAGCACCCCACCCTACTGGCTGCAATTTTAATTAAAAATGCCAGAGCTTTTATGGCACGACCTTGGAAGGGTTGCTTTTGAAAATGGCAAGACTTATGGCTGAGTCCTCGGTTCCCAAACGCAAGTGGAGTTTGTGAAGGTTTCTCCTTAGATTTGAAGCTCTAGGCAAGGAATCTCTTACTTTTTTTTCTTTTTGACTTGATTTTATTCTTCATAGATTTAAATCGTAGAAAGGGGTTGCGTCCCCCTTATTCTCCATCAGCTCTTGTCCCTTCACTCCGATTAGTCTCCCCTTCTGCTGGGTGGGCACACAACTGCATCCCCAGTCCTAATGCTTTGGTTTGCTCTGGCCCTGCTGACATCTTTCTCCCTCATTCTAAAGCCATTAATGCTATTAAAACATGCGGATAAAGCCACCCCTGGCTCCAGCATCTCTGGATGCCTCTCCCTCTCCCTCTTCTTTCCCGAATTTGCCTTGTGGTTGGGACCCTGTTCTCATATGTGTGTGTGTGTGTATAATTTGAAGTTTTACTTACGATTAAAAGTACTACATGAACTTTGGAGAAAAAAAGCACACTATACAGAAAGGTATAAAGCGAAAAGCAAAAAAATAAAATCCTGACTGTGCCTTCCACACAATCTGCTCCTTGCAATTCCAATCCTCAAACAATCACTGTTTAGTCTCTTGTGCATCTTTCCAGAACATGTTCATGCGTTTACAAAAATGCTCTCTGCCTACTTACCCACCTACCTCTCCATCCACCACTCCTCCCTTTCACAAATGTTCAGCATGTTGCTTTTTTCACTTAACAATAAGTTTAGAAGCTTGGCCTATATCAGAACATACGGATTTACTTTATTATTGTTTTAAAATCTACCTAGCATTCCATCTATGGCTGTGCCATAATTTATTTGACCAATCCTCTGTTGGTGGGCACTTAACGTGACTTTATTTTGCTTTATTTTATTTTGTTAAAGCCATTCACTTTTGCCTTTCAGCATTTACTCCTGTTTGCAACTAGACTATAAGCTTCTTGAAGGCAGAGGCCATTTTTAATAACAGTCACAGGTGCAGTTTGTACTTCCATATGCCAGGATCTGCGCTCACTGCTCTAGGTACACTGGCTCATCGAATCTTCACAGCACCCTGTGAGACAGGTCCTGTTATTACCCCATTGTACAGAAGAGGAAGCTGAGGCTCACAAGGGAGGGGAATTCACCCAAGCTTACACAAAAGCTCAGTGGATTCATGGAGTCTGACTGCAGAGCCGGCTCTCCAGACTCCTCCCTATTTGCTCTGCAGGGTCCCTCCTTGTAGCTCCCACAGGTTGGGCAGTGTTTCCTCACGCTCTGATTAAGACAACAAAATGGAGTGTCAAGTCTGGAGTCAGCCTTCCAGGGCACAGATTCTGACTCTGCCTCTTTCTCACGGTGAAGCCTTAGCAAGTTACTGGAATGTTCTGTGCCTCAGTTTCCCCCTCAGTTAAATAAAGATAATGATAGCACTCACCTCACAGGACTGTTGTGAAGATTAAGAACATAATCTGGCTCAGACGAGGCACAAAGTAAATTTTACAAATTATTCAAGCCTCGACCCCAGAGTAAGACCCCATAGATATTTGCCGAGCATACTAGATCCTGAATTTGTTCTTTTCTCTCTTTTTCCTTCCTCAGCTATCCAGAGAGCAGCATATAGTTTAGTGGGTACTAGATAAAAACTGTTGACTGACTAGAATTTTCCTAAGATAACTTTTGAATATTTTAAACCTAGGGGGAAAAAAACAATAGCCAGAATTCAGACATAGCTGGCATTTTTAAAATAAAAGGGCTAAAGAAAGGTTTGGCAAATTGGAGAAGAAACCAAAAGAAAAAAAATCCTCAAAAGGCTTTTATTAATTGATTGCATGTAGCTTATACTTGGAATTGAACTGAGAAAAACACTTAAGTTCTTGTCCCCTTGGGACGTATACTTTAATTCACTAAAGCTAACCAAATTGATACGGTTCAGAGTTTAAAGCACAGAGATGTTTCTCTATAATTCTTCATTTCTAAAATGACTTTCTTATTTTAGGTGAAGTAAGATAAACAGAAAATTGAGAGACCTGGCCAGATAAACTGAGGTATGCAAAAAACAATCACTTTTTTCGGGAAAATTACAATGATTTTTCAGGCTTCATATCTTCACGGTTCTTTTTCCCCCCTTATTTATTCATATGAGGCAAGATGACTTATTAATCTAACTACGAATTTCTTCCTTAGATTGTAATTTTCATCTGGAGGGAAAACCCTTTTCATATTAATGATTTGAATCGTTTGTCGTAACAATACCTTTCTCTCTTTGTTTAAAAAAAAAAAATGATAGTAATAAAAAAAGTCCAGACTTTCCTCTCCATATCAAAGTCTATCAGAAAATAAATGAGAAAAAAATATATTTTGATGCTGTATTTTAGCCTGAGAAAAATCAACAAAATTATTTTTATTCTATATGGAACATATAGCCTTTGCATATAGCTCAGAACCAATTAATTTAAAGTAATAATCTGTACAAACACCCTCACAAAAATTTTAAAGGATATTAAACACCCTGTTTTATAAACATAACACTTAATTTAGGGAAAAAAAACATTTAGAAGGTAATGCATTTAGGATAAGTGCACAACACATGAAAATAATAAATGAAATTTTCCCAGTTTAGAAAATGAATGTAATTAATTAACATTTAAATTACATTTTTAATTGCAATCACGCCCTCCCAGGGGACTCATAAGGGACCATAATTGCAATTAAAAGCATGTGGATTAGATAATAAAACAATGCACACTGTCTGAAATGTGCGATTTAAAATGGAAAACAGACATTGTTATCGGCACATCTAACTTAATTGTAGCCATAAAGCAAATGTGCTGTACAAAATAAAATTCACATACGGGAACATTTAATTCTGGAGTCTCTTAAAGGGGACACGCTTGAGAGCACATTTTATGACAGGTTCTGTTGGAAACAGCCCTTTAAGGCTTTCGGATTGAGGGCTGGTGCCTTAATGTTTTTGCATTAATAAAAGCAAAGCTGAATGTTCCTATTAAAACACACAGATACATTTAAGTAAGAGATGAAACTCGATGTCTAAATTTAAGCTGCGGCGCATAATTCTATTAGCTGGGCAGACTATAAGGCCATGTAATTTTGAAACTACGTGTTTTTTTTTTCACTTTTCTTTTTTTATTATCTTCCTCTCTTTTTTGAGAGGATCATGAAAGGTGTAAGAATTTGAGACTAGAAAAAGGAAAGCCAGAGGGATGTGTGTTTGGCATGGTTAGAGCCGGGCCAAGATACCGCTCACCCCACTTCCCACCCCCCATGCTCTGACGACCAATATTCTCCACCTTGAGGAAGCCAAATCAATGCTCTTTAATTATATAAAGTTCTCCTATTTCAGTAGCATGAATCTTACCATTATTTGATCAGAAATCTTTTAAACACCACTTACATCAGTGTTTTCAATCAGCAGTACATTTGGCAATGTCTGGAGACATTTTCTGATTGTCTCAACTTGGGAGAGGGGATGCTATTTGCATCCACTGGGGAGAGGCCAGGGATGCTGCTAAATATCCTATGAGGAATAGGAGAGCACCCATAACAGGGAATTATTGAGCCCAATAATGTCAAGGTTGAGAAACCCTGGTCCATATAGAGAGGAGAGACAGATGGGGAGAGAGAGAGAGACAGAGAGAGACAAGAGAGAGAGAGAATGGTCAGCCAACCTTGCACGGAAGAAAAACATTTGCTTTCTCCCATTGTGTGAGCAGATCTTGAGCAAATCTGCTGGCTTGACTGCACTTTGTTTCCATTTAAATACAAAAGAAAAGGACACCAAACTCTTAATAAAGAGGGATCAAATTTTGGCATATGCTTGCTAGGAAATACAAAACCATATCCTAAGAGGAGATGGTCAAAAATCTTTCAGAATCACATTACAGTAGATCCAGGCTGCAGTCTTCTGCTTTTTAGCCTAGATGTCAATTTCATTTGCTTATTTATGAGAAACAGTGACTTTGTTTACAGTATAAATGTTAGCATGAAATTAGAAGCAGCGTAGCTTTTAAAGAGGCAGTGTAATAGAAAGACGGAGGTCTAGACTTCGGGGCTGGGGAGATCTCCATTCAAAGCCAGCTCTGTAGTCACTGGCTGTGCGACTCTGCTCAAGTCACTTTTCCTCTGCAAGTCCCAGTTTTCACCTCTGTCTTACAAACAGTCATTACAGCATTCCTAGTATGAAGATCAGAAAGAAAATGAGCATATATGTAAACATACACTTCTACATACATACATTCACTAAGTATATTTAAGTATTATATAAGTATGTATATATAAGTGTATACATTGTACAATGGATATAGAACGATATGTATAAGTACCTTTATATAAGTATAATATACAATGTATATATTGGCACATATGTGGGTATGCACAGGTACAAAATTTATTAAGTGATGTGCAAGTTCCCATGAAAATAGAAACTAGTTTGAAGACTTGACACTGTGGAGAACTGATGTAAACTAATTTCTGTTTAAAAAGGGGAAGGGAGTTACAGCTAATACTTTTGATAAGTTTATATTTATATCCATGCGCGACTCACTGCATCCTAGGTTTGAGTTTTCATTCAGTCAACAGATTTTTTGAAAGGCCTACTATGTGCCGGGAACCATGCTAGCTTGGAAATGTAGTTGAAAAGAGAGTCAGAAAAAGGGTGTTTTAGGTAGGCGAGAAAACATTTGGACTTGACCCCCGGACAATGGGGAGCCATTGATGGCTTTAGGCAGAGGACTAAAACCCACAGATTTGCGTTTCGTAAGAAATTACTTTGTAACGTAGAGTTTTGGTCCAAGAAATGCAGCAGCTTGGAGATGGGGAGCAGTGATATCGAGAAGCCAGGAGCTGATACAATCAGGGCTCATAGAATTTACCAGAAGTTGAAGGAAGAGCTGAAATCAGCTGACCTGACAATACAGTTTCTGTTTTTAAGAAAGTTCAGAAATGACAACCAAGTGTAAATTTCTTCGCCCAATGGGGAGCAGTAGAAATGAAGACTACTTAGGTCTGAAGCCGGTAAGTCCAAGATGCCTGTCCATCATACTTACCTTGGGCAAGTAAAATCGCAGATTCTTAAAGCCTGTTCATAGAACTCTAAAATCAGAATGGATGCATGGGGAGTGGGGAGTCTTTGCAACTCCGATGCTAGGCATATTTAGGGAAGACCGTGCTATAATAAACAGTGTTTAATTGTAATTCAGACCACTAGAAACAACAAATAAATAGGACTTTAATCATTATTCAATACGCTAAAAATCTGATATCTGGGATTGTGGCAGAGGTAATATTTTTTGCCAAATCCTGTTTCCTTTTCCTTTTCCTCCAGGAAGACTACATTTCCCAGTTTCCCTTGTAGTTCCGTTGGGGGCCATGTGACCTGGATTCTGACCAAGGAGATGTGAGCAGAAGTGATTACATCACTTCCAGGATTCATCCACACCTTCTTCAGTGATTTTGGAAGCCAAAATCCAACTGTTTCAGATGGTACAGCTATCCTATAAATAAGGTCCACCAGTTGGAGGAGACCAGCATTAGACATTGTGTGGATGAAAAATAAACATTTACTGTGTTGGACCACTGAGATTTTGGGGGTGTTTGTTAAAGCAGCTACCATTAATGATCCTAGCTAATACAGGGAGACAGAAAAACAAAAACATCTTTCAGAGTATATCGTCGAAGCCATACAAATTCAATCAATTTTATCAATGTCACCATAACTTTTTCCAAGGCAAAGTCTTTAAATAGCCATAGGTGCTATTTTTAGCTTCAGCACTGGTACATTTAAATGTATTTTGACTCTTTAGGAGTTAAACCAAGAATAGCTTCCTTTCTCAGTAAACCGGACTATTTGAATTAGCCAGTGATTCTTCAATGGGGAAGAGGTGATTTTGCCCCCAGAGGACATTTGGCAATGTCTGGAGACGTTTTTGGCTGTCTTGACTTGGGGGTGAGGCGCTGCTGGCATCTAGAGGACAGAAGTTAAACATCCTACAATGCAGCCAGCCTCCACAGCAAAGAATTATCTAGCCCAAGATGTCAATAGTGCCGAGGTTGGGAAACCCGAGACTAACCAAATCCAAAATATGCTTGATCTTGGGGACTAAGGTTTGATTGCCTTCTGGACATAACCACAAACCCTGTATGTCCAAAAGGACAGTGGCCAACTGGTGCCAGACAAGACCTACAGTCATATTCCCAGCAAGCTGACTGTTCTGCCAGTTTCTGCCAGACTGTCAGAAAGACAAACAGAAATGTTCCAGGGACTTTTTGTCACCTGGGCATGAAGAAACAGCTTGAAGGATCCAGTCATTCACACGTTCAGCTTTGTCTTCTTCATTCAAATGTTGGTGTTGCTGTCACCAGACCTGGCAAAAGTCAGAGTTGTAATGTCATAACTTTACACCCCCCTCTCCATCCCTTTGGGAGGTGTAGCACCCTATCCAGTGAGCGCATGCATTGATAGAATGTTGCAAAGTCTCTGCCACCTTCTCGTCTCTTGTTCCTCTCACTCAACATACATGCTCTCCAGCGAGAACAATTTTAGCTTGCAGTGATTAAGAGATTATGAATTAAAATGCCATCCAACTGATATGATTTCAGAAACACCAAGAAGGTCCTTATTAAACACACAAAAAAATTACTCCCTAACATTCTCTGCCATGACACGAAGTCTGATCTCAACGTCTAAGGAGCAGGACAGTCTGATGACTGGGAGAGTGAGCTTTGGGGTGAAACATAAACTTCCCCACTTCCCACCTATGTGGTTTTAGTCAATTATTAAACTTATCTGAGGGCCAGTTTCCTCACCTGTATGGAGGAAATGGTGTCTACTTCATATGTTTCATGTAGGGATCAGAAGAGAGAATGTATATAAAGTGCTCAATTCAGTGCCCAGACACAGTAAGTGTAAAGTATATATTTAATGACATGTAATAAAATCTCTCCTCCATAGAGTGCACAGTTATATGTGACTTGGCCTCTTCTGACCTCTGCCCTCCTCTTCCCACCTCATTCTGCACTCACTGTGTTCCAGCCATATCTTTCTGTTCCAGAAAGAACAAAGCCAGCTCATTCTCACCCCAGGACCTTTGCATTTGCTCTTCTCTCTGTTTGCATGCTCTTCCTTCTTTCTTCAGATTTTTTGTATGACTGATTACTTCTCTGCATTCTGGTCTCAGCCCAAATGTCACCTTTCTCTGACCATTGCCTCTGATGTTCCCTACCCCCATTCTTAGTCATTCACTATTACATTATCAGTTTTATCTTCTTTATAATACTTAACACCATCTGGAATGATCTTAGTCACATATTGGTTTACTGGTCTATTGTTTTTATCCCATCCCTCATGTCAGCTGCATGCAGGCAACGAATTTGTCTTATTCAATGGACACACACAACACAGAGTGCTTTGCACACAGTTGGTTTTTCATTAACATTTCTTGAATAAAGTGAACTAAAACTAACTTGGCTAACAGAATTTGTTAAGACTGTCCCAATACCTCTTTTAATAACAAAACCAGGGACAGGGACTGCTAGCATGAACTCTAAGATCTTGGCAATATCCTCAAAGGGCAGAGACTTCTGGCTTTTATGATACCCTCACCTTGTATTAATTTCTGATTAATCATTGTAGGTAGAACAAGTCCTCGGATTTGGGACCGGGACCACTAAACACACACCACCTTCTGAAACTGGGATGTTCATGTTGCATCTCCATCTCTGGACCAGAGTGAGGAATGATAGGAAAGCTGTGCGGGCCAATCGGAGGGAGACTCACCATCTACGCGCCTCTGCAAATGTTCACAATCACAGTTGTGTGCGAGCCTGTGTGTGAACACACATGGGCAGTCAAGGGTGGCTTTGAGGACCACCTAATTAAGTTTCAAATTGAACCATCAGGCAACTCCACTCTGCCACTGTGTCACTTGCCCCAAGAAATGGATCTGAGATACAAACTACGGCTTAACTAGGCAGCCTCCATTCTTGCTGATCCCATTAGTTGCCCAATTGGGCAAGACGAGGTTTTAATTGCATGCCAGAAGCTTTATTTTTCTGCCCCAGGCAAACAGTTAACCACGTTAGTACACCACTGACACATTAGAAGTTGGTCAGCAATGAAAAATGAAAGAGCCACTTTTGGAGAGAATTGGGGTACCTGTCAGTTTCCAGTATTTCCCCCCAGCATCTGTAGCCACCCGAGGGAGAAACATTTCAACCACCACCACAACAGTGTGATAAGGTGTAAATAATGCATGGGGTCAACATTTCATGGCTTCGTGGTGTGATGGAGAATTGTGGTAAAGGACGAGGATTGAAGACAGACAGGTGTGGTTCAAATAGGGGCTGTGCCACTTACTAGCTATTTCCTCAGTTTTCTCATCGGTCAAACGGGAAAAAATAATGGCACTTTCCTTTTGGGGATATTATGAAGATTGAATGAGAATGGAATGCTACAAGGAAAGCCTTGGACCCAAATTCTGACACTTATTAGGTACACTGTGAGTGTTTGCTATTATTATAACATTCATCTATCCATCCACCATCCATCCATCCATCCACCATCCATCCATCCATCCATCCATCCATCCATCCATCCATCCATCCATTCCAGCCTCTGCAACAATTCTTATGGTTTGGGAGACCACTAGGTAGGGATGTTAGAGAGGAGAAGCAGAGATTAAATACAAGGGGTGACTAGATAACCATCAAGCAAGGACTCTTGTATCCCACTTCAGTGATGCTAGATCCCCCTACCCTTGTCCTCCCATGGCAGGCAACATATACTTATTTTACTAAAGTCCATATGGGGATGATGTTACTATGATTTAAACGTCAGCCTCATAGGAAATTCTATTTAAGGCAATGAAGATGGAAGAGGGGAAATTACTGGGTAGGTGAAAACTTAAGTGTCTCAAATTTCAACTTCTTCCTTCTAATGGAACGCTAGTCCTTCATTTAACCTTTCAGACTATGTAGTCCAATAAAGTAGTTATTAACCCCATGTGGCTGTTTAAATTAAAAAAAAAATAAAACTTTCAGCTTGTCAGTCATACTAGCCACATTTCAAATGTTCAATAGCCACAGGTGGCTAGTGGTTCCTACAGTAGACAGTGCAGATAAAGAACACTTCCATCATCATGGAAAGTTCTCTTGGACAGTACTGCTTCAGAGGGACCTTTAGTTGCTCATCTCAGTATTTCAATCCTTACGTAAGTTATGTTTCCTTAAGAAGAGAAATTGATTGTGGAGATGATCTCTTCCTTTTAATATCTATAAAACAATGACATACTTTGCCTATCATATTACCAATAATCAAATAAAAGACAAAAGTTAGATGAAATGGAAGTTTTCATACATTTCTGGTAGTAGTGTATTGAACTCTCCCCACTGAGAAGCAGTTGTGTAAGAAGAAGCTAGAGAAATACAAAAATTCTCTACTAATTTGATGCACTGATCCAAGCTGATTCCCAACCCTTACTAATCCCAATCTATTTTAAGATAATAGCTGAAAATGCAGAAGCCCTGCATAAAAAGATGTTCACCACAGTGGTGTTTATATGAGCAAAAATAATGGAAACAAAGTAAATGCCCTATAATAAGGAGTGATTAGATAAACAATGGTTCATATACTTGATGTTGTTGCATAAACATGATCATTACAAATAGAATGTAACATCTTGGTAAGATACTTAAGACAGAATTAAATGGGAAAATAATCAGAACATAAAATTTTATTAGTCTATTGCTGTGTAACAAATGACTCCCAATTCAGCAGCTAATGACATAAACATTTATTATCTCAGTTTCTGTGGTTCAGGAATCTGGAAGTGGCTTAGCTGAGTGACTCTGGTTTAGGGTCTTGCAAGTGTGCGGTTAAGCCATTGTCGGGGACTGTAGTCCTCTCAAGACTGGAGCCAAAGAATCCACTTCTAGGCACACTCACGTGGTTTTTGGCAAGTGATGGTGGGCGGGCCACTGGGGCGTCCCCCTCATCCCTCACCACACCACACGGGCTTCCCCACAGGATTACTCACAACATAGCTCCTGCCTCCCCCCAGTGTGAGTGATTCAAAACAGTGAGAGAGCACCCGCCAGCATGTAAGATGGAAGGCACAATCTTTTTATGACCTAATCTAGGAAGTGACATCCCAACCCGCTTGCCATATTCCCTTTATTAGAGGTGAATCAGGAAGTCCATCCACTCTCAAGGGGAGGTGATTACCCAAGGACAGGGATCCCAGGAAGCGGGGATCACTGGGGCCATCTTGGAGACTCCTTATCCCCAAAATTGACTAGACAACATAGCCACACCATTTGAAACAATAAAAAAGATGGGCTTCAAGATTCAAAAGAGGGAGAGAGAGGCAGACAGACAGAAGACAGAATGGATCTTTACCACAGCTCTCTCTTAATAACAGAACTATGGAATAAATTTTTTTCCAAATTCTTTCACTATTTTCCAATGAACATCTTTTACAATTATTACGATGGGAACACTCAATAAACGTTATTTAACTGAAAAAAGAAACCCTGCTAAGAATACACAGGTGCTATATTCATAACTGATGAAGGTCATTTTAAATCCACTTCCAGCTCTGAAATCAACTTTCTTATGTTCTTTTTTTTTTTTTTTTTTTGGTAAGGGAAGCAATCAGCTGATGTCCCTGCAGTTAATGGTTAGAATGTGCTAGCTAAGGTCATTAGAATCTAAATCTCCTCCATACCCCTCCTTCCCGGAGCTCAGCTCCTCCCCTCCCACGCACCTTCCTGCCAAATTCCCAGAGCACCCTGTATTTTAACATCTTCAAGGGCGAGGGAGCCACGATTGATGGCCCTGCAGTCAAGTCCCAGGCTGACACTGGCAACGGAGGGTAACTCGTGCTTAGCAGTTGACGTAACGTTTTGATGACTGAAACCCGATTCCATCGACCGATCCCCCAGTGGCTGATCTCATCTCTTTACCATCAGAGAAACTGAAGCAGAGTTACCAGGAAAGATAAAACGAGGAGGCGAGTGGGCCGCGTCTCAACACAGAGAGGAATAAGCCTGCCTTTGATCCTCTGTCCAAAGAACATTCCAGATTCTCACAAATGGGA
Organism: Tapirus indicus; assembly: GCA_031878705.1. NCBI lineage: Eukaryota > Metazoa > Chordata > Mammalia > Perissodactyla > Tapiridae > Tapirus > Tapirus indicus. Next base: position 51,050,637 of record CM062929.1, read on the forward strand.
TGGCTGAACACAAATATTGCTGCAGCCAGTCCTCCCTCTGCCCCTGGCCAAATTTTTCTGAGCTGGGTGTCCATGTAGTTCTTCAGGGAAAACTACACATTTATTATTTTTTCCTTCGGTTATGATTTTGAGACAAAGCTCTTTTATTTATAAAATTGAGCAGAAAAGAAGAATGCAATCGATAAAACACTCTTGGAGGTGTTGAAAAAGTAAGCATAATAAACAACAGCAACAAAAGCTAGCATTTATTGAGTGTGTTGAGCCAGGAGCAGGGGCAGGTGACATGGGTTGAGGTCTGAGTCTGCCATGTGTTGCTGTGTGACTCTAGACAAGCCCTCTATCTTCTGAAGCTTCAGTTTACTCCTCTGAGAAATGACAATAATTGTACCTGTTCACTGAGTTGTGGTGAAGATTATAGGAGATGACTCAGGGGGGTACACTGTGCCTGAGATATAATAACTGCTTACTAAAGTGATCTTTTTCCACTGTAACTCAAATAATATCACTCACCTGCTTAAAATTCTATAATAGTTTCCTATCACAGAGAATCGAATCAAAGCTCCTTACTACGAGCTATTTGATCAGTCTCTGACTGCTTTCCCTCATATGCACCATATTCCAGCCCACAGGTCTTCTCTCCAGCCCTGTGGTACACCTCCCTTGCTCCCACCTCAGGGCCTTTGCACTTACCATCGCTCTGCCTAAAACACTCTTTCCTCAGACATTTGTCTGGCTGGTTCTTTCTCAATATTGAGCTCTTGAGTCAAATACCACCTCATCAGAAAGGCTTCCACGACCTCCTTTTTTGTTGAAAATAACCAGAGTTGGTTTCTGTTGCTTGCAATCAGAGAAATCTAATGGATTCAAATAGCAATTTTCTTGAAAAAATATTTTGTTCTTTCTTTCCCCTCTTCAACCACAAGCCCAACTGTATTTGTTAATATTTTCAAGGCTTTATTCTTAGATCCTGTTGCTGATCTGCTTTTAGATTAGTAGAAATTTTCACTTGGCTTGTTAGCACTTTACAAAGAAATAGATTAAGGGTAGGGAATAAATGGATAAATTTAAAGAAGACAGGCCCAGGGTGAGTGTGATAAAAGTGTTTCCAGAGATGTAGTTTGCAAAGTGGTTAGTCTGGAAAAGGCAAACTAAAAATGTCCATCTTAAATACCGTACCTGTGCATGCTTTACGTGGCTCCAGCAATACAGTGAGTATCTGAATTTGAAATCAGAGATGATTATAGGATACAGAGCAGTGATGTTTTGCACGGCTAATGATTAGACCCAGAACAGCCATAAAGGATTTGATGCTGAGTCCTGAACCCATGAAGATGAAAGATCCCCTCCTAAGCAGGTATCACCCTCTGAAGCCCTTTCAATGTTGCCCACTTTGAAAGAAACTCTTTGACATGATTCCAGTACCGTCAGAAACACCTGCCCCTTCAGTCTCCTCTCTCACATGCTCCTCCTGCTGACTGTTCTCCAGACACATATAGCACCTTGCTTTGAGTCTCCTAGTGCCCACCATGCTCCCTCCTACCACTGGGCCTTTGCATATGCTGGCCCTTCCTCCTGGGATGATGGTCTTCCTTCTCTTCTTTACGCACTCACCCTTCATTCAGTTCTCACCTCAAACATCAGGCTTCCCTGACTAGTCAACTCCCCACGATGTGTTCTTATGAACATTACACCCTCTACTCCAGAGTCCTTTGCACAGGTTTTGCTTCATAATTATTTGATTAATATCTGTCTCTGTCACCAGAGTGAGCTCTGTTCTGGCAAGAAGTGTGTCAGTGTTTGCTCAGCATGGGATCTGCTGTTGCTGTCACAGGTACTAGGTTAGTATGGTGTAGACATTCAGTAAACATTTGTTAAATGAGTAAAAAAGCAAATGAATGAATTTATTTTCAGTACTGAGTGGAAGAGTGAAGCCACAACAGTTCATATTTCAAACAATAGGCAGCTTATTGACTTTGGCCACTTAAGTGTGGGTTTTTTTCAACTCTTGATTTTTAAAATCATTCATTCAAGATGCATTTATTTCTCTTTAACTGACATTTGTTGCTGTCATGGGAAAGGTAGATGTTATGTTTGTTCCGTCAACTATAACTGATTCCCTTTGATTTACTTCATGTTTTTCTGTTGAGAACAAAGGTCAACAAACTTTTCCTGTAAAGGGCCAGGTAATACATATTTAAGGCTTCGAGGGCCATATGGTCTCTATAGCAACTACTCAGTTCTGCTGTTGCGACACAAAAGCTGCCATAGATAATGTGTAAACAAGTGAGCGTGGCTGGGTGCCAATAAAACTTTATTTACAAAAGAGGCATTCCACTGGACTTGGCCTATGGGCTATACTTTGCTGGTCCCTGATATAATAGAGGATGGGAAAGAGGTCAAGATATGGGCTCAGCCTGGCACTTCACTCTGGAGAGTGGTGTGGTGCAAGGCCTAGGCCTGCTCTGAAGGCTCTGGCACATCAGTTGATCTCTCTGGGCCTCAGTGTACTGAGGGATAAAATGGGGATAACTGCTCAACAAAGCCTGGCTGTGAAGATAAGAGGCCATCAATTAAATACAGAATTCTATCACCTTGGTTTGCATTAGTCAAACTTGTTTCTGTGTTTACTTTCTACCTATGGTCAGTCATGCTGATTTTCCCTTTATGGTTGTAAGATACAGTTTCTTTCAAAAAACAAATGTATTGAAGGAAAAAAAAAGAGTGAGCCAACATAAAGAATGTTTTCAGGTTAAAGGAAGATTGTTGTGGTACTGGTGTGGAGGGTGGGCTGGAGGAGCCCAGTGTCAGGGAGATCACGTGAGGAACTACTGCAAGGAACCCAGGAGTGCAGCCGTGGCAGCCTAGGTGGCATTGGCAGTGGAAGGAAGCAGCTTGTCCCTTCAGTGGCAGGTGTTCCTTGAGGTCAAAGGCCTTGTCACCCCTGGAGATCCCCAAGACCCAACACACTGACAGGCCACATGTCAAAGGTTCTTGGGAAACGGAGGTTGATAGACTGAAAACAGCAACCACTTTCTGGAGAATCTAGAACATCTTGTTTAGAAGACATGCTGTCACCAATGTACTCCTTAGTGTCCTGTCCTCTCATTGGTGGGCTCAAACTTCAAAAATTCTCCCACAATCCAACTGTTTCTCACAACCTCCACCACTATTGGCCCAGTACAAGCCACTACCTTTTCTCACCTAGACTATTGCAGCATCCCTAGCCCCGCTGCCTGCTTCCATCCTCCCCTTCACCGCAGTCCATTTACCAGCACTCAGTCACCTTTGCACACGTTAAGTCAGTCCCCTGCCCTAAACCTTCTAGCAGCATCCATTATTCTAGAACAAAATCCAAAGTCCTCACCAAGGCCCACAGACTTGGCACAACCTGACCTTTCGTGACCTCATGTACCCTGCCCTCTCTGACTCTGCTCCAGCCACACTGGACTCTTTGCTATGCCTGAGACACCCAAAGTCCACAGTGGCCTCAGGGCCTTGGCTCTTGCTGTTTCAGGTCTTGCTGGGACCTCAATTATCCCTCAAATATCCACAAAGTTCACTCTCTCACTTCATTCAGGCCTTGTTCCAACATGACCTCCTCAGCTAGGTTCTTCCCTGACCGCCCCATCCAAAGCAGCGGCGATTCTATAATCTTCCAGTTGAGTTTCTCAGTTTCTCTCTTCCTCACAGTGTCTACTACCTGGTATTCACTTGTTTACGGCCCGACCCTTCTCTCCCACCTTTCCCATTAGAACATAAGCTCCTTCAGGGCGGGAATCTTTTTATTCTTCACTGCTACAACCCAAATGCCTAGTAAGCATGCACTAGGTGTTTAATAAATGTGTGTTGAGTAAATAAATGAATGTAGAACACCTGGGAATCATCCACCCATCTCTCCCTCTCTCTAAAAGCAGAAGCAAATCAGACTCATTATCAAAGAGAGAATAAATATGTTGACACGTTTGATTACGTATAATACTAGTTTCATTTGCTAGAAACCAATCAACATTTAGCCGGTGCTTCCTAAAGCACAGATGAAATTTTCATGATAAGGATAATTTCTTTAAAAATACCAACCCAATGTTGGAAGGTGGAGCAGTCTTGTTTCACAGAGCCTTAGTGAAATGAATCTATAGAGACTTCTAGAAAACTGCAAAAGAAAGTAATTCTTTTCAAATCTACCAGAGACACTGATAAAAGGCAGAATCCTTAAATATAATCAGAATGCTTTACACCCACAAGGATCTAAGCTCTAAAAATAAATAAATAAATTTGCTCCTAGAACTACTAAGTTTTGAGCGTAAATTGGGAAATTAGTTTCTTTGCTCATAGAGGGTGGGATTCCAGCTGGAGTGAAAATTGGGTAAAGGCAGATTTGGGGGTGGGGGCAGTGGTTAAAAGCATGCCCTGCACAGTTGTTACACATGCAGAAATAAAGCTTGCTTGTGATGTGAGGAGTCGCAGGTAATTAGATGGTATTGAGCACCTGAAAGGTCTAATGTTTCTCTGCTTCATAAAGGTTTGGGATGCTCACCTTCTCGGAGACAGATGGATGCTGGAAGATGGCATTTGTCCCTAGAAGTAGGGAAGGCACTCAGCTCATTTCAACAGCTCTTATTTTCCCTACCTATGAAATGTTATCCTATAATCTTTGATCACCTTTAGAACATAACCTGTTGGAGAAATGGGATAGGCAAGAAAAAGAGGAAATAAGGATTAATTCAGCACTATGTGAGAATCCCTTCATTTGCTCTTTCATCCCAGAATGTAGGACAACCTTCAGCACCTCCTTTCTTCCTGGGATACCCAAGCCTCGGTCATCCTGAATCATGGGATTTTGCACTTCATGATGAGACCTGGGTTTTAGTCTTGACATCTGCTTGCTAGGTAACCTTGGGAAAATCATTGAACTTGTCTGAGCTTCTGCATCAATGAAGGGAGGGTGATAAGCTTGGAGCTGCCTGGTTCACAACATTATTAGGAGGTTTAAATGAGATGATGCACATCAAAGTGTTTTGCTTCTAGAAAGAGTGGTTCACAAGTGAAGGGAATGGGTTCAAGGTGGGGACTGCAGACTCAAGGGTTTCCTTGAGTCAGGCCATTAAGACACACGAGGGAGGCCCATGGGGTTGTACTCTTTCCGTGCAGACACTATCATTTTGCATATGTAAGTGTAGGAAGATTCTTTTCTTCCATGGAGACATATGTTTTCAGTTTTGCTTAAATCACACGGCCTTCTTGAACTAGCTTTTGTTGGGCCACTGCTGAGAGGGATATGGGTAGAGAGAAACATTACATAAAATTTAGGATACAAGAACAATAAAAGTGACAAAGGACACGTGGATCTGGCCAATTGGAGACAACAGGGATGATGAGGACCACTGCAGACAGCACAGCCAGACCCTCGGCTGCAGCCACTTGTTCCCATGAGAAAATGGAACTCCTGGGGCCAGATTTCCTAAATGGAAGAGAAGCCAGGCATTTAGAGCCATATAGAAAGCCTTCCATATTTAATTGAATTAAAGTTCACTAATCAAAGTTCTAAAAATCACGGGAAATACATCTGGGGTCAGTATCCTCTCGTGAGCGACACTTTGTGACTCAGACAACCTGCGACTTAATTTTTTCTCATGAACTGAAGGATCGTGTCTTAACTCTCTCCCACGGCTAACGTAGCATCTAAGCGGACATTCACTTTCTATCTGCTAACCCATTGCATGAAGTGAAATATGCAAAATGCCCAGGCAACTGGGGTTTGCATGCCCTTTGCGGTTTTTCCTGGGTCCAGGTCATTTCCAGAGCAGGAGTTTCCCATGCTGGGAAGACAGTGTGAATTGAGTTTCCCCTCAGTCTTCAGTTATCCGTCCTGGGTATCTCCCGCTTGCCCTGCGCTTCTATTCTGCACCCTCCTTCACCGACCTGAGATCAGGGATCCCATGCCCTCCGGCTTCCCCTTGGGTTTCTCCAAAGGGGATGGGTGGTGGGAGGAGAGGGTGGTGGCCTATACGTTTCTTTGGCTCCTCCTGGCCAGGTTGCCATGAGTCCTTGTCCCTCTACCTCCTACGAAGCAGGCCTATCCACATGGCTGCACCCACGTCCGGTAGCTTCACTGGAAACATCTTTGCTGTAAGCACTTCTGCCCAAACAAGTTCGCCGCGTCATTAATTGGCCGTAAGGCAATTTTGCCGTAAAAAAGATAAAATAACTGATTGACAGTTTGGTTTCATTTCGGTGATAAAAGTTACTGCAAGCGTGAACTAATAAGACAGTGTAAAGCCAGATTGTGTACTATACTAGAAAATGAGAACTTATCAGTTTGCAAATCCTTGGAGGGAGGACAGTCACAACGCAATAGGAAGCTCAGTTACAAATGTGCATCCTAGTGCTTGGAGACTGATACCTCTCCAAATGAAGGAAGAAATCTGAGTGAAAAAGAAAAAAAAAAAGTGCTATGCCAAACAAGAAGTCAAATCAACAAGCAAAAAAATTAAAAAAAAAAAATATATGTATAATACTCCGAATGAAAGACTTGGAAGACAAGTGCTTAGGTACAATCCACAAAATCAGTTCTTTGCCATGAATCTACATAAATTTTAAATAAATTCAATTTGCATTTTTTGTATTTTTGTTTTCACAGTAAACTTTTTAATGTTGTTACTAAATTTATTTTTATTTTTTATTTTATCTTTTTTTAATGGCAAAATTGTCTTATAGACAATTAGGCAATGAAACACTTGTGGTGAAAGTGCTCGCACCAAAGGATGTTCATGGTGAAACTACCTAGAACCAGCCACACCTTTGCCAGGTTCTGGAAACTGCTCTCTCCTCGTTCTCCATCAGCGAAGGCTCCCATCTGTCACTAGTGTCGGGTCACTGCAATGTCCCTTGGTTTCTTAAAAACCACTCGCACCTTCTTATTGTCCTCTTATTCAACTCTCCTCACCCACGCAGGGGAATATGTCGTTTCCTGCCCGGTCACCAACCAATAGAATAATATTTTACATCATTAATGATCTGAATGGACCATTTTGAGTGAGACGGTGAGGACCCAATTCCAAATCAGAACCACAGGTGAACTCGCCAAGCCGTCCCGTGTAAGCACTCAGCAAATATTTGCCAGAAAATGAGATTAACCTTTATTTAGCCACTGACAAACCTTAAAAAACCAATACACATTCAAACACCTGTTTTAGAAGAAACAAAAGTCTAACACATTAGCTAAATTTTTTTTCCCAACCTGCATCTAGGTGGTAGGCATTTTTTATGTAGCAGGTAAGGTTTAGATGCCATAATTCTGCAGGTGGGTGGAGGAGTCAAATGAATGTCAGTGATGATAACAATGATAGTACAAGCAAAGCTTAGTTGTTGAATGCTTATTATTGGCCAGGTTCTATGCTGTGTTCTTTGTTCTTCACATATATTGTTTTGTTTACTGCTCACAACATTTTGAGATAGTTACGTTCCTATACTCATTTTGCAGATGAGAAAATTGAGGTTTAGAGATGTTAAAGGGTTTCATACATGAAGCAAATGACTGTCCCAGGACTCAACCCCAGGTCTCATAATTACCTTTAGATTTCAGTGTAGTTAGAGTTCAAAGAAAGGAGTGGTCAGCGAGGCTGGACTAGCCCAGAAAGGTAAGTGATGATAATTTCATCATCTATTTCAGAAATTGGCATTTGAATCAAGAACCCCTGGACCACACTCTGTTTGGATCCCTCGGCTGGGCACAAGGTGGCTGCACACGGAAGGTGGCAGTTTCTGACATTCCAGGGAGAGGAGACCTAATTTTATAATTTATCTTTATTTTAGTACTAAAACCAAAGCTTTGCTCATGGAAAAAGACATTTATCTCTATCAAGTCACATATAGGAGCAATACTTTCAAAAACATATACTTTTTTTGGTTACTTAGGTCATTCCCATTTCCTCACAGAACTGAAATTTCCTTTGGGGGAAATCCCCATTGGATACAGTGTAATAAGACTCTTATTCAAGTCCCCTGCCCTCCAGCCCGGGGACAGACCTGGGACCCTAACTGGTGTGGTTGGATTGATGGTAAATTCACCCCATCTGTATACCCACCCTTTGTCTTGGGACTGGAAGCTCCTTCCAACAAGAGACGGCACTTATTTCTCCATCACTCGAGTCTGGGCTGGCCTTTTGACTTACTTTGTTCAGTAGTAGTTCTGAGACCAGCCCACAGGAGGCCTTTCGGGCTTTTGCCCTCAGAACCCTGCCACCACCATGGGAACAGGCCAGGGCTAGTCTGCCGGAGGATGTGAGACCACGTGGAGAAGCATCGAGTCATTTCATCGGCAGCCACGCGAGAACGGCCAGCCCGCAGCTGAGCCTACGTTGCTGACCTTTAGGATCACGGACGTAATAAGTGGTCCTTGTTTTAAGCTACTAAGTTCTGCGATGTTTTTTTATGCAGCAATAGCTAACTGTTCCAGTCAAACACACCGGATACTCTCTCCACGGTATTTGCCTCTTGAGCAGAGAAGACAAGGAGATGAAGACATTTAGACATTTAATCCGCGGTGGCACCTAAACAGACCGGTCTACAGTTCCTACTTTCTAGACTCAGGGTGTCTCGACATTGGCCTGTTTCCAGACTTGGTTCTCCAGGCTTCCCATTGTTCTGTGAGTTACCAGTAAACTCTCCAGTGAATTTCCTTTCTGCCTGAATTACTGGGAGTCACTTTCTCTTGCTTGTAAGTCTAAGAAACCCTAACAGCCCCATACACAATTTGATGTGGACATCTAAGACCAAGACCAAGCAGGAGAGGGAGAAGGTGTCACATGCAGCTGTCAGAGGAGATACTCGGGGACAGGGACCCCTTGCCTAGCTCTGTATAGGCCACTGCCCGCTTTGGCTAGGCTGCTGGGCTGGTGTTGCTCTGAGAGCTCAGAGGAAATCCCAGACTGGTGGCGTTCAATGCTTGCTGCACTGTAGAGCTGCAGGGCGTCTCAAGAGCTATGGCCACTGCAGCTATTGCTCCCTCTCTTGTCAACTTCCTAATAAGTCAACTGAATTATTTTGGGTTTTATCAGGCTGCACAATGTGTCCTGATTGTGCTACGGAGAATCTCATTTTAAAAAGGTATTCTGAGAAAAATGCTGCTAAAATGATCTATTCTGGGCCTTTGCACATTCTGTTCCCTTTACCTGGAGCATCCTTATCCTCCCTTCCCCCAGGTCACCTCTCTACTTGCTCCTCTCTCAGCACCAGAAAGCCTTCTCTGAGCAGGCTTTCCTGCCTGCCCAGGACTGGGTAAGGCCATTCTTCTCTGGGTCCTCACAGCCCCTGGTAGCACCACACCACATCACAGACATCATTATGTCTATAATTATATTATGTTGTAAATATCTGCTTACTTGAATATCCTCCCGCTATGCTGTGAGCTTCATGAGTTTCAGGGCTTCTGCTTTTTAAGTCATTTCACCCTCCATTCCAAATAATCAGACAAAAATTGAAACCATAGGAGTCAGATATACTAGATTCAGATGGCAACTATATCATGTATTAGCAGAGTGATTTTGGTCAATCAACTCGCGGAACCTTTCCAGGCATTGGTGGGCCATGAGTCAGATCCAACCTGGAGACCTGTCTTGTTTGGCCTGCATAGGGTTAATAAATGAGCGTTTAATTGCCAACACCTAAATATTGTGAGACTATACATCTGGATTTCTAGCTTCTCTCGAAAGATCGGAAGATTGGCCACCCTGGTTCCATGTTTCTGTGCAGCAACAACCAGTGAACAATAGCCATCGCCTTACAGTTAGGGTTGGGGGTAGGGTAAGCACAGATGGGGTGTGAGCTCCCTCCCCAGGTCACCATGGGTCCCCTGTCTCACCCTGTTATTGCAATGAATTGAATTCACGATGCTTTTAATGCTACATTTATTACTGTCAAGAAAGTGAAAAAAAAAATACTGCCAATCAAATCATGGCACACCAAAGACTGGGGGAGGCATCCTGATTTCATCCATGCTGTATGTGAAAAAAGGAGCATCTTGGGAATGGTATTCATGGCTCTAATGGAAATTGGAGTTTGCCAACCTTGGACCAGATGATGTTTCACATCTTTCAGAGCATCCCTGTCCTCTAACTCCATTTAAACAGAAAGGAATCTTTGTATTTAGTTCTAACCTTCTGATATTGAATAGTATTTTATAAAAGCATAAATTTTAAAATGGGTTCATATATATTATTATATATTATACATATATATTATATATCCTGATATATATGGTATATATCATTATATATATTGTGATAGATGATCTATCTAGCTATATATATTTAGAAATATATATATATACATATATATATATATATATATATATAAATCCAGATATAAGTCTCACAATATTTAGGTGTTGGCAATTAAACTCTCATTTATTAACCCTATGCAGGCCAAACAAGACAGGTCTCCAGGTCTCTGGCTCATGGCCCACCAATGCCTAGAAAGGTTCAATGAGTTGATTGACCAAAATCACTCTGCTAATATATGACATAGTTGCCTTCTGAATCCAATATATCTGACTCCTATGGTTTCAATTTCTGTCTGATTATTTGGAATGGAGGGTGACATGATTTAAAAAAAAAAAAAAAAAAATATATATATATATATATATATATCTTGTCTTCTTCTCATGTTATTCTGAGGAATAATCACCAAGTGTTTCTATAGGTATTAATTATGACCGATATTAAACTTATAAAATAACTAGCAGGCTGTAGTTATTAGAAAAGCCATAAGATTATAGAAATAGTCACACAATCCCTTATCAACAATTCAAAAATCCTAAAAGCTCTAAAAACCAAAAGTAGTTTTTCATAATTAATTTACCAGAAAAATCAGACCTGCACTAATTTGAGATATTTTTAAACTTTAAAAAAAAAAATCTCAGTAATATTAATGTTTCATCACAGAATTATTTACATTTTTAAGTCTAGGATGCTATTTCCGCCCTCACTGGGAGTGCTGGCTAATATATGGTATAGGTACTATGTGCTCTTTCTACAATCTGAAATACTGTGAATTTCAGAAAGCATGTGCCCCAAAGATGCAGGATGTGTGGAGGTGTACAAATAAAGACACCAGCCCTCCCGGCTAAAAGATTATAGTCAAAAGTCAAATTAGGTTCCCCTCAGCTTTCGCTATACCCATTAGGCGAGGCTTGATCACAGGCATTATTTCTTTATTTAGTCCATTCTTGATCCATCTGAGTGACCACGTGCCAGGATAATTGGACATCGTCGCTGAATAGGGACGGGCTCCTCGTGCACCCGACTCCTAATTCTCTCTTTTGACTCTAACCAAGGAGGGAGAGAAATAATGATAGAAAAAGCACACCCCATGCTCCCTCTGTTTTAATAGGAGTGTGCTGTCTAGAGAGAGTGAGATGATAAGGCCTTAAATAAATTGATGCTCTAACAATGTGTTGAGAATGGGAAAGGTAACATTTAATAAGCATGTTAGGGTAATTAGTTAAGTCACTTGTCAATTAACTAGATTACCTAATAGCTAATTTGTCTCTCTGAGTAGCAGTCTTTGTGGAAAAGCAGTCAAGGAAAACTTATTTTGAAAGGATGGCCTTCCCTCATAAGTATACATGAGCCAGTCCAATTTTAGTGTGTCTGTTGGCATCAGATTTCCATCAATGAAAATCTTAGTTTTCTTATTTGGTTTTAATAGAAGTCAGCTTGTTTTCTTCTCTTTTTTTTATCTTCTCCTTTTTCCTTCTTTCCTTCCCTCTTTCTTTGTTCTTTTGTTCTCTCTTTTCCTCTTCCTTTTTCCTTTCTTTTATTTTTTCTGGAGCTGATTTTACTTTAGGTCAGAGGTGAGCAAACTTTTCCTGCAAAGGGCCAGCTAGTAAATATTTTAGGGTTTGTAGGACAAGAGGCAAAATTGAGGATCTTGTCCAGGTGTTTATTTAACAAGCAAGAAAACAAATTTCCACAAAATTTTTTCAACCATTTAAAATATGTAACAAGTATTCGTAGTTCACTGGCTGTACACAACAGTCTATAGGCTGACTTTGATCCACTGGCAGAAATTTGCTGACCCCGGCTGGCTTTGGGTCATCGTTAAATTGTTAATTTCCTAAATTAACATGACTACATTTGCAATCCGGAGGCTTCAAAAACCATAGGGCCTCCTCCCCATGTCCATCTTTCTCCTTCCCAATCAGAGGCTAAGAGCATAGATTCTGGAACAAAACTACCCGGACTAGAATCTCCACTTTGCCAAGAACTGTGCAACCTTGAGCAAGTTACTTAACCTCTCTGTGCTTCAATAGCACCATCTCCAAAATAGAAGCACGCTTCTCACAGGATTGCTAGGAAGATTAAAGTGAATATATAAGTAAAACACTTAGGAGAGTGCCCGCATACAACCAGGACTATGTAAATGTCAACTTATTTTTATTACTTTGATGGAGAACGGGGAGAAGCAGGGACACTTCCCATTGCAAAGAAATGATAAGCAGAGTCTATTCTCTGATCCCTGGAGACCCATTTGGTGGCAGACTTCACGCCAAAAGGAGAGAAGCCACGAGAAGATACTCTCGGGCATTTTCCGAGTGCGCTTATGCAAACAGGATGCTGTAAATGTCTCTGGAGAAGGAGCCCGCCAGTGGGTCTCAGTTTTGCCTCGTGATTTATTGGGATCCTCTGCTTTTGTCCAAATAGGTTTTCCTGCCTTGGCTCTTCAACGATTGTGCTCCAAGTCATGCTCCGTACAGTACAAAGTCTGTCTCCGCGCCCTACATAATATGGGATGTGAAGAAGTGGTGTTAAAGAGGTTTCCTGTTTCGGTTTCCTCGTTGGCACCACGAGCGATGTGGAAATCTCTAAAGGCCTTATTTAGCATGCATCTACTAAAACTGAACCCAGCAGATCCTTGCATTCGCAGCTTGGGAACTTTAAATGCCCCTGGCAGAAACTTCTCTCTTTCCTCTCCTTCTTTCTCTCGCTCCCTTTTGATGTTTCCTCTTTCTTTTAGCCTCTCCTTGACAGTAAGTGCAATCACATCGCACACAGCTTTCTTTGGAAAGCCCCCTTTTTAATGATCTGGCAGCCGGTAGACACTGAGGCCTTCCAGAAAAAATTTCAATCCCTCTTCCCACAGCTTCCGCAAGCTCCAGTGATAAATGACACCTCTCATTCTGTCACAGACAAGGAGCACAGACGGGGGACGTCAGTGATGTATGGCTCACCAGAACAGGAAATCAACTTTTTTAAAAAAAAAAAAACCTCAAAGAGCTGACCAGGACATTGTCAGGGTCCTGCTCCAAAGGCCTCGCCTGCGAGACAGTCTGAAAGAGAGACTAAAAAAGTTTGAGCTCAGGGAAAAAGAAGCATGAAATTAAAACAAGGAGAAATATGTGTCTATGGAGGCGCTGGCATACAATAAGCTGCAGATTGCTTTGGCATTGTTTATTTCTTCGTGGTGCCCTGGATATTAGCCAAATTTTCACCTACTTCGGTGATTTATGGAGGAAATGTTGATCTCTGCTCTGCAAGAATTCTATTTTCCTTCTGGAGCCTCAGAAAAAAGTGAGCCAAGATTTGTTTGTCAAGCCTAAATTACCCCGTTTTACACTGCCCCCAACGAAAAGCAATAAAATTCCCAATATCCCCCAAGGGATTCCCTACATACAAAGATTGTCCCCTGAAGATTAACAACCTTGCCTTCTTATGTTTATGGCAATCACAAGAAAGAGCAGGAGGTGGCTTCTTTATCTTTATTTTTTTCCTATTTTGTATCTCACTCTCCTACTCCCCCCCCACCTCCATGATCGAGACATATTGAATTCAAAGCCTTTTTTTCCCCTTCTATTGAAAAATTCTGCACTTCGATCCACCTGGGGCTCTGGTTTAAAAGGCAAAGTCAGCCTCATCATCAAATAGAATTAGAGAACCTACTGGGTGTCAGGTCTGTACTAGATCCAAAATAGGAAACTAGGAAATAGATGGCTGGATTCTTTCTGGGCAGGATTTCTCAAGCTTGGCACTTGACATTTGGGTCGGGTCACTCTCTGTGGCGGGGGCTGTCCTGGGCATTGTAGCAGCATCCCTGGTCTCTACCCACTAGATGCCAGTAGCACCTCCTTCCAATGCCCCCTGCCCCCCATCTATGGCTTAGTATAACAAATGTCCCCAGACAATGCTGAATGTCTCCTGGGAAACAAAACTGCCCCCAGTTGAGAACTACTGTTCTAGAAGTTTGAAATCAAACCTCCAAAGAAAAATAACACTGATGGGATTTGTGGGGAAGAATTGAAGTTGGTAAGTAATTAAATGCTAAGTATGACATAGAAAATATAAGCTATAGGAATTTAGGGACTTTCCAGAACAGACGTTTGTATTTACCAGGTTTGTGCAAGTGCCTCTATTTAAGCTGCCCGACAAAAATAAAACCTTGTTGTAAGACGCAGAGCCACCACTTGTTTTGTGCGTGTCCTGTGTATAGATATGACTGAACTGAATATTGAAAGGCCACAAAAAAAAAAAAAAGAAGTCTTAATTTCAGACAAATCACATTAAAACAGTGGGGGATGGTAATCAACAATCTTTTGTTCCAATGATATGAAGAAATGATATTATAAAAGCTTTGATAATTAATAAATTATTTATTAAGCGATATTATTAAAACTTTGTGAACATTTAAGGTTCTAAATTGGATTGAAGAAGGCAGGACTAAAATTAAATTCTTGGGTTTATGCCTTCTTTCTAGATAATAACACAAGATTGCTGACATACAAATCTTCTAAATTCTAATAGAGTTTACATAGTGATACTACAACATTCTTTGACCTACCCAGTAAAACATGGGATGAAAAGAAAGCTGAGCCCAGCTTCTAGACACGATATATAATATCTAAGGCTTTCATCCATCAACTGCTGCCAACAGAGATCAAAGTTAATTTGGAAGACGCACGGATTTATCCACGTATAAAGCCAATAATGGGAATCACAATGGAAGACAAAAAAATATGTACGTATGTGTATATATATATATATATATATATATATATATATATATACATGTAGTAAGCTGAGCTGTGATGATGAAGAATAAAAATTTAAAAGTATGTAATTAATATATTGGGCACAAAAACCAACCTTAGCACAAAAATGGAAGAAGAAAAGATCTCAATGTATTAAGAATTAGAGGCCCTTGTGAAATGTAGCCACTTCCGTCAATTTGAAAAAGCATCACAAATGCCTTATAAACATTGTTTAATCTGCAGAATTACAGAGTAAACAATTTCAGTTGTCATTACCGTTAGCAAGATGGGTACTGAAACTTCTCTCTTTAGGGTGTTAAAAATGAGAGTACCTATCTTTTATCCCTGTCTCCCTGCCTCCCGACAAACCAGCTGGTGGAATTTCTTCTTCATTGTATGGGATTCTGTCTTGGTCAACTTAAGACAGACCACTCTTTGTTCACACAGCACTGCCTTGCCTATCAATGGGGATCCTAATAAAATTTTATGCTGTTATAGGACTTTCTTGTCTCATCCTCACCTCCTGGTCTTGCATCATGTTGAGGGCAATTACACATTTATTTATTACACATCCCCAAATATAAAACCGTGAAAACTACACCAAAGACAGCAGCTTTTCAATCATCCATCAAGATATACCAGTTTCAAAAGACAATCCGTGCACCACATCCTGAAGGTCATTACTCACTCTCGAAAGCTCATTTCAAAGGCCTCCTTCATCTCTTGATGTCGTTAGATAGTGTGTGCGCTAAAGTGCTGCTTGGGGATCTCAGTAACTCCACGTTCTTTCCCTCAGTGCATGATTAGTGGGAGGTGCAGGCACCAATTTAGGCTGTGTCTACACAATGCCAAAACAGCCCGTAGAGAAATGGAACCATCCATCACGCAGCTGGCAGATTTAGCTACACGATGCCAAACTGTGTTGACTCGTTTCCCCCCCGCCACTGCATTGACTGATTATTTGAGTTCATTTTGAGTACCTGGGAATGGATCTGCTTAATACGCTAGATTTGAACTGGACCACTGAGACAACATGGCCTTTGCCATCTGGTGGTGCTCAAACTCTGGACCCCTTTGCACAGCTATTCTCCCTGCTTGCCATGCTCTTGCCTAGTTCTATACATTTGAGCACCTGGATCCACCTTTTCCTGAAGCTTCAAGATCTTCTCCTAGACTTTTTAGTTTTGTGAGCCAATGCACTTTTCCCCAACTTTTAATTTTTTGCTTAAACTAGACAGTACTCCAAGTGCTTTATACACATCACCTCATTTAATCATTACAACAGCCCTAGGGGGCAGGTGCCACTATTATCCACACTGGACTCCATCAAAGCCCTGTCCATATCTCCTGGGCAAGTACCTCTTCCCACCAAGCATGCCTACTGGGAACACCTGTGCTTCTCTGGCTGAGGGGAACTGTCCAGCTATGGGAGCATGTCTCGCTGGCATACAGAGCAAGCTGGAAATGCTGGAGAGGAATGTCCCAGGAGGAAGCCTCCACCCATGGCAGATGGAGATTTGGTGGAACACTACCCCAGCACGCCTACCCCTCATTTGGGACAACTCTGAGATGCGTTTTCTACACTGGCTCCCAGCCTGCCCCAGCAGCAACGAGCTCTGGGTGCCCACAGTGGTAACTTGCTGGATCACTCACTCTGTATTAATTCCCTTCCCTTCTCCATCTTACTTCTCCACTCCCCTGATGGTGTTTCCTAGGATCAACAACCAGATAAAGTATCTGTACTCAAATTTTTGTTTCCAGGTCTCATTTTAGGGAAATGCAAACAAAGACAGCACATGTGCAGAGATAAGAAAACAAATGCAGACGCATTAAGTACCTTGCACAAGAAAACAGAATTGCTATTTTTGCATCAGTGCATGGGATTTCTCTTGGGCCTGCTCCTCCCCCTGGCTCATTTCCTTTAAAAGAAAGTCAAGCTCCTCACAACCCTCTACTTCTACCTCGTCTCGATCCGAGGAACCATGGGAGAAATCCTGCTTGGACTTGGCTTGAGACCCAAGCATGTGGCTGTTTGAATCTTGAGATGGTGCAGATCCTGTAACTCTTCACTTGTCCTTTTGGAGTTTTGTCTATCAGAATGCTCAGGCCCAAATTTTTGCTGCATTTAGTTGCACACATTCCTGTGAAATTACATTTCTCCCAACTTCATTTCGTGTTGTAACAAAATTTAGTTTTGCCATTGTTTCTTCTCTCATCTTCTTTTTTAAACCATTATAACCTGTGTGAATTATTGTATCTTAATTCTTCGAGGAGAAAGTTTTATATATATGCATATATATACACACACACACAAATACTAGACATAATATACATAACATGTAATATATGATCATATATGATATATAAGTATAATAATATATTACAAGTATAATATGTAATAAATATAACATTATATATATATAATTTTTAACTCATCTGTTATACATTTAATACCATTTAGTGCCACAGATCTTGAGTCGATGTGTTTACCCATATAACCTCACATTATGGGCAACATAGCGTCGTATTTGGAGCACAGCTTCAGAGCCAGACAGTGCAAGTTTGAATCTCAGCTCCGTGAATTACGGGTCACTAGGTAAGTTACTTAATGTCTCCATGGTTCAGTTTCCTCACTGGTGTAACAGGGGAAAATAATAATAATACTCAGAGCCATTGTAAGATTAAAGGAGTTAAAATATATAAAATGATTAACTAGAACAGTAACTGGCATGTAGCAAACACAAACATCGTTTGTAAGTGTTAGCTGTTATCATTACAAGGTCACTCTAAATCAAGATTATTACGATTATTTCTGTGAAGAATGTGTTTCTCAGAGGCACGGGCAGTTGGTCCCACAGAAAATTAAGGCCAAGTTGACTGTCCAGCTGTCAGCCATAAAGGGTGCCCTAAACTTTTCAGAAGTTTCCACGTAGGAAACTGTGAATATCAGATTTTAGGAAACATGGAAGATTCTGGGTGAGGAATTGGCCTCTTGTTGAGGCCTGTCAGGGACTGTGAGTAAATGTTTCATGTGCCTTCCTTCCCGTAGGCCCCTTAATAAATTCTGGCTTAAATGGTAGATGTGTTTTCAATTCTAACAGTATTCACATATGCCTCATCTGGTAAACAGCACTTGTACAAAAAATTGGACTGGGGAGAAAAACCCCCGAACACTTGTCTTAAATGTTGCAAAGGAGCGGGTCACGTCAGCACCCGATGGAGCGACGTTACCCAATGCGATCTGACACAATTCAAGCAATGCGATGTGACAAGACACCAGCAAGTAAGCAAAAATGGCTCTATTTTTGGCCCAAACACTCATTATCATCTCACATGCAAACGGGCTGATTTGTGGTAGTATTAAGTGGAGCAATTCTTTTTTCATCCTGTTACTGTTACTGGCTTGTGGATGGGTTTAGAGAACTTCTCGATGGCCTGGCCTCTCTAGGTTTTCTGAATTTTTAATCTTTTGAATGCATTCTCCAACGAGGTAGGTCACAACCCTGACTGGTTTAGCACAAAGGCTGCCAGTGTCTAACAACTCTTCAGAATGAAATGAAAGAATTAGACAAGGCAGGATGTTGTTTTGAACTTGACAGGGACATCTGAATGTTTGTTTAATGCTGCCTGGCTCTATGCCTCTTTCTTCGGGTAACAAGACCCCACTTCAACTCTAGAACATCCTCCGTCTTAGTCTTAATTCCTATGGTTTAGGTGGGGCTCATCATGTGACCCAGACCTAGCCCATCAAAACACAGCCTACCTCTGACCACAGTGATTGATTAAAGTGTGGCCAGGTGACCTGATCAGGACCAATTAGACATATAAGCCTTCTCTCCTTCTGGGCACTTGGGAAAGGAGCAGGTGGTGTTCTTTTCTCCTGGGTCTGAATCTGGAAGTCGTGTGGAGTTTCTGGGGCCACCATAGGAATTCTGAGGGTGAAGCTAATACAGAGGAAAGGACACACTAGAAAGAGAGTGAAAGTTATTTTCTCTCTTGGACCAAGCCAGGCCCGAGGGCAACCACCCTCATCCAATTCAGTCACATGAGTTAATGAAGTCTTTCCACTCCTTTTTCTTTTTCCTTCAGCCATTTTGAGGTGAGTTTTCTGTCACTGGCAACAGAAAAAAAAATTCCTGATTCAGGGATGGCACTAAAAAGTCCATGGCCACAAAAGATGGTGGCCCCTTCCCACCGCATCTACTTGTTTGCAGCCCAAAAATGGAGACGAAGCCCACAGGCTTCCAGCTGGTGCCCGGTGGCTGTCGTGCAAGAGCCACCTCAGCCTCCGGCTCCCGTCAGTCCCCACTCCTTCCTGGTGACAGAGGTGCTGTGGCTTCCTCAGCCCTCAGCTGCTACCAGCAGGAACACTTCATCACGTTGACACACTGATACGCTAAATGAATAAGTGCAAAGCACGGCAAGGTCACCAGGAAGTTAACTGGAGGGATTATAAGGGACAGTAGACACACTTCACCAGGGAGGACCCTGATAGGTGAGGGAAACACCGCAAGTGCGCTCAGACCCGGTGCCCCTCGGCCGTGCACCCCATCACAGCCCTGACAGTTGAGTTCTAAACGGTTAAATATGAAACTGTCAACAAGGCCCCGTCTTAATAACCAAACTTGAGGCCTTTTATCCTGGAAGATTTATGAAGTAATTTTAAAGAGATCCAAGCAAACATCTGTCAATAAATTGAATGGCGGCTACAGGATTTACAAGCAAGACAAGAATTTCTCATTAAGTGCACATTAACACGGTGGGGATCATAAATAGAAGGAGGCCAGGATGCCGAGCCTCTCGAGCTGTCATTAAAGCACTATCTAAGAACTAATGAGGAAGTGATGGAAGGATACTAATGAGGCCTTGGGCTCCCGACCTTCGCCAGTCTGGGAAGGGCCGTGCAGAATCACACAACTCCGCGGAGGCTGGACGCCGGTGGCCGAGAGTGGCTCCTTGCAGCTTATTCTGCTGTCTGCTGGGGAGCTGTGGGTCTCCTCTGTCCACCATGGGGACAGTGGAGCTACCCACGTGGCTCACTGCATATCGGCCCCAATGGAATTAAGCTCCCAGAACCCCCATGATGGTTAATTTCAAATAGTCCCAAACACACCCTCAACAAATGTTTCCATCCCACCTATATCATGTAGGACGCTGTGCTAAATAATGTTTCCACAGTGCAAGGGGGAACTTCTGGAAACTTCTCCTTGGCTGAAACATGCCATTGATATGCAGAGAGATAAGGCTTCATCATTGATAGGTAGGTGTGGCAAACAGGTAGGTGTGGCAAGGAGGGGGTTGGGGAAAGATCCTGGAGGGCCACGTGTTCCACACCCTCCCCCAACTCACTCACTTCCCTGGGCTGAGTCGGACCAGGAAGCCGCTGACTTTGTGACCATGGTCAAAGCCACTCTTTATCTTCTGGTTTTCTTCATAATACCCATAGAGTAATATATTATTTTATTACATTAACAGATTGTAATATAATATATCATCACGTTGTGTTGATGTGTTATATGTATATTTATTTATGTATTGCTCCTTTTTTCTTCTCTTTGTCTGTCTCTCCATTTGAATGAACATTTATAAGGGCAAAAGCCGTGTCTGTCTTGTTCAACACGGTGCCCCCAGAGCCTAGAACAGTACCTGGCAAAGAGTAGGTACTCAGGAAATATTTACCCAGTGAATGAGTGAACAAATGAATGAACGAATGACTAGGAACCCTGAGATCCAGCTAGGTCAAAAAATAACCAAATAAAAAGTACATGCTTGAGCAAAAGTGAAGAGCACGAGAGTAGACAATTTTTGTAGCAAGGGTCCTAAAATGATTAAATGTTGAGAAACAGGCATAAAAACTTCTGAGGGCACCTAGAACCAGTAGATAAGGTTTAGTGTGAATCTAAAGAAATAGTCAAATGGGTTAAGGACTAAACATAAAATTATCAAAGGAACCAGAAAAAGAGGACCAAGTTTTGCACGTGACGTTTGTCGTCCTTAGGAATGTAAACGTAATGATACATTATTATAAATTATAATAGCACTTCTGAGGTCTTGCCATGTCCTAGCCACTCTGCTAAGCCCCTTATCTGATTACACTTTTGATCACGATGCACTTGTATGTACAACTGAAAGCAAAATGCTGGCCAGGTGCACGGAATTAGATTGGTTTGTGTTGAGTGGACAGTGGGAATTCAGGGAATGAAAGAAAAGACTCCAGGCTGGCGAACAGCGCCACTGGAGGGCAGAGAAAACAGCATGGGGAAAGCTGTCCGAAGGAAGGCCCTTGCGTTGAAGGGGCCTCCCCTGGAGGTAGGAACCTGGTTTTCTCACCCTACTTTGCACAGTCTCTGTCTGCAAGGAAAACCTGAGCCTGTCAGCCAAATAGATGGACTATTCAGACGCCATTTACAGAAGAAACACCTACTATGTGCCAGGCCCTGTCCCAGAGGGTGGGTGCTGCACTGAGCAAAACAGACTCAGTCTCTGCTCTAGTGAAGCCAGGAGTCTGGGAGGAGAGGTGGAGAGCAAGCAGTGATAATAAGTCTTATGAGTGCGACGAGAAGGTGACTGTGCTGCTGTGTCACCATCCCTAAGGGTAAATGTTTCAGAGGAATTTAAAGAAGAAAAGTTAGTTGCAGCTCAGTAGCTTGGGAAACACAGTCAGAACAACTTTCGGAGACCCACTTAGCAGGGAGAGTGGCGCATGGTGATGACTTTCTTTTGGCAGCTGAGTTGTGTGTGAGACCTCACTCTCCTACAGACACCCTCTCACTGAAGAAAGAATCTGCCTTGATTTCATTTAGCTATTCATTT
This sequence comes from Tapirus indicus, assembly GCA_031878705.1. Classification (NCBI taxonomy): domain Eukaryota; kingdom Metazoa; phylum Chordata; class Mammalia; order Perissodactyla; family Tapiridae; genus Tapirus; species Tapirus indicus. The sequence continues at coordinate 51,072,472 of CM062929.1, forward strand.
CTTCATTTGCTCAGCAAACAGTTGGGCCCTTTTCTATGCACCATCCCCATCGCTGGCCAATGGAAACAAAGAGATTTAGATACAGCCTTGTCGGGTTCCTTAGTTCTGGGAGTGGAAGGAGATACCCACTCAAATAGCCAGAAAATCAAGTGTTGAAAGCTGTACAGCAGAGACCAGGAGCACGGAGGCCTGGTGAATTCTACCTGATGAACTTAGAGAAGAGTTCACGGAGATTGGCACATGTGAACTGGGATTTGAAGGATGTATAGAAGTCCACCAGGTAGAAAAATACAATCCAGGCAAAGGGAATGATATTTTGAAGGGTAGGAGGAGGAAGTGCACAAATATAAGAGCCTTAATATGTTTGGAAAACTGCAAGGTGTTTGATGTGATGACAGTGAGCAGGAAGTTCTTGTTGAGGAAAGCTAGGGAGGAGGAGCAGGCAGGCATTAAGGCTGCTCTTTGCTATTTTGGGAGATGGGCTAAGGAGTTTGGATCTTGTGTCTCTGCCAGTGTTTTCCAAGCTTCAGTCATTTGCATGCCACCTTCACAATTTTTGCCATAGCTAGCTACTGACTTAGGGATTTGTTTTTTAAGCAGCCCACTTAAAAAAAAAACCACTTCATTAAATTTACTTTAAAAAGAGGTTATAAGTCAACATCATGAATGGGAAATCAGGATCACCATAAATAAGATATAACTCTAAAAATAAATATGTAACTATTCAAATAAAATGTATTCATTTGCATATTTCCCCCAAATCATCTCATACACTGCACTTCTGGAAACATTATTTGGAACTGTGGGATCCATAGTTTTTTAAAGAAATATGTGATCAGATCAGAGCTGTGCTTTACAAGGATACTTCTGCTGCCAAAAGGAGGAATGAATTATAGGGGCTGGATGCACAGAGATCAGCTAGGAGGTGATGGGATTAATGCACGGGAAAGGTGAGGCAGGCCCAGATGAAGCAGCCTTGGTGGGGGTACAGGGGGACCCATTTAAGAGCCATTTCAGAGGTAAAGCAAACAGGATTTAGTGGCAGATTAGATGGGGGAAAAAGGGATGATGGCAGTTGTGACGGGTTAGACGTGGCTTCTTAATGGAGGGGCAGTCCTTGACAGCCATTTACAAAATGATTCCATTTATATCAGTCATTCGTGGAAGCTAGAATCTTGAGCTCTGCAATGCATAAAACACAGTTATGTAAGCTCCAGGAGCTGAATTCTTGGTGACAGAGCCAGCAAGATCCTTCCTGAGGAAAACTATTTACTCTATATACAGTGTTTAGGATGAAAAAAAAGAAAAAAAGAAACACGACTATGTATCCATCTGTCTGCCCAGCTGTAGATGCTACACAGCAAACGGAGAGAAACTTTCTGCTAGCAGATCTCCCTGTATTTTGTAAATCTAATTCTTTGATTTTTAGCTACTGAAGCGATATCATCAATGATAAAAGCAAACAAATAACTACCAGAACATAACTATAATGGGAAATTGAAGTAGCTAATTGGCCCACTTCACGTATTTTAATTTTTCAGAACCCCAAGCCCCATCCCCACATGCATGGTGGTGTGGGGCAGGCAGGTGAGGGGAGAAATGTCCCCACACAGACTCCTACCCCCATGAATAGTGTCGCCTATATTAATCAATTTCCCCAGATAACCGATTATCTCTTTCCTTCATTTTGCTTCTGTACATAAGAGATCTGAATATCTTCATTTAACAAGAAAGAAGGGGAAAAAAAAATACCCTAGCAGTCATTTTAATCAGTTAGAAAGAAAAATGAGGGGAAAAAAATCCAAACCTCTTTTTCTTCCTCAGTAGATTTTTTCCTGTAATGGTGTAATGTGATGCCTTTCTTTGGGTAAAGCAATTTGCATCACTTAAAGGAATGAAAGGAAACTATAATATCAAGTTTATCTAAACTGCTGAGTGAAAAGAGACTCGAAACTCTAATGAAAGCCAAGAGGGGAACAAGCTGCTGGAAAGGTCCAGGGTTTGGGAGGGAGGCTGGGTAGACAATGGCTTTGGAGACCATAGCAGAGCCACCTCCTCTGAGTGTCACCTGAAGCGGAGCTTCAGGTTCCTTTTCTGTAAAATGGGTAAGAGTGCCTACCGCCTGGGGTTGAGGTGACTGACAAGACATTGGAGTGAAGTGTCCAGCGCAGTGTCTGGCACACAGTAAGCAGCCAAGAAGTGGTGGAAGGAGCTGTTGTTTTTAATTCCTGGTAGTTCATCTGCCATTTAGGCTCAAATTCATTTTAAGTTCCCCTAGCAGCTAGCTCTCCCATCCCTTGATTTGCTTAATATTTTAATCTGGTAAGTTCATGCGCTAATATAAACTCTCTAAGTAAACCTGAAGTACTAGAAATGGAATCATAAAACAAACAACAGTAGTCCCCCAATATCCACGGGGGAGACGTTCCAGGACTCCCGGTGGATGCCTGAAACCGTGGATAGTACCAAACCCTATGTGCACTATGTTTTTTCCAATACGTACAGATTAGAGGAGCAACAGCCAAACTAGCCCAAATTTCTTTTTTCCTTCTTCACAATTTCACAGATAGAAGAGTCATTCTTACCACAGATCTAGCAACTCAGCATTTGAATTTTTTTTCTTTCCTTTTTAAGTCAAGAACTTTCACCTTTTCATGTAAAGGAAGCACTTTACGGCTTCTCTTGGGCATATCCGAATTGCCAGCATCACTACTCCTGCTCTTTGGAGCCATTAAGAAGTAAAATAAGGGTTCCTTGAACACGAGCACTGTGACACTGCAACAGTTGATCTGATGACCACGACAGCTACTAAGTGACTAACGGGCGAGTGGAGTCTACAGTGTGGACACGCTGGACGGGGGGATGACTCACGTCCTGGGCAGGATAGAGTGGGACAGTGCGAGATTTCATCATGATACTCAAATGGTGCACGACTTAAAACTTACGAATTGTTTATTTCTGGAATTTTCCATGTAATATTTTCGGACCTTGGTTGATCACAGGTGACTAAAACTGTGGATAAGGGGGGACTACTTAACAAGCACTATTACAAAGTCTTCACTCTTGGGAGAATGGGTCAACAAATTGTAGCACATCCGTATTTTGGAACACTCCTCAGCATTGAAAAGGAGCAATCGACGGACACATGTGAAAACTAGCATGGATCACAAAGGCATTATGCTGCCTGAAAGAAACCAGTCCCCAAAGGTTAATTACTGTAGGAGTCCATCTATGTACATTATCAAAAAGACAAAACGATAGTGAAGGAGAGCAGATCAGTGGGTGACAGGGAGTAGGGGTGGAGGAAGGCTGTGGCTCTCGAGGGAAGGAGGAGGGAGTTTTTCGGAGTGATGGAACTGTTCTGTTTGCTGACTGTTGTGGTCATAATACAAATCTATACATGAATTAAAATTCAAGAATTGTACACTACCAGAAAAAGTGAATTTTGCCATTTGATAATTTAAAAAGTACAATAAAGAGCATCTAAACACAAATATAAAGTCTTCATTCTTAGAAGATGCATTCCATTTCACACAGAAGAAAACAAAACAACAAAAGCAGTGTCAAAACTTGTGTGTGTGTGTGTATGAACCTGAGAGGGAAAAAGAGTGTAAATATCATGTATAAATTACATGAACATGGAGTAAAGAGTGAGGGTTCCCTCTAGGTTGTTGATTTGGATTATGGGATGTGGGTGGGGTAGGGAGGGTTCAGTGAGCATGGGGTGGGGCCAGGAATGGGAGAGTCAAGCTTAAAAAGAGGGAATAAATGACCAACTAAAATAGAAAAGCAGCAACTATAATGTGATCCTTTTTATGTAGAATTACACATATATGCACATGCATCGTCAAGTAGGAAAAGCAACTTTTGGAGTAATTTATAGAGGATGCATTTCATTCAGAAGATACAGAGGAGTTAAAAACTCTGAGATACATAAGCTCTTCCCTTTCTAAATGCTCAGCTGCCTTTATTTCAGTGTGTGAGCAGAGAGAAGAAAAAGTGTCACATGGCCAGACAACCTTTACTGAGGCATGTAATGCTCCAGGTAAAACGAACACCGGAGATTCTGCAGTGTCAGAAAAAAAAAAAATGTTGTTTTCTTTGGTACAAAAACTTTCAATTTAATATCTCAACTTGGTTTGCTAACATTAATTGGCTAATCCACCCTAACACTGCTTGTGGACAGTTTTAAAGAAAAGATGATCATTTGCCCCACTTTCCAGATGGAGATGAGGGTAACGGCACATGTCTTCGTTGCTAGTGTGTCCTGGAGTTTGCAGAGCGTGTCTTTAGACGTTATTTCAGAGTTCACGGATTAGCCTGGCCTTGTGAGTCATGCCCGCTTCACAGGCGAGGAAACTGAGGCTCACAGGCGGCCATAACTGACCTTTCATATAAGTAGAATGCCTTTAATTTTTCAAAGTATTTTCATGGGTGTCTGTGCCTCTAGAGAGTATCAAGGACTTGCCCATGAAACATGTGGCCTGATTTTTTTAAGAAAAATGGAAACAAATCTATCAAAGAATGCAAGGACAACATTCTTATACAAGATCCTAAGAGGACAGACTGTCCAAATCTATTTGTTCTAGTCGTCAGAAGGTTAGGCAAAACAGACCTTTTGGTCCTGAATACGCCCCATAGTCAGTGTCAGGAATGTTGATAAGGATGAACGCAGAACACAGAGTTTTACTGGCCTTGATACCATGGAGTCCACAAAGCTAGGACAATTTCCCCAATACCATATTTGGCAGTGTGATAGGATTCATCGGAATGGCTAGATGTTCAGGTGATTTTTACTGGTGTTCCTTGGAACGTTGAATATACATAGACCTCAATATAAATAAAAATGTAAAAATACAGATGTTTTCAATAGAGCTACCTGCCAAAGCTCCATGTTCAGGATGTAACTACCTGTTGCTTATACTACCCTGCTCTCAGGCAGTCTGACTTTCTTGTAACAGAAGACAGCGTGGTATTCTCTGCATGGCATGTCTACATTCTACCCCCGGGGCAACATTGTGTCTGCTGCAGTGACAGACCACGAGGAACAGATACAGGCTGGGGAGGTATTGGAGCTGGCTCAAACTGGGCACATTATCCTCAGGGCTGTCCACGCAGCTGCTGAGCTATGGGAAAAATGAGATTAACGACAGGAAATGGAGACACATCAAAAGGCAAGGAAGTAGCAGATCAGAGCTTCTGGCTGACAGGACCATGTTGAGAAACAAATGGGGGTCATGTCGAAGTCAACAATGATGGTGGTCATGGAGCTGAGTTGGGAGAAGGTGAGCAGCTTGGAATCTAAGGGCTCAAAGGGTGAACACTGGTCAAGGAATTCTGGGGCTGGACTCACACCCTGGAGGGAAGCAGAAGGCCAGGAAAACAATGCAATGAATAATATAAAAATCATGGATTACTGCTTTCATAACATAGTCAAATGCTAGCAGGGGCAGGGGGAGAAAGGAAGGAGAGAGGGCAATAGAGAGACACACACACAATGAAAGGTATAAAATGAGCGTTGGAAAGAAAACGAGAGTAAGGACGGAAGGGAGGGAATGAGGGAAGCGACGAGTCAAAAAATAAAGTTAAAATGGATTTCAGAGGTAAGTTGGAGTGAACATAAAATCCTGATAAATATTTTATGTCAGGACATGCTAATTAAACCTGGATTCTGTACACAAGTAATTTACTGTTTAGTGAATTTGTGTAAATCACGCTGGGCTTGGCACACGATGATAAAGTGTTATAATACATACACCTTAAGCAAGATGAGGCAGGTCTTGGGTTGAGGATATGGCACTAAGAGGGGAACAGAGAGAAATAGAGAATAGAAAAAAAAAAAAATAGAAGTAATCAATAGAAGCAGGGAGAATAGAGAGAAATGGGAGGGGGGGCTCTGGTTTTTAAGGTCAGAGTTTAGGGAGGAGAATTTCTTTACTTGAGGATAACAAAAACTAAGTAGGGGTAGAAAGAATGATAGAAGTCATCTGGATTGGGAGGGAGGATCCAAGGTATTTCAGAGACATATAAGCCCACCCTCGCCTTAAACCTCAAGCTAGCGTCATTCTCAAAAGATGGAACCCTCGCTCAGAACCCAGGACACCGACAGCAAGACATTCAAGGGAAGTATGTGCCACTAACATTAAATTACCAAAGTAGTAGAACAATTGCTACCCAGGTCTGATTTATCATTCCATTCTCAAAAAAGTGAAAGAAGATAGAGGCCAGAGAACATGTCAAGGGTGCCTTCCACTCAAGCCAGGCTGCTTCCAGCTACCACATGCAAGTTCATTATTTATTCTCATTCTCTCTCCTTCTTTCTTGCCTCCTCTTTCTCATCTCTCTCTCTCTCCAATTTCTCAACCTCACTTGTTCCCTCTCTCTTTCTTTTCCTCTCTCAATGTGCAACACATCCCCTTCGCTTTCACAGAGCAAAGTTCTGTTTCCCGCCCCTGGAAGACAAAGGTTGCCAGTGTGGTTCCCTTTTTTTCTTTTTTCGGGGTCATTCAAGTGCAGATGGGTGAAGAGTAACAGATTAAAATACAACTCCAGTTAAGGTCCTTGGATGTCACAACGCACTGATATCAACAAATTGTTTAGCAGCTGCAAATTACTAGGAAAACAAAAGTTGGTTTTCTGTATTTTTCTTTTCTTTTCTTTTCCAAAGTTCAGAAGCCTAACAAGACTCCTTAAAAACTCACCACAGAAAGACTGGAGCGAGTATGCGAAAACACACAGAGTATGGGAAAACACAAAATATGCAGATGTGAAGCTAGGAGAGTCATTTCTCCCCAACTTCCACAGCCGGGAAGCCATCTTTAATGATGGGATGGATTTGATGAGAGACTCGTCAGAGGACCCAGATGCTCAGCTTTTAACTTACTTTTGCTAAGCAGGTATTTTTGCAAACAAGAATTAGAGAATGGCCTCCAGCTAAATTGCAGGGAGTCCCTGGAGAGCAAATCCTCAGAGGAGAGAATCACTGAAGAAGAAAATGAAGATGACAAGGCTGTTGCTTCTTAATAAACATGATCACATTTTCAGCATGCATTATTTATTACTTTCCTCTCACTGATTTATTGTCCTAAAACATGAAATCTGCTAGGGAGAGGAGCACACACATGCCTACACAGATGTCCTGGTGACTTCCTTGCGTTTCACAAAAAACAAAACACGTAACAACCCTGAACATTCAGGCGGTTTCTGTTTGATGCGATCACTGTAAACAACGTAATCCAGTTTATCTTTTCCTCTTTCTCATCTCCTTGTTTTTCTCCCTCTTTGTGAGATGCATAAATAGAAAAAAATCATTACTATCGAATATGATAATCTTAGTCACTGCTGAGTAAGCATCATCTATATGTCAGGGGCTGAATATATGATATTACTGATCCTGCAGAAGAAAAGAGCATTTCCTCCATTTTGCATGCATAGAAGTGGAGGCTCAGAGACTGTAAGTGACTCGCCTGAAGTCACACAGCTAGAAATTGCTGAGCTGGAATTAGAACTTGGACGTCTGGCAGCTGAGAGCATGTTTTAATTGGTAAATCCCACTGTCTCTGTGCAAGGTGGCAAAGCTGATGAGTGCGGGGCCTGGGTTCAACCAGTTACTGAGTCCAGAACCTGAGAATCTTCTCTACTAACCTCACTGCTCTTCAACCTATAAATTCCTCTGAAATCAGTCAACCCTGTGACTTAAAAAGAAAAAAAAAGTACCTTTGGCTCTGGCTCTACCTTGCTCCATAACTCTTTCTTTTTCTTTTAGCTTGATTGAGATAGATTCAGATACAATACACACACACACACTTCTTGAGCCTCACGTGGACTAAACTCCCCGCATCCAGTGTTAAGAAATTAATAACCACATTAATAAGTAAACATCCCAAGCCGCGATCAACCATAGAGCTACACACTTTTTTTTCCTTTTTTTGCTACTGCTCCCTCCCCCGATGGGAGTTAACAAGAAACAGGACTACGTTTCTCTAAGAATGCCTTTTGTCGGCTTCCCTTCCAAGAAGGAAATGAGTATAAAGTGAGCCCTGAGCTTTTCTGGAACTGTTGACATGGGGTTGGTAACACGACACATCGAGGAGAACCAGGTGAGTCAGGTCAGGGATTTGCGCTGAAAAGCAAAGGGGGAGCAGAAGGACTCCCGGAGCCAGAGCTGGGGTGGGGGGACCAGCCAGCAGAGGGCCGAGGCCCTGAAAGCTGAGAGCACATGCCACAGCTGCCCGAGTGGACCGAGGGCTAAACTTAAACATTGACCTTCACTCATTGTGTCTGCACGTGTGTGTTTTTTCCTGATTATAACAATACATCACCTTCCATGTAGACAGTGTGGAAGTAATAAAAAAACAAGAAAGAAAACACCTATGATAAATCACATCATGATAATATAACAATATTACATAATCTAATATCACCTTTATCATTCTATCTGTAGTTGCATCTATCTACAGACACACTATAGCTATAAATGGATGTGGTATATTACAGAATCACGATGTACATATTGTTTTATAATGTGTCTTTTGTTCACCCTACTTACTATATTGGGAACCTTTTGCTTTATGTGCAAGGATTTCTAATGGTGGGTGATAATCCATCGTGCAGTTTTACCATTTTTAAAGATAGCCAACCCTTTATTATTGGACATTACAGTTGCTTCTAATTTTCCCCTATGTTACAAATACTTCACTGGAGATAATTTTACATATATCTTACCGTAGATATCCTTCTACTAAATTCCTAGAAGTGGAATTACTGTGTCATGGGCCACGTTCCTTCAGAGGCATTTGAGATATTACTGAACTGTTCTCCAGAGAGTGTTACCAACTTGGACTTCCTCCTGTAGTAGCTGAAAGTGCTCATGCTCATCCCTCTTGAACCCCCCAATACTAGATATTGACATATCAATGATATTGATATTGACATATCAATCAATTATCATATCAATGATTTGATAGCCAAAATAATAATAGTAATAATAATGGTAGTTTGTGGTTTAAGTTGCATTTCTTTGGCAACCCATTAGGATACGTTAATATACACACACCAACATCTTAGAGCAATCTACTGTCTTAAAATGTAAACAAAAACGAAGAAAGAACAATAATAACAAACGTGAACTCCAATGGCCCTGGTAGACCAAGTGAGTACTGAACAGGAAAAATAAACAAATAAGAAAAGCAAAACACCAAAGCAGAAGTTGGGGAGAGGGTGTCTGGTTGATGCTAAAATTATACTGTTTTTCTAACAGTCGACATGGCTTAGCCCATGAGAGCTTAGCTATGAGAAAATGTGTCCTAATGGGGTTGAGACAATTTCTTCAACAGAAGAATTTGTTTTCCTTAAGATCTATGTCCCTTTCTGCCTCCCCTAACAATTTGGGAAGATAACTCAGTTCTTTCCCCATATGGGCAAGAGGGGGTCATTTATGAATCAGACTCAAGATGAAATTCACTCTATGGGTTACCAACAAATTTCAGGAATGAAGCCAGGAGACCAGCCAGAAAATAGCCACAATATGGCATAAAAATAACACTCATTTGCAAATCAAAGAACAGAGACTTTAGTGGAAAGTCTTCTTTCTGATTTGCATGATCACGAACAAGGAGCTCCCTGTCATCCTGAGGCAACATGGCAGCCTGGTTCATCTCTGAGGCTTGGGAGCAGACAAGGCAGGGCTTACCCCTTGCCTCTGTCTCCTACCAGCTCAAGTCATTTTCCCTCTCTGAGCCTCACTTTCTTCCTTGTCATTTGCGAAGCTGTTCTGAGCACTCTCTCCTTCACAGCTGATGTGCAGATTAAATGAAACAATGGATGCAAAGAACACAGCACATGCCTGGCAGGTAGGAAGCCCTCAGTAAAGTGTCAGTCTCCTCTGATCTTTCCACAGTTAGTTCCTTGTCATCGAGCAAGTCTCAGCCCCAAAGTCACCATCCTATGCAAAGTAGCCCCTTCTTTCTAGTCACTCTCTACCTCATTATAGTGTTTTTGGTTTCCGTTTGTTTTCTTTATAACGCTTAACACTATGTTGAGATAAGCTTATTTGATTCTGTGTTTATTCTCTGAATCCCTCACTTGAATGTAAGTCATCTGAGAGCTAGGATCTTTACTGTCTCATTAAACATCCATTTTTAGTATCTAGCACAGGCGCTGACACTTAGTAGGCATTCAATAAATATTTGTTGAAAAATAAAAGATGAATAAATAAATGTTTTTGCACATATGGATACATACATGCATCCATACCACTAGTAGTTCAGCTGGCTAATTATATTCTCTCTCTCTCTCTCTCCCCCCATATCCCTCCCTCATGCTCTCCTCCCTTCCTTTTTTTCAGCAAATAATCACTGAGCCAACCTCTCTGCTAAACGCTGGGGATACATTCCCGAACAATACAAAACATCTCTTCATCTCTCTTCTCTCTCTGCATCTCACTTCTTCACTTCTCCCTCCTGATGGATCACTCAGGTTTCAGCTTCAGCTACATATCCAGTGGGGATCCAGACAGCCTCATCTGGATTCTCGGGGTTCTTGTCAAGTAGCTGCAAATGACGACCCCAGACTCTATTGTCTACAGACTTCCGGCTTTGACCATATTTCACTTTTCTATACAACATGCTATTTTGTTTCGAGATCTGCTGCTGTCCACCAAAAATACAACTCTGTTACTAACCCTGCCAGCTCCTGAATGATACCTTTGTGGACACTAAAAACAATTTAATGGCATGTCACAATAGCAATTCACTCTGTTAATAGCCCCGCTCAATAATACTATATTGCATAAACCTCCTCCAGTCGTCTGACAAATAATTCACCTTTACTCACTCCACAGTAAGCTCCATTTCACTAACAAATATATTTCTCCCCAAACCTACAAATATTCAGCATCTCTGTCCTGTGACAACAGCTATTTTTTTGGATGAGGTCAGTGGTATCACGTTTCCATTACCTCTCGCTGGCTTAGTCCCAGTGACAACCTTTTTCCACGTTGGACATCAAATTAGGGGACCGCACTTCCTGATTTCTCGCTCACGTACCGGCGGATGAATACTACACAACTGCATGGGTACAGGAAGCATTTGCTGTCTTTGTGGACACCCGTTCTGCCGAACCTGGTCTATATGTGTGCACTCCAAGACCAAGATGCAAAGAACATCCACCTGTGCGAGGACCAGGGCTCTTTAGATTTGTTATTACTTCACAATGGTTCCTCCAGTGGCAGTAGGCACAGGGGTTCTTGACCTGGGAGCCTGTGGATCTCAAGGGTTCTACAAATTCTTGCATCTTATGAATGTGAATTAAAATTAAAAAAAAAAATTTCACCAATCTTTACCTGAAATTGAGCATTTCTTCAATTACAACCGCAGGCGCCAAATCACGGGATCTGTGACTTTCGCACCAGCACAGATCACAGATATCTTCATGTCCCATTACACCTGTTGCAGAGATTCTGAAATATCCCTGACATTTACGACTATTTCAAAACTGTAGTAGTTATTAGGCCTCCTGATAGATCGTGTTATCTGATGTGTTAATAAAGGAGAACATATATACCTACATCAAAATTTGTTCTTTAAAAAAATATTTTGGTAACTGTATTTCAATATAATTGGGGTCTTTTGGTAATCTTTTATATTTTTATTTTACGCATTTAAAAACAGTATTCTGATAAGAGGCGAAAGTCTTCACCAGATCACTAAGGGGGTCAGTCGATGGTCCAAAACAGTTGAGAACCGCTGCAGCAGCTTGCGGTGGGAAAGAGCATGAGATTGTAGTCAGGCACACTTGGGCTTAGAGCTTCATCGTTCAAGCACAATAACCAAGCAAGCACCTCTGAAGTGCTTGCCATGTGCCACGCATGGTTCTAGACATTTTGCACGTGTTAAATTCACTTAATCTTTCTAACTATCCTGTGAGATTCCTCCTCTTATTATCCTCCACTTTACAAAAAAGGAGTCTGAGACTCAGAGACGTTACGTAACACGCCCAGGATCACTCAGCTGGGAAGTAGGAAAGATGAGCTCTAAATCCAGGAGGAATTGCTTTCCACCTCTCTCCTCTACTGCTCTCCTCTCCTCACAACACTAGTAAAAATAGAGACCAGAGGTTTGTATGCAACATCCACTTACTCCTCAAAATAAGGTATTATGGTTGTTATCATCCTTATTTTTTAGATGAGAAAACTGAGACTAAAGAGAAATTGGGTATATTGCCACAAACGAAACAGCTCGGAAGTGATGGTATAGCAGTGCCAAATCCAGTGCACTGCCTGTTTTTGTAAATAAAGTTTTATTGGCACACAGCTGGGGCCATCTGTAAATGCACTGTCTATGGCTGCTTTGGTGCAGCAATGGCAGAGGTGAGTAGTTGCTGCAGAGATAAATGCCCTGCAAAGGCCTAAGATATTCACTGTCTGGCTCTTTATAGACAAAGTCTGCTGATTCTGCTCTTAACAATCATGTGCTAAGCCAACTCGTGGCTATGCCTGTAACTTATTTAAGGCTGGCAATGTGACCCTGGGAAAGGAGGTCACATAAACCCTCAGTATCTTAGCTGCAAAATGGACATATAGTGGTGTAAATACCTTAGGATGGTCATGAACATGAAATGCATGGAAAGAGTTTAACACAGTTCCTGGCATACAATGAAGGTTCTGGAAATTTGGTTGCTTTTATTATTACTATTATTTTCATTTGAATCTGTAACTAGAACCTGATGTCATATTCTAAAAAGTTTAACAGTCCATAAAGTCAAGCTGGCAATTTCTGGACATGTCAACCCACAGAGGAAACTGATCCTGATGCTGGCTTCGCATTTTGTTCTTCAAAAATGTAATCTGCCTCTCTGATTAGGACAACACTGCCCTCTGAAAAGAACCAGTTACTGATCAATGAGCTGGTCCTTCCAGAGACATCAGCACTGCTCAACCAGCTCTTTTATTATGTATGAAATTCAGCCTCCAAATGGACTGAAGTGATTGGAACTAAACCTGGGTCACAAATCACCCAAGACACAGGAGCCTAACTGCAAATAAGTGTGAGGGTTCAAACCCATGGGGTAGAGAACAACGTCAAGTAAAAGAGATCCCTGGTTGGGGGAAGGGGCCAGCCCAGGGAAGAGAATGGAATTACAGAAAATGAATTTCTTAGAAGGAAAAGAATGCCAATCCCATTTCCTTGCATGCTGCTTCTCAGGGAAACAGCAGCTGATGCTAAAAAGGAGTTGTCTTCCCAATCTCTGTCAACACAGGCAAAGAGAAAATTAAGATGATTACATATGTTTAGGGGAAATTAGAGTGTTTTGGCTTGAAGTTTGCTTTCTCTATCAACCATATTAAGCAGGCAATTACTCAACACTCTATTTGGCCTGGAAGATGCTGCCTTAACATGGAGAATCCTTCCTATAAGCTCCTTTTAAAAATTAAGGCAGCAGAGTATTGTGGCTAGGAGTACAGCTTTGGGATCAGGCATGTGTGGGTTCCAAGCCCAGCCCCCTTACCTCCAGGCTCATTTCTCCCGGTTTCAGTTTTCTGATTCAGGAAATGAGGCGGTATTTGTATTACAAGCCCCACTACTTGAGCCCTTCCCCTATCTATGCCCTTTGCCAGAAAACTGTATTATGTCCCCCCTTCTGACTCCCAGCTTGGCACGTGACTTGTGTTGTCCACTGGGATGTTTGCAAATGTGATGCAAAACAGAGACTTAAAAAATGTTCATATGACTGGGCTTGCTCACTTTTTCCCTCTGCCATCGCTACAAGAAAAAATGTGTAGGCTACCCTGCTAAACAATGAGAGATGCCTGGTACAGGGCCACGTCGACCCAGCCATCATAGCAGAGGCTGTCCTTCACCAGCCAACAGTTAGCCAATCCCCATAGATGCGAGTGAGCCCAGCCAAGATCAGCAGAGTCTCTTAGCCAACCTGGAAGCTGACCACAGATTTATGAATGGGACCAGCTGGGATCAGCAGCCCAGCCCAGCTCAGATCACTGGACCCTACAGACTGGTGAGCTAAATAAATGTTTACTGTTATATGTCACTGAGGTTTGGGGATATTTGTTATGCAGCACTTTCCTGTCAATAGATAACTGATATAGATAATATTTACTTTGTGGAGTTGTCTTGAAAAATAAATAAGATGGTACCTAGTAAGCTGCTAGCATAGAGTTGGTGTCCAACAAGTAGAGGCGGTTGGTGGTGCTACAACTGTTACTGCAATGGGACTTTTGTGTGATATGAACCTGTGTTTTGTTTCCAATCTTGTTATGTGGTTAGCAGTTGTGTTCACTGCCTCGAGGCAGGGGTGTGGCAAAGTAGAAAGTAGAAATACCCTCTACTTTTCCTTGGCTTTCATCTCCCAAAGCCTAAACTCCTAGAGAAACTTGGAGGATTTGTAACAGAAGTAAAAGAAAAAGGATTTGGCCAGAAATGAGAGTTGAGAGTGGGTCTTCCTCTCCTCTACCTTCCCCACCTCCATCCCAGATATAAAAGAGATTTCACTTGGGTTGGGAGGAGGAGAGTAGAAGGAGGAGGGAACACTGTTCAACTAATAGAAGCCAACACCTTGGGGATTAACTGGCTCTGGTGAGTCTAGGCAGCCAGGACACCAGAGGCTGCCTTGTGGAAAGATGTCTGTGCTCCGAGCATGGCCCACTTGCCACAGAGAGCCCCCTGCCTGGTGTGACGGATGTGTCACAGTAACCCAAGGGGCGATACATTTTCCCAAAGAGCTGCTCCTCTCTTCCTTCCAAACATCTTGGGCTGGCATACTATCTGGATTTCTAGTTCAACTTTAAAGGAAGAGTACCCTGTAACAGATTGGTGTTAAAATGTTCTGTTCATTTTGCTGATAATAGGAATTAACTTGCATTCTAGAAAATGAAAGTGATATTCCTTATAGATCTTTAGTTTGTTGCCCTAAGACTCATATTAGATGATAATGATGATGAGGACACGATGGTAGTTGCTGATAGGGGAAATAACTATTTTTAAGGTCCGAATACTACCCATATTGGTAAGAAAAGTGGAGGAGTTTTTGCAGCTAAAGTAGATGACATTTTAAGTAATATCTCTCAATGGACAATCTCATCTTCAATAGATCATATGCTGGGAGGGAGAGAAGAGAGGTAATGAGATTCAGAACAGACTCCATTAGCCTTACATGATGACCCTGGCTGCCCCAAGGCTGACCCTTGGAGAAGACCCTTCCACAGAAGTCATACCCTGGCAGTCTTCAGGCTGCATCTGGCCTGGAAACGTGTTTTCTTTGGCTTGCTTGATGTTTATACACATAAAAAATGTTATCAACCTTTAAAAATCAAGAAATATCCTGTCTCCTCCCCACACACAAAAGAAATCCAGATTTCTGGCTTCTCTTGAAAAGAAATAAAGAAAAAAATTAGCATCCCTCATGGGACACTACCCTAGAGCTGAGAGCATTTGCTCCCTCTAGAGGCAGAGTGTGTTCTTCAGTTCACCACAGTCCCCACTGCTCCCTATAGTCTTGCTGATTAAATGTGGAGTGCCAGTTGCCTGTTATCATTGTTCTTGCTCTTGAATCTCTTAGAGTAGACTAAAACTTCTCTGTACCCATGATGTTTTTAAAAGTAGAAAAATAAAAGCTAGACAAAGTGGATTACATATTTTTGCCCACCACCTCATTTACTTTTCCTGAGTAGATTTTGGGAATTTAATGCCATGACTCTAAATTTAATCCTTAAGATGATTCAGTGATGGGATGTGTCTGATTTCAAAAGGGAGAAAACTTGAGATAGAATCTATTGTTTTCACCAACACTTTTACATACTATAAGCACACACACACACATCCAGGGAATAACAGTTAAAGAACTACTTGTAAACAATATTGCTTTTGTCTGCCTGAAGTATTTTTAATTTTTCCCCAAATAGGAATATTTGTTTTCCAAGGAGTCCAACATATTTGCTGGGGGAAAAAGTCTATCACTGGAACTTTAGTAAGATTCTGAAAAGACAGCAAAAATGTTGTGGCAAATAGGAAAAAAAAAAAAGGCCATTTGTAAAGAAGTACTATTTGTATCGAATATCATGAGAAAATAAGTGCATCATGACAATTTTGTACATGTTCTATGATTTGATTGTCAGTAATGAAGCCCAGAGGAGAGTAATAAATGTGTAGAGGAAAAGTATCTATTTCACTTATATGGCAAATTATGCAACTCAGGGCTTGATAGCACTTGGCAAAATACAAATGTATTTGAATGGAATTCAAATTGTTGCTCTTTGCCTAAGACATAGGCAATATCACCAGGGGTCCTGTCTTTGGAGTTTTATAAGAGGTAAGAGTTTAAGTAATAGTAGCAGTATTACAAAATTACCTTTAAACACTGAAAACATTTTTACTTTGTTACAGGGTGTAATTTCCACTTTTCCCCTCTAATGGCTCATGTACAGAAAATGATACACTAATGCAATTTTTCAAATTTAGTTACCTTTTTTTGTGTTCTAAAATTATATGTTCTCATCATTTGCCCTGTTTGTCAGTCTCCAGAATCCATTTATTTGCCTCTTCTTACGGTTCCATAATTTATCTTCTTGTCACAGAACTTTCATAAACTTTTTTTTTAAGATACAAAATACGTGCAATAAACTCTGACAAAAATGCTTCCAGTTCAACTTTTGAAATCTTTCAATTATGTTTTGAACGATTATCATACTTTCCAGTGTTGCTGTGCTGTGAAATCTCTCGCGGAGTGACATCTTACTAGGTTAGGGGGAAAATTACTTGAAAAGAGACTCACTTCAAACCATTTATATTTCTTTGCCTCTTCACTTTTGAATCTATAGATTTATATTCATGTTCATATCATGTAGAGAAGACAAAAAAGGAAGGATGAAACGAGAATTGTATCTGTGGTGGACGGAAACATTATTCAGTCAAACTTCAAAGATCTGAAAGGGGTGTGGGATGGGGGGATTGTGTTTTTGAAGCCTTTGGTTACCAGAGGGAGATATAAGGACGAATCCGTAATTAAAGGGGCTTATTAAAGACAACGGAAAACAAAGCAAAACATAGTGCTCTCAAACAATTGGAAGTGCTCAACATTAAATTTGGAGCAACTGTGCTCTATCTTCATTATCGTGAGAAGATATGAGTGAACATCCATGTTACCTGGTGGATTGTTCCAGCAAGCTTCTCTGTGATGCTGAAGATATGAGAGAAAGCTTCAACACCCCTAGACCTGTGTTAGTCAATGGAAATATAAAGTGAGCCACATGTATGATTTAAAATTTTCTAGCAGCCACGTTAAACGAGAAAGTAGTACAAGTAAAATTAATCTTGATAATATATTTTATTTAACCCAATATATCCAAAATGGTGTCATTTTAACATGTAATTAATATAACAAATTGTTCATGAGATCTTTCACATTCTTTTTTCCGTACTAAGTCTTTGAAATTCCAGATGGATTTTATACTTACGGTGCGTCTCAAGTGCTCGATAACCCTATGTGGTTCATGGCTACCATATTGGACAGCATAGCTCTAGACTGTCTCCCCTAGACTGGATTTGGGGCTCCTAATAAGAGCTCCCACAGAACCTGACCTCTCCTACCACGGAACCAATCATCATTTCTTGTCATGGCTTGTTTGGTTGTGTCTCTCTCATTTGCTTAAGTTTGGTGACAACTGGCAACAGAGTCACTTTGCTCACTGCTGTAACACTAATTTCTGAAACATAGTAGGTCTCAAGAAACATTTATTGATTCAATGGTTAATAAGTAAATGAATGAATGGATGCATTTTCTTTTGTGGAAAGATATACCTTTGTTGGGGACAATCCAGATGCAGGAGATTCTATGGCTGCCCCACCAAGATTCCCTTGGTGCAGCCATCCCACAGCTATTGTGAGTGGTGGCCGTTGGCTGTCCACAGGTGCCCCTCTCCAGAGAATTGTCCTCTGAGGCTGACAGGTGTCACCTTGCATGGGAGGTTAAGACACCTTCCTGATGCCCACAATGACTGACTGGCACTGAGATACAAAAGTCCATCTTCCATGCCTCAGAAGAGAACTCCACTGGGATTTATGCTCCAGAGCCTTTTGTTTGTGGTTCAGACCAGACTTTACCTGGGACCACACCCTTCCCCAACACTGTCCTGCTTCCCTTGCTCCCTTACAGGTTTTTCTGAGACCATTCCCTCAATAAGTCACCTGTACCCAAATCCTTGCCTCAGGCTCTGCTTCTAGTGAACCTGACATAAGACACTACAATTTTCTTTTGTCATATTTTAATCCTTCTTCCTCCCACTCCATTCACTTAACATTTATATCCATTTGTTTCCTACAAAATCTTTCCCAAATGCCTTTCCTTGGTAACCCTTAAACTATCAATACGTTGCTTCAGAAGAACCATTTACCAATACAGCAGAAGCTTTCAAAGGCATCTGGCTTTCCTATCTGGATATTTATTTTGCCCCATGAATGCACCAGTAAATTCTCTGAGTGTGCCAATCAAACAGTTGTGATCAACAGCAAAATCCATAACTGCACAAGTCTACAATTCTCCTGATGATAAAGGGAAGTGATAATTCTGTCTCTCCTCCATGTGGCCCGACTGTAACATGCATGTGACATGACTTCACGAAAATGCATACTTCTCATACTGGTTGCCATCTCAGCTATTTAGGAATAGACAGACAGGCGTATTGAGGGAAATCTTGGAAAGATACTGGATGAAGCAGAGAGAACCATAGTGAATTTGTTCCCTGCTTGGCCAAAACGTGAGAACAAAGAGCAGCTTAGAATCCAAGTGGTGCCCTGAGTGGACTTGCTTTCTCTCATGACTACAGGTTTAAAAAAATGAACGTATCAGTTTATACTCCAAATGACTGATCAATGCCATGAACTAAGTTTCAGGAACTTTGCACTTGCTGCTCCCCCTTCTGGAAACACTTTTCTAAATATTTGCATGGCTGGCTCTCATCCTGGATCATTTGGTTCTCACCTCAATCTAAAACCGCTTCCTTGTCCTTGTGTGATTCTCTAACACCCAACCCTGTTTGATATGCTGGTAGCACTTGGCACTAGCTGGTTATCTTGCGCGCTCACCCTTGTCTGTCTCCCCTCATTAGCAAGTGAGCTTCCTGAGGACAGGCACTTCCTCAGTCTCGTTCACTTCTAAACCCCCAGTGCCTAGAACAGACCCTGACACGCTGCGGTGCTTGACAATCATTTGCTAACTAGACGAGTGACCCAGATCATTTTAGCTAACTCCAAGTCCTTGGTAAGGAGGAGATGCCTCGTGTTGTTTATTGCCGGCTCTGATGACACTGAGCAGAAATCTCAATATGGAACTTACTAGGTGCTATGGGTTCAAAATTCATATGTTGAGACCCTAACTCCCAGTGGGAGGGGACTAGGAGGTGATTAGGTCACGAGGGTGGAGCCCCCATGAGGGGATTAGTGCCCTTATCAGCAGAATCATGAATTTGCTTCCCCTCTCTCTCAGTCTGTATGTGAGGAAACCAGGAATAAAGCCCTCGCCAGAACCCAACCAAGCTGGCACCCTGATCTCAGAATTCCAGCCTCTAGAACAGTGAAAAATAAACTTCTGTGGTTTAGGCGCCCAGTCTATTATATTTTTGTTATAGCAGCCTGAACTAACAAGACACTAGGCAGACACATCAGCTGCATCATGAGCCTTCTCATTGGCAGTCCTGGGAAATGCACTTAAAACAATATGCTAAAACCTCCATCGAAGGATGTGACCCTGTGGCCTTGGCTGTGGCGTTGGAATCTCTCCAGACACAGCCTGGTTTCAAGTCACAGCCCAGCTCGCCTGGGTTTCCACAGAACCAGAGACCTCGGCTGCGCATTCTCTGCTGGGAACAGAAAGGCAAGATGCACAGCGTCTCTGCCCTCCAGGCTGGTGGTCACAAAAGAGCTTGGTTTTCTCATTTCTTCCCCAAGACAGGCGGAGGGTGACAATGAGAAGAGCTGGGATTTCCAGAGGCCAGTTCAGAGCTAGGAGGGAAGGGAAAGTCAGAAGACAGAGGAACACTGACAACCACACCCCTCACCGGAAAGTAGCTCTTAGTTATTTTTCCTCCCGAAGATGCTTCAGACACCAGCGGTGGGAGGGGGATATGTGCGTGACTGTGGGGGGTGTACTTCACACTCAGCATTTTGATGGCAGCACTACTCAGTTTGTGCTTCAAATTTATTCATTCATCCAATAGTTCAATCACCCAACAAATATTTATTGACCACCTGCTCTTTGCCAGATGTCTGGATCTGGTTTTCCTGTCATGGGGAAGCCTTATACTGATTCTTTGGCTTTCTCCTGCTAGGCTTTGGAATAACAAAACTGTACATGTTGAAGGATCTATGAAAGATACTGATGCTTCCCAGAAGGTTAGTGATTCATTCAACAAACATTCATGGCATGACTTCTCCGAGCCAGAAACTGTGCCTGCACAGAAATGATAATGGTGAGGAAACGACAAATAGACAAACAGCCATGGCTTCTGAGCTGATGGAGTTGCTGCTCCGGTGGGACAGACTGGCTTCAGTCACACAATCACGTGAAGAAAAATCAAATTGTAACCATGCTACAAAGAAAAGGTTGACAGTCAAGGTGAGCACGCTGTGAGGGGGCTGGCCCATTCCAGAGGCCAGAGGAGGTTCCCTGAGGACGTGGGCCTTGAGCAGTAGTCTTATGCAGGAATAGAAGTCAACCAGGAGAAATTAGGGGGTGGGGTAGGGTTCAAACTCTGGAGAGATGCCTGCAGGTCCCCCGGGTCTACAGCTATAGAGGACGCTATTCACACTGCATTCTACATGGTCAGTTTGCCTAAGATTGTCAGTGATACCTTGTGACTAGTTGGGCAAATAGCATGTGCACTGGCCATGGGGTGGGGGGTAGGGGTAGAAGGCTGGGGAGCTTAAAGAACTGAGAGATGATGAGTGGGGCTGGAGCACGGAGAGCGAGGGAGAGTCTGGAGCATTCCGAAGAGGCGGACTAAGGGAAGCCACTGGCATCTTTACTTTAAAGAGATTTCCATAGAAAAAGGAGCCTCCCGGTTTTATTTGGCAAGGATGGTTTGCCTGTGCAATGAAGACACAGGGAGCACAGAGCGAAATACTAGGGCCCATCCTTCCCCACATGTTCAATTCTCTTTTATCATTTTGGAAAACAAAGGTGAAAATAATACTGTGACATGATGTAATATAATAGCAATAATTTATTGATGCACACAGAATCTCTAATTCTGATGAGAACCATCCAAGAGAGGTGTCATCACCTCCGTCTTACGGATGGGAAAACAGGCTCAGAAAGGTTGCATAGCGAGCTGGCATAAGGGAGGGGGCGAATGCTACACAGGCTGATCCCTGCACTGCCTGCCTCACAGCCGCTCTGTGTTCCCTTGACTATAACAGCAGCCCACCGTTTCCCCACGGCTGGACTGAAGCCCTCATCTGCTCCCACATACGTCCATTTGTTCCTTTCTTGTTCTTTCCTTTCATATGAACCCACAATTCTTTGTCTCGATCCCTAAGGTCCTGCCTGACCCAGCCCGTCTCCCACTCCGAATTCATCTCCCGCCACTGTCCCCCTCACTCATGTGCCTCCAGCCCCACCAGCAGCCCCTGCACTTGTAGCTCTCTTTCCCGGACATGCTTCCCCTCCATCTCATGTGACTCATCCCCTCACTTCACTCTGCTCTGACGGCCTACTCAAAATACTTGCATGCCCTCCCCCGTCCATCATTCTCTGTTTCTTTGCCTTGCATTATTTTTTCTTTCATGGCACCAAACGGTACCTAAAATTAGAGCATATATTTATGGCCTTCCCTTTATTCTGGAATGTAAGATCCACGAGGGCAAAAACCTTGCTTGTATCCTCAAACACAGCACAGTGCTTGGCACAGAGCAGGGCCTCTGTAGTACCTGTTGAATGAATAAATGAATGAATGAATGAGGAAGCCTAACCTGGTAATGGGGACATGAAAATGCATAAGATTTGGCCCCTGCAAGGACATGTCATTTTGGCACAAACCATTGAGAACTAATGTTTCCCGGACGCAAGGAAGACACCTCAGCGTGTGAAACCTAACTCAGGCCCCTTCCTGTCTCTCAGATCCTGACTCAGAATTGCTGGGCACAATTTTAAAACATCGATGACTCTTACTTAGTGGATGGTGCATTGCTTGTGCGTCTGAATCTGCTGCAGGCAGATACATACATACCCCAGGCATAACATAATTTAAGCAGAAGGCCTGAAGAATCACACCTCCCTTCTACTACCTCCACTCGGGGGGAGTTTAGTGGAAATGGGGTCTGTGTTAACTCCAGAGACTGTCTCTGTCTAGACACGAGCAGCCATTTGGGGAAGACCTTGAACTGTAAGTAGAGTTTATAGAGTCAGCACACCAAGAAGTGTTCGCTGAGATGCCCATTTTGCACCCCAATTTTCCAACATGCTGACTGAGGTGTCCAACAAATACAATTTCACCAGGTGGCAGTGGAAACAAGAGTGGCGGCTACTATTTACTGAGTGCTTGCTGTCTACTCAATAGTTGATCATCTTATTGCATCTTCATAACATACCTGTGAGGGAGGCACTAGCACTGTTTCCACCTTATCGGTGAGGCCTGCAGTTTAGAGGTTATGTGACACATCCCAGATTTGATAGCCAATCAAGCTCAAGGCCAGGTAGAAACACAGGTGTGTCTGGCTCCAAAGCCTGGCTTCTGAGCACTCATCTCAGACTGTCCCTTCACTGGATGCTCTGTGCATACCTGTCCTAAACTCACATATGGCTAATGTGAATAATCCCAAGCACAAATTTTTCAGCAGTCAGAAAAGTAAGAGAGGCTTGGTACCAATGGGGCCACGCATTCATCATCCACTCCAAAAATGTCTGTGGGCCTCTTATTGTCTGCCAGGCATTGTGTTAGGTGTTGAAGAGCCGATGTCGAACAAGAAGCAGATAATCCAGACACTCCTGGATCAGTTGATGGAGTGCAGGCACTGTTGGGGGAAGCAGCCTTATACAAACACGAATACTAATCAGTTTGTGATAAGAGGAGAAGTGGGGCATTGAGAGCATTTAGAAGAGGGGATTAACCTACTCTTAGGGACTGCCAGATTTTGTCATTGTTCAAATACACACTCAAAGTCAACTCTAGGGCACATTTTGTCTGGGTATTAGGATACAGTCTGGGTGCAGAGGAATGTTTTATTTGCCTCTTAAATATTCTGAACCTCTCTTTAGGACTTCTAAATAGTTATATTTACCAAGAGACTTCTATTATCTGAGAGTAGTAAATATATGCACAGCCCAGTCGGACACATGCCAGCAAACAGAACAGGCAGTCAACAATCAGCTAAATTTCAGATACACGAGTGGCTTATAAATAAACATTCGCTACACCTAACAGAGATAAACGAACAATAAGTAAGTGGATTTAATATGGTTAGATACGCAAAACTATTTCAGGGAGATAAACAGCAATGGGATAAAGGATAGCCAAGTATAGAGGGGAACAAATAAACAAATTCTGGAAAGAAAGAGAAGAAAAAATAAGGAAGAAAATTCCCCTGCAGGGACCACTGATAATGTCAACAAGCATCACTCTCCCGTGGTCTCAGTCTCCGTGGAGTCGGCTAATCTGTTGTAAACTATATTCTCTACAGACAGATGTAATACCGGTGAGAACGTTAAGACCACCTATTTCTATTTCTTTGACACTGACTTCTGCAGGCTGCCTCACTGGCAAAGAGGGAATCTGGAGCGCTTATCGAATATGCAATCTCCCTGCAAGCAATGGCTGACTTTCTTAGACTTTGCATAAATCTCAAACTTGCAAACTACGGAACTTGCAAAGTTGACTTGCGCGTTCCACCCTCTTGCCCTGTCCCTGTCCCAGGCCCAAATATGAGGGTTACAGAGGGTCCGATATCTTGGAAGAAGACTATTAAAAAAGAGTAGGTTATTTTCAAGTCCATTCATGTAACCTCAGTAGGTGGGGATTTATGTTATATCAAAAATGAATTTCCTATTTGGATGACCCGTAATCTGAATGGGATTTTAAGGGTGACTGGAATGAAGAATAGAAAAAGTAGAAAAGACAAACGATGGGGGGGGGGGGTAGAAGGGAGAAGTGTCCTTCCGGTAAAAAACAAGCATTACAATGGGTTTAGGGCAGGGCGGTTGCACAGGACCCCACTCTCTGAAAGGGCTCTGAGGTCACTGTCTTAAAGAAATTATTAATAATTGCATCTTTGAATTTGTGTTTTGTAAGTGGAGTCCAAGGGCACATGGAGCATGCGCTAGGGGCTTGTAGCCTTGGCTCATGCTGGTTTCCACCCCCTCCCACATCCCTGGGAAGAGTTCTCAGCTGCTCACTGTCTGCCCCCTGGTGACCAGGTCCCACTGGCTTCCTCCTCCCCAGCTCAGCCCTGTTACTGCCCTCACCCCTGGGGTGGTGACTGGGTCATGTTGGTGGGTGGGGGAAGGTCCACTTTCTGTCATTGCTCTCAGCTCCCAGTGGGGCCCTGGGTATGGGTTGGGGGAAGGTCAGGGTCAGACCCATGCCCTGCAGCATCTTGGGGTGGGGCAAGGTGGTGCCATCCGTTCCTGAGTTGGCAGTGCCAGGTGGTTGGAGGGAGCCTCTTGCCTGCCCCTGATCCAGGTAACAAGTCCATCTGGTACAGAGGTTACAATACTTTGGGGTTTGCCCGTCCACCATGGGTCAGGGTGGTGGGCCCAAGGGAAGGGGAGATTGACTTCTCTGCCCCTGGCCTGGGACCTGCATTTTCATTTTGCACTGAGCACCACAAACTGTGTAGTTGGCTTTGGTTTAAGGAAATAAAGTGTAAAAATTTAGGGCTGTGAATTTCATCTACTCTTCTTAAAATCATCTCTGAGGTAGTCACGGGGGCCATGCACAAATGTTCCAGCTTGCTTCCCTGCAGCCATGTGCTAGAAATGCATTTCACTGCCCCCCTTGAAGTTAGATGTGGCCACCTGACTTGCTTTACGTTCCAGCAGAAGCTTTAATTGCTGATGCACATTTTCTCTCTCTCTGTCATGGCAGTCGCCATGTTTCAAAGGGTGGCTGGTTTATCAGTCAGGGCCCAGAATGAGAATGACAGGGACCATTCCTGGCATGAGGATGAAATCAATCTTTGTTATTTTAAGCCATAGAGATTTAGGAGTTGTTATAGCAAAACCTAGGCTCTGCTGATTGATATGATCTCCATGTTGAATGGTTCTTCCTAGCACACTTTTCTGGAAAATAATAGAAGCTTAGTAGATGTATATTGAATGAATGAATGACCTTCTCCTGGCCAAATCCAATAGTCTTCGGTAGATACATTATGTAGACATATTCTTCTTTGCTCAGTGGACCCGGCTAGACAATTTCCCTTCATCTCAAACCATCATCTTGATTTCTTAACTTCTCTGCTTGACCTCATACTTCTCTCTTGACTCTTTCTTTATCTCCTGCATGGGTTCCTCTTTTTCCTTCCTCTTTCCTTTATTTGTATTTCTCTTTATAGACAGCTTTTTGAAAACCAGATGTATGTGGCTGGCTCCTGAAACTGCAACTCAGATCCACTCCTCTACCCTCCATGTCATCTCTTACCTTCAATGGTACAGAATCTATTTAGATGTCTGCCTGCATCTGACGCAATACGCCAAAAACGGGACTCAGCGTCATCTTCCGAACCATTTCCCCAAGTCTCTGCCTCCATCGATGTATCAGAGGCACCACCAACCCTCAAGCTCTTTCTGTAGCTTTATTTTAGGTTTTGCACCTGCTTTAAAATTTTTTATTTTAGTTTTATCTGTCCCCAAACTTTCCTCTGCAATATCTTTTGGATTCACT
This sequence comes from Tapirus indicus, assembly GCA_031878705.1. Classification (NCBI taxonomy): domain Eukaryota; kingdom Metazoa; phylum Chordata; class Mammalia; order Perissodactyla; family Tapiridae; genus Tapirus; species Tapirus indicus. Next base: position 51,098,354 of record CM062929.1, read on the forward strand.
ATGGTCTCAGTTTCCAGACCTCACCACCACATTGCCGGGACTCTTTAGCTCATGTCCCAACTGCTTGAACAGATATCAACCTGCCTTCCGTGCTTATAACATCCGTTTTTATATTTTTATTATGTAACTAGATCCTGTTATAGAACAATGATTCTCAACTAGCATGCCACCAAGTATTGATTAATGCATAACATGTTTTTTTGCTCTTAGAATTCTGGATCCAAACACTCTCTCAGATGGAACATTAAGTTCTAAAGGTCATGCTACAAGGTATAGAGAAGAACAGAACTGCGGTGAGTAAGAACAGCAAGCTGGGACCAGAGGAAGTGGGAAAGTTACTGGAACGTGTGTGGAAATTTGGCTGTAGGCGTGAGGGCCAGGGTGGAGTGGGAAATATAAATTTGGCTGTCTTTGTTTCATGCGATCATAACTTATCTAGGAACAGCACAACAGGGGTGGCAGCCTCAGCTGCCTGGAGGGGCCAGGCAGGTAGCAGAATTCAGCGAAGGGGGCTGTAGATAAGGATGAACTTGGGGGTGTCCTGACTGAGGGAGCAATACTCTCAGCTCCAGCTGGCCATGGTCACATGGAAACATAGGTCTGGTGTGGTGAGATTGCTCTGACTTTCCAAAGCAGCCACAAATAGGGATTTTTTGGTGAAAAAAATTGAAATGTGGAAACCATCTTTTTTTTAATATAGTGAGGCTATAACAGAACATTTCTGTGGGCCAAGCCCTGCTTGCAGGATCTAATTTTCAGATCTCTGGGTCTAAAGAGATGAGATGAGATGAGAACCCAGGACAGACAGAGTCCTAGGGAGCCATGACATTTATGGAGTCATCCAAACAAGAGCAGAGGGAAAGCATACTCACAGAGGGGGGGAAGAAGAATGACATTAAACGTCACAACGTAGACCAGGAGTGAATTTCTAGAACTCTGAGCTTCTGTTTCCATCATAATCAGAAAAATGACAGCAAGAGCAACCACATCAACAACCAAAGAACAATTCTTTTAAAAGGGGAGATGCCCAAAAAACTCCATTGTAAACTTGAAACTAAAAGAAAGGAAGAATCAAAAGGTTAGGTACAATATTGTAGCACATTCCAGTGGGATGAGCATAGAAGAGAGGTCACTGGACAGACATCGCCGTTACAAAACCACCAGGGAGCAGCTGGGGTTGGGAAAGGCAAAGTGAAAGAGATGGGGAGTGAGTAGGAGGTGAGGAATCGCAGGGAAACAATGATGACTCTTTCAAAGAGGCTGGTGATGAAAGATGGGAGAGAGGTGAGGGTGCTCGAACAGGAAGCGCTTGTGCAGAGAAAAACAGAGAGACAGACAGACAGATGACATGCAATGGAGACAGACACATGCCCCCATGAAATTATTAGTGGACAGTAGGTGAGCACTTCCTGTGAGCCAACAATCTCCTAAGAGCTTTACCTCTAACTCATTTTATCCTCACAAAACACTAAGAGGTAGGTAGAACATTTACATCCATTTTAAGATGAAGCAACCAAGGCATGGAAGTGCAATTATATCTTTAAATTATTTATCTATTTATTTATTTAAAAGAGATATTTAAGAATGCTTGAAAGGAGAGGGGAGAAGTTGGGAGAAGAGAGGGTGAGAATTCAGAGGCCCATTTGAAGCACCTCCAGTTAGAAAGAGAGAATGCAAAAATCCTAATAAGTGTCATGAGTCCTTTGGGGGTGGGTGTCAAAAGGGAGAGTTGTATTTTCTTCGGAAACTACAGGAAAGAAAGAGAAAGAAACCAACAGTATGAAATTATTGGCAAAGAAGGAGGCTGAAGGAAGAGCCTGAACAGTCTCTTTGCTTTTGTTTCTTCAATAAATCACACTGGATGTGGGGCTCTGTTACTCTTGAGGATACGACACAGAGTCTTGGTTGTGGGAGAACTTAAATTAATCATAAGACAGGTCTTGGATATTGAGGAGAGATTAATCATCTAGAAATAAACCAAGGATGGATTATTTCATATCTTTGGGTTACGATCAAATATGCATCCAACCCCACCAGAATATTGGAGCCATATGGAATCCTTTTTGGTGCACCTGGTAACAGAGCCTTCCCAAAAGGGATGCTCTCAAGTTATCGTCTCCAGTCTTGATGCTCAGAGATTATCCTCAGAACTCGTGGACTGTCTGTGCTGCCCTTTGCTTTGCCAATAACACATGCCCTCTTCCAGCTGGGATTGTAAACACCTAGCCTTCCCCTCAGAGTGACTTGTTTTTAAGAGTTGTGGAATGTGGAATAAAAATACGACCCTTTCACTTAAAAAAGAAAAATCCCTCCATGTGCATAATTTACATTATCCAGAACATGACAGAAAGCATGGAGGAAAATAATTCTCTTACTCTCCTCATAAAAATGGCAGCATTTTCAAACTCAGGCACTTTAAGGCTCTGCACAATACCCAGGAGCTTCTATACTTTTTGCTGGTTTATTCCAATGTTGTGGTTCTCAAAATGAGTGAGTATAAACATGAGTTCGGATGCTTTTAAAAATTCAGATTTTGGGGCTGGTCTGGTGGCGTAGTGGTTAAGTACGTGTGCTCTGCTTCGGCAGCCCAGGGTTTGCAGGTTCGGATCCCAGGTGTGGACCCACACACCGCTTATCAAGTCATGCTGTGGCAGTCATCCCGGATATAAACTTGAGGAAGATGGGCATGGATATTAGCCCAGGGCCAATCTTCCTCAGCAGAAAGAGGAGGATTGACAGCAGGTATTAGCTCAGAGCTAATCTTCCTCACACACAAAAAATTAAATAAATTCAGATTTTTCAGGCCCTACCACCAGAATTTCTGATTAAGTCTGAGCCAAGGTCTAGAAATCTACATTTTAATTAAGCTCCCCAGCTGGACCTTAAATTATATTTCTAAAAACAATCTTCCACAATTCCCGAAGAACAAGAAATTTTATTCTGAACTGTACTGGTAGGAGATGAAGGGCCTGGCTTTGAGAAATCAGCATTTGCAAAAGCCACACTCTCCTTAACCGAAGGATGTAAGGGACTAGGGGTCAGAAGGAGAGAGGCGTTTCTGAAAAAGACTTTCCTTTCATGAAATGAGAAGAATTCAAATCAACAAATATTAGATGGGGGTTCCCTACACACCAGAGATGAAGAGGATGTGGTCCCCATTCATGGTCTCTTGGGAGGACGTGTGTGTCCCACACACCTGCCCATGCATGCACACACTCACACACATAAGCATTAACTATAATTATGACAACTATTTGCCCTGGCTTTTCAGGCTGCTCACATTTCAGAACTCTGGCCCGTTGTCCCAGGCCTGTTACATGACATGTCCTGATTTTGGTTCAGAAAATGTAGTCAATAAAAGTATGCTACAAAGAAAACTGAGACGGACGTACAAACCAGGTCTGCAGAGAAGGAAGAGACCTTCTGATCAGAGGATACCACTAACAGGTAACATAGATGGTACTGTATTTATTACACGCCAGGTGTTTTTCTCATGAATCCGCACAATAACCCTATGAAGTAGTTTCCACTATGATATCCGTTTTACAGATGAGGAAACCGAGGCACAAAGAGGTCAAAGTAACTTGCCCAAGGTCATACAGCTAGCATGTGGAGGACAAGGAAGTCAACCCAGTATGTTCCCAAGTTCATGTTCTCAACCATGATGATATACTTGAAGGCTTCTGAAAATGAGTTCACTGGGACTAGGTCTTGAAGGAAGTGGATTTGGGCAGACAGGGACCAGTGGGAGGTCAAGTCACTAGACTGTCAATAGTCCAGGTCCTGTTGTAGGCACTGGGGACATTGCAGTGAACAGGGCCTACAAGGGAAAAGCAATAAGGAAGACACAGGGAAGACAACTGCTCCTGGGACATTTTAGAAAGTGTGAGAGGAACACATAGGGTTCGTGTCAAAGGATGGTAAATGGATGGCCAAAGGAGATTTGATCAAGACCCTTGGGCATTTGGGGGTGACGGAACTTTCCTATGGGCATCAAGTTATCTTTAAAGCCGTGGTTCTCAACGGGGGGAGATTTTGCCCTTCAGGGGATATTTGGCAATATCTAGAGACATTTTTGTTGTCAAAACATGGCAAGGTGGGGTGTTACCGGCATCTAGTGGGTCAGGGATGCTGCTAAACATCCTACAGTGCACGGACAGCCTCCTAAACAAGGAATGATCCAGTCCCAAATGTCAATAGTGTTGAGGTGGAGAAACTTTGCTTTAAAGGCTTTTGAGCGAGGAATGACAAGGCTGGAGATGGATTGAAAAGGCACTGCAAGTTTCATGAGGCTACAGAAATGGGCTTTGGGTCTGCGGTCCTGTCTCTCCTTAGTTCTCAGGCACCATTTCATTAACTAGCTTCTCTGGAGTGACTCTACTTTGAATATTGCATCTTCGAATGTAGAAATCTTTAACCAAATGTGACTTTGTCTTTTTGCGTTAGGATATTGTTATTCTGCTGATGCCAATAATTAACCTTTGTTGAATAGGAACCCTTCCCTGGAGAAGAGCCCGGCTTCATTTTCTTCGAAGAAACCTCTGCTGGGAAGGGTGGGATTCATCTTCTCCCCAAACACGCACAGAAATGCTAACAGGACGGGGCAACCGCAGTGGCTCTGACGCTTTGCATATTTACATCTGAGACCTTTGTATGAACTGTTACTTTAAAAAAGAATGATCCGTTCATCTTTAGAAGGAAGTGATTGATCGCTGCCAGTTGGGCATTCCTTCATTCTGGGCTTCCTCTTAGCCTCCGCAATCAGTTCTTCATGAACACCAGTCTGCTATTAAAGAATGGTATTTATCATAAGCCAAGCAATGAGGAGGCAGCATTGGATAGGCACAATACCATACTTCAATCCACAGTGTCCTTTTTGTTCAACTTGATCTGCCGCGGCGTTAATATTTGAGAAAAAACACACAAAGACTTTGGTAAATATTAATCAGACATGCCCGGCCCCTTTCCCGACTCAATTACCCATTACTGGGCACTCCAGGTGACAATGTCTTGCTAAACCTCCTATTTGCTTAATATGCAAGTGGAAAGTACTTTCTGTGGATTGCAAGGAGTGCTCTTAGCAGCCTAAGTGGTCTGTAACAGTGGGGGAACTTTCTTCCTCTCTTTCCCCACCCCTCTGATATTAAGTGTTCTTCCATGTCTTCTAGCATCTGAGTGTGAGTCCAGCCCCCTACTTGACTGCTTTCCTGGTGGGTTATAACTTTTGCAGACGTGTTCAGGTGACTTGAGATACGCAGAATTAATAGCACGTGTGCCCAATGGTCAACATACCCCACAGCCCGTGGATCATGGCACCTCTACAGGGTGCAATCTCTTTGAACTCAGAAGTCCATTTCCTTCCACTTCAGATCTCATCAGACCATGCAAATTGCCATCAACCTTTCCACACTGGCTGAAGCAGGTCTAAGTCATGATCTCCCTTATTATCAGTGAAGTCATTAAAAGTCCATCAGATCAATTGGGCTCTGACATAACATTAAAAACGTTCTTGGGTGAAATCTATTTCTCCACTCCCATAACCAGTGTAAGTTCAAAGAGGCTCATAATGAAATCTTGTCCCACACGTGTCAGCTCCTCAAGTTAACAATGAATATTAAAATCTAGGTGGCAAGAGCTGGATTCATCATGGAACATCAAAATCTGAACCGGAAAGGCTATGCTACTGAGAGCCACTAGCTTCATATAAACAGCAAATATTCAATCGGACTCTGAAGACGTAAGGGGCAAGTCTTCGTCGCACGCTTCCTGGAGGCCAGGTCAGTCTACCTACGTGCCTGGAATTATCGGCAGCAGAATGAAGAAGTGAGATGATTTTTAACTAAGTTACTAGGTGTGCTAGTAACTTGAGTTATTCTACACTTCCATCCCTGTTTCAAAACCAGGCTGAATCTCTCAGCTTTTCCTAGAAATTGGACAAAATGTTTTCCACAAAACAATTTCTTGGCATCTGTACGACATTATGTCTGTCCTCCATAAAAGCAATCAATGTATGAATATGTATTAGATATTTGGCATATTTTAATTTTGTGAAAGGGCCATCTATGAACTCTCCCTTAAGCATCCCATCAGAGGATTTTTTAATGAGAAACCCCTGGTGACTTTGCTGTCTGCTGAGCATTTGGGAAAAAAAGAGAGAGGTAGAGAAAGACATCGTTTTGCAGAGATACGGGCAAATCAAACCAACAAAAGAATGATGTTTCTCAATATACTCGGGAGGTAAATTCTTGCATAACAACTTGTTGTTAGGTCACTTCTTTCTATTCCTACATGTAGCAAGTTGGACCTTCTACATCAGGGCTTTTGAACTTTTGTATTTGACCCATAATAAGAAACACATTTGATATTATAAACCAGTACACATGTTTATACGTATAAAAAAAAACTATTTAAAATATTACTTCCCTTGCTACATGTGAAAGGTACTCAGATATATTTTATTCTATTTTTTCAAATGCTAGTCATAACCCACAAAATTGATTGCACTAATGATTCTTGATCCATAATTTGAAAAACCATGCTCTATCCTAAGATACATGAGCTGCTCAACTCAAAACCCAAGAGGTATTCTTCATTCTAGCATAATTACTTTTTTTACATATCAATTAATATTAGGGGGAGTCACTTATGAAGTATTTGTGTTATACCAGGATTTAGAAACACTAGTGTAGACTCAAAAACATGTTTTCAGTTAAGCAAGTGGTAGACATCCTTAGAGTTGACACAGGTTGTTTCTCCTGTCTGTCAATTGTATCCTTCACCATTCATGGTTTTATTACAGGGATTTCTTTCCTTTTCTCCTTCCTCCTTCCTCCCTCCCTCCCTCCCTTCCTTTTCTTTCTTTTTTTAAAACTCAAGCTGGGTCTCCATGACAAAAAGTGAAAAATAGATTTAATTGTCTAAATGTTTCCAAATATACAGATGCTTTGTCACAATAACCACCTCGCCCCGCAGACTTGAGTCACTTCTCATGCAGATGTTTTGGTGTGGTGCCCACTGAGCCTCAGGTAGGGGAATTCTGATGATGCTTCTTGAGCTATGGTTGCACACATATTGTACATTATTTATCTAATATAGGAAACCAGTTCCCATCAAAATGCAATTCTAGAGGGAAATTTCTCATTGCCTGGAAGGTTAGGTTCTGGAAACTTGCCATAACACCATTAGGTATTGAATAGAATTTGGGATAAAGTAGGTTCATCTTGGAAACCAGCCAAAAGATTTAGTTACTTATTATTGCAAAAAGATGCCTTCGTGGTGCTGTTCCAACAACGAGGGCAACTTTCTAAGGAGGTACCGAAAGAGGTTACTTTAAAACTAAAAATAAAATGTAATAACTTCAAAATAGTAATCAATATTCACTTATCTGGTTCATGCATTTTACTTTTACTTCTTTTTTCATATAAGATAAAATGGTTGAACCTCATCATGAATGTGACCCTCTAAGGAAATTCAATGGAAAACTATTTGAAACTCCATGTTGCCAAAACAAATTGATGATGAGTTTTTCAGCTCAATCCTTGTATTGAATTACAAAGTATATTAGCAGAAGACAAAAAAGAGGTGATTACAATATGATTTGACAGACGATAAAGAAGAGGAAGACAGTCAATTGAACCATGCTATTGAAATTCTCAAGGGTGGGAAGCTCTGGTTTCCACAAACTCTCCAAGTTTTAAAATCAAGAATGGATAGAGGTTGGATTAAATTAAAGATTTGCCTTAATTGTACTCTTTGAATGTCAAGAACACAGATATTTAAAATGCAGAATGTAACCACAGGCCCACTTAGAGCCAGTTTGAACAGACCCCATCTCTTATCAACAGTGATTAAGGATTGTCTTTCAGAAAAACCGCAGAGTCATGCAGCCAGGGCATGCGCAAAAGAAGAAATCGTGACCTGAAACGACCTCGGAACTAAAGACCCTCCTCCCCACAGAACCCAAGGACCGGGACACGACCGGAACTTGAAAGCCGGACTCTTCTCAGAAGCAAGGGGTCCCTCATCCAGGAAGATCCGATGTCAAAATTCCTCCCTCACCTCATATGAAAATATTTAGAACCCCATCATAAATGCTTAGAATCTCATCATAAATGTATAAAACTTTACCATAAATACCTGATGCCCACCAATCAAGAACCTGTTCCACCAGCATTTCCGTGTGCCAACCTGTTCTCCCCAACCTCTTAAATTTTGTCCCGGATCCTGAATCAGAGAGACAGAGCTGAGGGCACACGCCCCTGGTCTCCCTGGAGATCGATCTCGCAGAATAAAGCTGATTTCTCCCCTCAAAGGCTGGTGCCATAATTAATTGGCTTGTTTATGCTCATCGGGCAGAGAACCCCAATTTTGATTGGTAACAAGAACATTTTCTTGGTTTCTACCAAGAATAATGATGGGATATTAAAAGTCCTTGAGATTATTGGCTCTCCCTGAGATTTGCAAGGCAATAAGGAATAAATTGATGTAAATGATAAGAAAAATCATCCCCCCCTTCCTTTTCATTATTAATGACCAAATATTATTAAATCAATAATTTTGGTGATGATCCGAACAGGTTATTAAATATCATGAATTATTAACCAAAAAGTTAGAGCTACAAAAATAATTCAAGTTAATGGGAATCTTTGGATTTCTAATGAAATACCCAGTCACTGACAAAACATCTCTGTTAGGATTTTTGGAACATGAAAAAGCAGAGACCACAGATGTCCTTAAGGAAGAGAACAACATTCCTTGCTGGATTACAGGAAATTAAAAAACCAGATATCCATGATCAAAATAATAGGAGATTAAATAGACCAAGTAAAAGGCGCCAATGGCTATAGGGTATTCAATTTCTCCCTGCCAGCCCCGTCTCCCCCCCCCCCAATTAATATTGCACCAATTGTTTTGAAAAACTCAAAAAATTGGGAAACAGCCATGGATTTGTCAATGCTGGGTGTGCCTCCAGCGAGGGGAGTTGGCATAAAGCAATTAGTCTGTGGCTGCTGGCCAGTAGCACTATCTGTTCCAATTACTTTGCCTTAAGCAAGGTGTGCGTGGAAGAGTATTTTGTCCAGAGGTTATACAATAAAAGGCAGTGGAATGTGATTTAATTTAGAAGGGACAAGGAGACAGGAGAGAAGGGTTGGGGGCTGAGATCCCAAGCAAAGAAGGTTTGATAGGCTCTGACCCTTTTGTGAAATCATAGTTACCATCCTTGGGAACGTTGACACAAACAAACCACGGATCTCAGCTGTCAGAGAAACTGAAGGCAAACAGATGCCCCTCCCTCCCCCCCTCTCTCTTTGCATACCTTCTCCACTGCAGGCTTCCTGCTAACAGGATTGTGCCAAAAAGCATTATCCGTGGTAGAATTTCCCAATATGAAAGTGACTCCATTATTGAAGAGTTTAATGACATGTACTTTTTTTTTTTTTTAACCATTTAGTGCAATGTGAGCCCCGAATGCTGATGGGGGAAAGAAAGTCACAGCCAACAAGGGATTTAGACTTTTGCAAAACCAGACAGGTGGGTCAGGCGCTGGGCAGTGACCTGGAAAACAGGAATGCGGAGGAGCTTCCCTCTGTAGAAATGAAGGGGGTGCATTTGAGACCGTTTGCAAAGGGGTTACGAGGGCTGGCGCCGGGATCAGAGTGCGTATTGGGGCTCCATCTTTTACTATCTTTGGGATCTCAAGCAAGTTACTTAATTTCAGTGAGTTTTCAGGGTTAATAATAACACATACTTCCAACAGCGGTTGTGGGCTGGATCTTAATCACCAGATTTCCAAAAGCCAGCACTCGGCAGCGCCTCAGCCCAGTGCCAGGCACTGAGTGTTCATTCCCTCGGTAAATACTGAGTGGAACCTTCTATGTGCCCTTCACTGCTTTTGCAGACAGATCCCGGCTGTCATGACCTTTACAGGCTAGTCGGGGGAGATGAGAGTAAGTAAGTGAGCAACAGCAGCAAAATATACATGATATTTTCAAGTAGTCATAAGCACTATGAAGAAAATAAAACAGATTGTGGTAGCAAGTGATCAGGAGGGGGACAATTTTTATTTCAGATGTGAAAAATTAGGGAAGGCTTCCTGCTGGAGGTCAAGACTAAGCTAGAACTTGGAGAGGACGTAGCTGTTGGAAGAAGAAAGGGGGTGGAAGACTATTCTCAGATGAGAGGATTGCAAAAGTGAAGTCTCTCCATAAATGTTGGACGATGATAATGATAATGATTATGATTTTTATTATTAAATTGGGAGTTGGGACGTGCAAGCCCAGGTCCTATGAAAAACTTGCCTTTGAGAGAAACTTAGAGCTGGGTTATTCACACCTTGCCCTCACTCAAAGGGCTTGCCTGCTGCCTATAAGTCCTCCTCCTTCCCCTGGTGCTCAGTCAAAAAGCATCATTTCACTACTTCTCAGACTCATTGGGGAGGGGGTTGTCATCCATTTACCCCCAGACTAGAACTGTTTGTACCTCCACAAGATGGCACTGGAGGTGGTCCAAGCACACAGGCACAGACGCACTGGCAGTTAAATCATGCTAAGATATAACAGTAAGTAAATATGCCCAGAGAGGGAATTTTAGCCATCCAAGGACACAGAAAAACCACAACCCTGGCCTCAGAACTGCATTCCTCATATATCTAACCCATGTTCTTATGCTATAGGATAAACTAAATAAATCAAGAGACTCTTGGGATAGATCAGGAATAAGCCTGCAATAAATTCTGTTAAACTTACTTGTCAGTGCCTTGCCTGGAAACTTCACTTCTTTTTGGAAATTAAAAAATATTATTGAATGCTGTGGAGATGTGGCAGGAACTGAGAAGAAAATTCTCCCCGGAATTTCTACCTAATTTTTGAGGAGGTTAAATAATTGGAGACAATTCAGTTTTGTGGAGATCTCTCATGTGTTGGATTTAAATGGGATAAAAAGAACTTTCTTTACTATACGTTACACATTCACAATTTTATTAACTTAAAAACGGTCTGCAGCTGCTCATCTCGGCCTTCTTTAGTTGTTGAATTACTAATTGCTAACACAGTGCACAAAGCAAGCATGAAATAAACATTAGGTGAATGAATGAAGAATGAATGAAATGGTATGGAATCCCGTAAATTTGTCACATATGGCAACTATATTGTTTTGAGTGTTTCTTGTGTGCTAAATGTTTTACATAGATTATCTAATTTACTACCTAAGATGTAGGTTTTCCTGTATTTTGCAGATGAGTGAGCTGAGTCGAGCAATGTTCAATAGTCAACCAATATTTATTAAGCACCGACTACGTGCCAGGCACACACAGTAAGTGGCTGTTTAGGTTTGTCTGACTCCAGATCTAGGCTCTTAACCACAATGCTCTGCTGGTTCTGAATGGAAGATGCTGGAAGCCAAGTTTACCAGACTCTAAATCTGACTTAGCTTCCCACTGATTCCAAGGAACATCAGTGTCAGACAAACATGGGAAAATGAAGGATTCTCATTGTATGCGTCCACATCATCAGCAGTATCATATTTCTGCACGTCCACGCATGTGCGTCTAGAAAGCTACACTAGTCATGGTCTGGCCTATGTTTTTCATTAAATCTAACAAGCATTTTCATTACAACATGCAGGCCAAACTTTAGAGCAACGATTTTCCATCTGGTAGCCAGACATTAGGACACATTTTAAGCAACTAACTGGACACGCTGCATGGATCCCTTGGGCCAGACGGAAACTGGAAATAGAACAAGTGTGATCTGGGAGTCTTGAGGCAGCATTTCTGGACTGAGAGATGAAGGCCAAAGGAGATGGGGATGCTCTCCCGCTCTCTGCTTGCTCAGGAAATTGGAGTTGCTAATAACAGTCATGTGGGTATCATATGAGGCCTGGGTTCAGGCACCTCAAACTTTTTCCTGGACAGATTGGGCAGCACCCCTTTATTTTTATTGGGAAAATTATGAGACCAGCCTTAGGGAATAAAATATAGCAAGAGAATTATTATTGCCCCCGGATGGGTTTAAATCAACGGTTCTCCACCAGGGGCAATCTTGGCAATGTTTGGGAACATTTTTGATTCACACAACTGGGAAGTGGTGCTATTCTCTGGTGTGTTGAGGCTGGGAATACTACTACACATCCCACACCGCACAGGACAGCCCCCCACAACAGAGGATTATGTGGCCCCCGATGTCACAGTGTCGAATTAGGAAACCTGGTTTAAATGATGATGACGATGCTTGTGATCATGATGACAGAAACAATTAGAGCTTCTATTTATTGAGTGATCCTCTCAAGCCTGCCTCTTTGCTAACTAGTCATCATTCATTATCACTTAAATCTCACATTAACTTCCAAATTGCCTTTATTTTACAGGAGGAAGAAAGACCCAGACTCCAAGATGTTAAGTAACCTGCCCAAGGTAACAGACCAAGAATGTGGCAAAACCAAGATTCAAACCTGGAACTGCCTGACCCCAGGACTCTTAAACACTAGACCAGGCTGCCTGATTCCGCTTCTGCTGATAGGTTTGGCTGGGCCCCTCGGGCTCTGAAGACCTTCCCCAGGCTTCCTCGGAGAAGGCACGAGAAAATGAAGACTTTGAATCCCTTGCTGAAAGGCTGTCAACCACAGCCCTAGAAACTGCTTTCTCCTTTTCCCATCCTTTCCCAGTGAATGAGGAGGTAATAACGCTCTGATCACCATCCTCAAACTGTAACCAGTCACAGTGGCTCTCAGCCTGGGGTGACTTTGGCCCCCAGGGGACATTTTTGGTTGTCACAGTTGGGGTGGGAGGGAAGGGAGCCACTACTGGTGCCTGGCGGGTAGAGACCAGGGATGTTGCTAAAGATCTTACAATGCACAGAACAGCCCCTGCAACAAAGAATTATCTGGCCCCAAATGTCAACAGTGTTGAGGCTGAGAAACCTGCAGTAGAAACAAAGTGGAAAATCAAGCCTGCTTTTTATAGAGTGCAAATGTGTGGTTATTGTCACTTTGCCCTGTCATCCATTCACCCTGCCTCTGATAGCAGCTTCTGATCTTGTTTCGGGATCGCCACTCAGAGCCCATGTAATTCTGGAAGAGCTGGCTAGCTCCCCACCAGCTCCAGGGATGGCACATTCTAAACTTGACTCATCAGAGCACCCCATTTGTCTGGCAAAAGGGAGTGGTTGGGCCTGACACCAGCACAGTCAATTAGATGTCGTGAGACGGGGACTGGAACTTCTGAGAGAGAGGTCAGATCCTTGAGTCGAGGCTAACTCCGGAGAGGATACGAAGCTGGGGCTTCTGATGGCCATCTGGTCACCATGAACACAAAGACTGCCTCAGGATGGAGCCAACATGGCAGAAGTGGACCAGAGAAATATATAGAGAGAAACCAAGGCTTTGTGGTACAATTTGAGCTCTTGAACTAGTAATACCTGAAGCCCGATTATCCTGGACTTTTGATTTTCATTTTGTGTTGCATTTTCTGCCCCCTGCAACCAGAAGAGGCCTGAGGTAAGGAGAGGACAAACGACTTTCATTGAAAAACAAAAATAAAAAGATAGCTGCAAATTCCTTTGCATTCTCTACAGCAGATTTCATAATGCAATATGCAAATCTGACAGAGGGATATCTAAGAGAACAGCCACCGGCTATTCATAACATGAGAAAAAGCTGGCAGCCCTGATTTCTGGAAGTCAGTTACAGAGAGCTGTAGGTTTCATCTACCTTGTCAAGAGTCTAGGTGTTCTGGGAGAGCAGTAGCATTCTGATGCCTGTTATAATGACATCCATGATGCAGATGTTCATGTCAGACTCTCAGCCGACTTGTGTGCAAAGTTAGTAAGAGGATGCCAGGCAGATGCATAGTGGGGAGAAAAGCCCATGAATGTACTCCTGGATCAATTTGGGAATTGCACTGGGAGTCACCTCAGGGATCTTCTGGGGAGAAAATGTTCTAACCTGCACCAAATCCGGGACCCACATATAGAACTTTCACCCAGGTGCAGAGTCTGATGGATGTTACTCAAGGATTATTGTAGCAATGATTCCCAAAGTGTGGCTCGTGGACCAGAAGTGGCAAGCAAGATGTTTTAGTGGGTCCTTGAGCAAATATTTTTAAAATCTTAATAGTCATGAGATTTTTTTTTTTTGCAGGGGAAGATTCTCCCTAAGCTGACATCTGTTGCCAATCTTCCTCCTTTTTTCCTTCCTTCCAGCCCCCCCACCCCCAAAGCACCAGTACATAGTTGTGTATAGTTGTAAGTTCTTCTGGTTCTTCTATGTGAGCCACCACCACAGCATGGCTACTGACAGACGAGTGGTGTGGTTCCACACCTGGGAACTGAGCCTGGGCTGCTGAAGCAGAGCATGCCAAACTTTAACTGCTAGGCCATCAGGGCTGGCTCGTCAGACCATTGGAGTTTTTGTGTGCGTGCGTGTGTGTGTGTGAGGAAGACCAGCCCTGAGCTAACATCTGTTGCCAATGTACCTCTTTTTGCTGAGGAAGACTGGCCCTGGGCTAACATCCGTGCCCATCTTCCTCTACTTTATATGGGACGCCGCCACGGCATGGCTCGACAAGCGGTGCATCAGTCCGTGCCCGGGATCCGAACCTGCAAACCCTAGGCCACCAGAAGCGGAGCAGGCAAACTTAACTGCTACACCACTGGGCCAGGCCCTCATGAGACTGTTTTTAATGAGAAAGGAAATAAAAACATAACTAGCATATCAAACACGGGATTTAGTGACATTTATTGCTTAGTCCAGGAGTCAGCAAATGTTTTCCATAAAGGACCAGAAAGTAAATATTTTCAGATTTGTGGGCCAGACGTCTCTACTCAACTACTCAACTCTGTTGTGGTAGTGTGAAAGCATTCATGGACAAATGTGTGTGTGGCTGTGTTTCAAATAAAACTTTATTTACAAGAACAGGTGGAGGGCCAAATTCAGCTGGAGGGCTGTAGTTTGTTAATTCCTGGCTTAATAGGAAACTAAGTAAAAAAGAAGAGAAGTAAAAAATTTAAAAATATAATCCAAGTGGTACATAGATATGGTAAAAAGCATGAAGTAGTTTAAAGATTTTTGTAGAATGGTGAAATCTAGATTGGGTCCTATACTCTCAGTATTACATTCATGACGATGATAGTGATAGTAATAATAATAATAAATTGTTGAATCATTTTTTTCTTTTATTTAGCATGTGTTTTTTGAGTGTCTATATGCGCCAGAACATTGTACAAAACACTGTGATTTCAATTGTGCATATGACAGTATAGTCTGTCCCTGATGAAGTGTGCTAAGAGCTATGAAGGAAATAGTTACTGGCAGGAGAATAACGAAAGCTTTTCTGAGGAAGCAACATATAAGCAAACACCAAAGGATGAGAAGAAACCAGCCTTGAGAAAAGCTAGGGGAATAGCTTTCTGGAAAAGAGGAAAAAGGGTGTAAAAATGTCCTGAGGCATGAAAGAGCTCCATGTGCTGCTTCTGTGTGACTGGAGCCCACCCAGGGAGAGCGGGGGAGAGCAGCACCCACCAGGTTGGAAAAGTAAGCACAGGCTGGATCAGGCCATGGTGAAAGTCATGGGAAACCTCAAAAGGCTTTAAACAGAAGAGAGACTTGAGCTAATTTCCATGGTAAGGTTGCTCTTACTTCTCTGCGGGCAATGGATTGGAGGGGGAATAAAGGTCAAGGGATTTTAACTCAACAACCATAGCAACACAGCAACAATAGCTTCTTACATTGGATGGGAACTTATTGTGTCAGATCTGTGCTAGTCACTTTGAGCATTACTCATTAGATTCTCCCAGTAATCTACTGCACGGGGTATATAATTATTTCCATTTTACAAAAGTCAAAACTGATGACCTGAGAGGTACATTAAGATGGCCAGGTTTTCAGAGCTAGAGAGCATCAGAGCCAAGATGTGGCCCAGGGCTGTACGATTCCAAGGGTCAAACTCTTATCTTCTATTTCAGGGGTTGGCAAACTATAGCCCAAAGGCCAAATCTGGCCCACTACTTGTTTTATAAATAAAGTTTTATTGGAAAACAGCTGCCGTCATTTGTTTACATAGTCCTTAGCTGCTTTCCAGCTGAGTAATTGCTACACAGTAATTGCTATATGACCTGCAAAGCCAAAACTATATACTATCTGGCTCTCTACAGAAGGTTTGCCAGGCCTTGTTCTATGCTATATGGACATGAAGCTCTTTCTTGCCAGTAGAATGTTCAAAATGAACACGATATGACTGAGAAACTTTATCATCAGTTTCACTGTCCCAGAATGTCATTCTTACCACCGCTTCTCAGATCCTTTTCCCACTCTGTTCTCATGCAGTATTTTATCTTATTTTTACTTAGGACTTAAAAATGATTTTTAAAAAGATATAGCAATATACAAATACAATTGGGAGAGAAATGTTTCCAAGAAGTGTTTCAGAAGGAACTAATGACATAGCATGTGAGAGTCAGCATTCATACAAGGGAATATAATTTCCTTTTTCCCCTGGCTAACATTTGTCCCCCAGGTAATGCCTTGTTTGTTAGGCTGTCTTGAGGGAAAAATAGACTAGCAACCCACACACTTTCTCTGTCAAACAGATCAGAATCAACAACCAACACGAGAAAACTCAAGTTGAACGATGAAATGCCATCTGGTGGTTAGGGCTAAGGTAGAGAGTGAATGCTGGCTTTGAATTCTGATGGAAGCTTCGGTTGACACCGACTTGACTCAGTTTATATGCCACCAAAATGGATGTGCCAACATAGAACGGTAAGTAGGTTGGCTTCCAATTCGACTAAGGCCCTCTGTGTAGAATTAGAATTGACGTCAAGATGCCTTCCCCTGGTGAACCAAGAGAAGCATCGGTTTTTAGCCTACTCTCGGACATCTGAGCTACGCTGTAATGAAGTGCTTTATCCGCACTAGGTAGAAATGTTGTGTTTACATCAAGAGGGTCTCATTTTCTCCTGGAAAGGGAGTTGTGATGGTTTTGCTTTTTCAGAACTCCAAGTTAAAGGAATGGATGAATCTTCCAATGAATGTGATTGCTCTGTACCTAAAATATAATCAGATTGCCAAATTTAATGAGAAAAATCAGAATATAAATGGATGATTTAAGTAGTAGACAAATTTAAAAAATGATTTAGACCACCTTTTGAACAAAGCAACTTGAATCTGTGGCTTTGCTCTCGGCTTGACAGGCATTCCACATCAGATGAAAATTGGGAGGATGCAAATTTAAGAGAAAAGTCTGATGACAACACAATTCCTTTCAGGGGACCGTGTCTTGCAAAGCTCAGCATATCTGCACTTCCCTCATCAATGCTGCCATTATATGAGCACCTCTCATATGATTAGTCTTTCTTTAAATAAACACTTCTTAAATAAACGTATTTGAAGAGTACATTTTTATATCAGATCTGACAATGAAAATCTAGCAATAATAGCTACAAAATTTTTGGTTTGATTTGGCCCTCATTTTATATGAATATTACACATTAAAGTAAACACATTACAATTAAATTGTTACAAAGTTTATCTGTGTACCATTTAAAATGCCACTGTGGACTCTCAGGGATTCACATATCTTCCAAACTACTCTCCTAAGGGAATATAAAAAATCTTCCATGTAAACATTTTCTTTGATATGGGAAGCATTTTATTTGAATTAAATATTAAATGATATCAAGTGTGTTTGCGTGTTTTGTTATACGAAAACACGACATATTTAAAACAAACCAGCAAACAGAAAGGGGAGTGAAGCTGCAGAGGGGTCCCCACTGCGTGGCAGCTGAGGAGTGTGCAAACACAGCATTAGTGACTTATTACCTCAAACCGGAGGCTCAACAAAGCCTTTGTTTATTCTGCAAATCCAGGGCAAAATAATTGCCACAAGTTATCTTAAGATGCCGAAGAAGCCAGCCAAAGCGCACCTGTGCTCCCGGGCTTGAAGTCCCTTGGAAGCAAGCTGCCTTCAGTCATTTTGGCAGGGAGGGAAGCGGCACACCTCGGTCTCATAGAGGTGCCCTCCATGCCAACCAGGCCAAGGCTCATGAGTGTACTCCGCTGCTTAACATCTTTCACTTGGAAGGGACTCCTTATTCTGTATCACAGCCTTCAAACACCTGTGCATCTGTCCCCAGTGGCCCTACCCTGTCTCCGTCCACCCCAGTGAGTACTCACCCCAGACAGAGCGGCCATCTGTGTGCTCCTGGGAGTCCCCCACACCTTCCACAGCAGGGCCTGTGCACTTGCTGTTTCCATTGACTGGAAGGTTCTTTCCTTGCTCTTTACCTGGATAGCTTATTCTCACTCTTTGGGACTGCTGTTAAAACGTCCCATCACCAGAGAGTTCTCAGATGGCCCTCCATCCTATGATCTGGAATTTTATCTTCATAGCTTTTATTCCTACCTAAAAATCACATTTATTTGCTTAATGGTTAATGTTAGTTTCCCTACTTGGGCTGTGGTCCCTCAAGGGCAAAGCTTTTCTTAGTCACTTAACTCAGGCACATTCCACTCCCCCATGTCTTCAAGGACATTTCTCTTAATACATATATTTTTCGGTTCATACATAATAGAATGACATTTATAAACCTGCAGTTTGCTATGTAACAGAACTATAAGAGAACGTAATGGCATCTATATTGATTGTTTATCTGTGCACGTGTGCTTTCTAAGGTGAAATGCATCTCTCTGTATTTAGACATCCTTTTAATCAAACCCTTCAGTATCGTTTATATATGTTTTTATAATTTCCTTGCTGGTATAAATGTTTTGTATTTGAAGAAGTTATCTGCGGTATTACATAAAAGACTTGCTTAGCTTACAAAGTTGAATCATAATTGTTGAATTTTAGGAAGGATTAAGGGTTAAGCTTATATAAAATACTAGATTTAAGTAAACTTCATCTTGGCCAACACCAGGATGTATTCTATGCATGTCATTATTCTGAATTAAGAATTAATGTTTAACGTTCCCGAGTTATGTTTTAGAATTTGATATAATTCATAAAAAATGTTTATTTTCAATGTTTCTTTAAATTAAAAATGGAGCTTATATTTAAAATGTCCAAAAAAATTTTTATCCACAGTGCCAAGCACAGTGCCTGGCCTGTAACAGATGTTCTCATAGAGTCTGTTGAATAAATGAATGGATTTATGAAGACCAGCTTTCCAAGCCCTGGAAAAATCCAGATTCATCACTTTCCGTTATAGAGCCAAATGTATATTTCCTTTTCAACTTATTTGCCTGCCTGGAAGTTGAAAGAACTCTGTTAAAAAAAAAATCCCATTCCTATACCTGTCACTGCTGGGTTAAACTAGCTCAGTTAGTATTTTTTTTTTCTCTGTGTGGGCTTTGCTCAGGCCCCGTAGAGGTGCCACGTATGTTTTATGAGCTAACATTTATTTTAGACACTTTGGCCCATTGGACATGATTTCGTAAGCCTGAACTCTCAGCTGACATGCTGTTGAACATAATGGGGAGATTTAAAAAGGTATCACTGAGGAGTAGTGTGGATTGCAGAGTGCCGGGGGCGAGAGGGAGGAGGTTGAGATGAGCCACAGAAAGCCCCACACTATGCTCTCTGGCAGTCAAGAGCTGTGGCTGTGATGTGCAGTCTCAGGGCGCCCCTCCCAAGCCAGGCGAAGAACGCGGAACAACCTAATTGCTGTCCTTGGAACTCTGTGCTCCCAATAAACCTGGACACTCAATAGCAACACTTCACAAACAGAGCTGGAAACTCTGATCTGGGAGAGTCGCAGTGGGGGCGTCTCTGAGTTGCTGTGTGGTATTCTGGATGGAATCCACAGGCCTCGGAAATTCCAGAACGCTCTCTTCCTCAGACAGAGTCTTCACTTAATTTCGGAAGCTAAGTTGTTGCCGGGCATAAATCAGACATTGAAAAAATTCCATACCTCAATCCATAGTGGAATTCACATGGGGCAAAGGGAAGGTTTTAAAGGTTTCTGAAAGCCATAACATCTCCATTTACATAAAAATCTTAAAAAAATTTTTACTTAGTTATTCATTTTTGACCTTTGGGGGCAAAGTTGTCAGTTCAGCAGAACAAAGGCACCTAAAATGTGGCATTTAAAAACTGTGGAGAGGGAACACCAGTGGGATAAAGGGTTAAATTCGGTATCCTCAAATCGTTTCAAATCAAATATTCATTCAATGTCAATTCTTTGCTAGATAGAGCTCTAAGGACAGAAACAATTGGGGTCCTTGAATTTTTCCTTCATACAGCTTAACAAAATTAGTCATTGAAATTTCCTGCTGCTATGATTTCCTTACTGTCTGTTCACTCCCAGCAGACTGTAAACCCCATGAGGGCAGAAATGTGTCTGTCCTGCTCACCTCTGATTTCTTAGAGTATAATCCAGAGCCTGGCATATGGTAATTTTTCAATAAAAACTCTTTAAATGAATCAAAGTAAGCCCCAGTGCCTGCCTTCAGGAAGCTCACTGTCCAGTAGGAAACAGATAAGAAAATAAAGGGATTGTAGCAACAGTGATACGCCCTTGAGCAGAACCACACCCAGGATGTTATAAGACAGAAGAGGAAGCCGGATTCAGCTGGACGAGACGGGGTCATGGGGTGGTTCCAAGAGGGGGTGAAGTCTAAGTGAATTTTAAAAAGGTAATGACAGACAGAGGGAACAGCTTGGGAAAGGCCTTTAGAAGAAAAGTATTTTGTTCCTTTTCCTGGAGCTTTAGTCCAAAAATTACTGAGGTGGCCTATTATCAAAATGGCAGGTACAAAGTCTTTGGCCAAACCAAATGCCAAAGGGATTTACCTGTCCTCAGGTAAATCTTGCCAGAAGAGATGGAGGTAGGCAGCCAATCCTATGACAATGTGTTACAGTCATTTAGGTCCCTGCCAATCATCAAATCAACAGACCTACTACTTTTTTTCTCTAAATAGCTGGAAGTAGCTGTTAAAATACATGTGAGAAAATAAAAAAAGTCCCTTCCAAGAGCTTTATTGAGAGCTGTAAGTCCTTGCAAGTCTCAGTTCCAGAAGCTTCTTTTATAAGAGACACAAGTCAGAAGCACATTATGAATTAGGCTGTACACTCAACAGAGGGAAGGGTACCCACAATGTAATTAAAACTTCAATCTATGATCCTTAAAAATGTGTCAATGGCTGCAGCCTGAGGGCTTCCATCAAGAAGTCTAAGTTCTAGTGAGTCAAAGGTCAGAACTAAAGCATCAGTAACTTGGGTCAAGGATCCAAGATGTGTAATTCATAAATGGCTGTAGAGACTGCCAAGGGACTGGTATGAGCTAATCAGCTTTGTAAGCAATTGTCTGTGTTTGGAAAACTCTACACTCAAATAGGACATGTGCAGGTTTGGCCTTGGAGAGTCCTTAGAAATATCCCTTAGAGTCACCACTTGTTTACTTGGAAGAGCATCTGATCCTGGACAAAATCATTTCCCTTTTCCAGTTGAGCTCAATTCTCTCCATTCATGCAAAGCTATTTCTCAGAAAACATGAGGTTTAGCCCATGTGAGAATCTGATCTCATGGATCCTCTCCCTCCAGATATCCATATGGCTTGCTTCCTCGCTTTCTTTGTGTATACTCATAGGTCTCTTTCTCAGCAGAGCCTTCCCTGATCATCCTATCTAATGCTGACCCTCCACCCTGACCCCCAGCTCTTCCTCTACCATCTCCCTGCTTTGTTTTCTCCTCAGCATTCACCACCTAACACACTGTGTATCTCACATGTTTATCTTTATTTTTGTTCTCCCCTAGTTGAAGTGAATATTCTTACACAGGAATATTTGATTGTTTGGCTCATTGCTATATCTCCAGCTCCCGGAAGAAGGACTGGCACAAAGCAAGTACTAAATACAAGCACCCCTCACTTTGCATGGCATCTTATGACCACAGAACTGTGCAAAGTGAGGACATTTTCAACACACGAGTTTCAGTTAACATAGTACCGGGCAAAGCAAGGGCTGCCTATAAATAATTGCTTGGATGAACAGAGCTGCACCATACTCCTACTTGATGGGCTGGGCAGTTCATTATTTGCCCTATAATACATTGTTCCTGACAGGAAATTCCTCCTCACAAAGGACCAATATGTTGGACACATTTGAAGATAATCTATTCAGGCTATGCTTTCTCGTCCAAGAACCACCCCTTCTAAGGCCCTAACAGACTCCACCTTATCCATAAACAATTGGACTAAAAGTAGATGACCCAGAGAGCACCAAAACTTTGGTAAGGGGAGGTCTAAGAACCTGAATGAAGAGATAGCGATCTTGAGAGAAGGGAAGGCTGAGGGAGGGAGCTGAAGATATACAAAGGTGAGGTCCATGGAGATACCTGGGTTCCCTCCACCGTGACACCCAGTTCAATCGGCCCTCAGTTCCCTGCACTAAGCTTCCTCCCCACACATTCCTGTTGTCATTTGTTAGTTGTTATTGCTTATGTTCCTTTGAAGTGGGTTATTCTTCCTTATAATTCAAAGAACCTTGACTGAGACAAGCAGCAGGCACCCACCACTGCCCGACCACTACAGAGATACCAACAGACTAGAAGACATGGTCTCCTGCAAGGATATGGATGCCGGACTGAGAAGTCGGGACAAGGAATAGTTGGAGACCAAGTGCCATGGACTGAATCTGTTCCCTAAAATTCATATGTTGAAATCTAATCCCCAGTGGGATGGTATTTGGAGGTGGGGAGGTGATTAGGTCATGAAGGTGGAGCCCCCACAATGGGATTACTGATAAGAAGAGCCCACGGAGGGAAGCTAGCTCACCCTCTTTCCACCATGTGACCATACAAGGAGAAGTTGGCCATCTGCAACCCAGTAAAGAGCTCTCAGCAGAACCTGACCATGGTGGCACCATGATCTTGGACTGGCAGCCTCCAGAACTGCAAAAAACAAATGTCTGCTGTTGATAAGCCACTCCTTTCATGGTTCTTTGTTATAGCAGCTCACACTGACTAAGACACAGCCTAGACCACATACAAAATGACCCCAGGCCTTTGGAGACACACTGGTCAGGTTCACTGTAGCTGGAGAGAAGAGCTTTGAGAGGTCCTCGTGAAGGTTCGCCTGGCTCGTGACTCAGTGCCTACAGCTGGAGTACTGGAATCCCTACCGCTGCTGATTCAGTCGCACACTGGGAATTATTTGGGCCATTCAGGGAGAACTGAAGGAGTCATAACTCAATAATGTGGATGACTTTGCAGCTAGTTGACCTTTCTGCCCTTGAATCCCAGGGACACAGTGATTAACAACATGAGCTCTGGACCACGTGGGTTTGAATCTGAGGTTTGCTACTGACCCTGGGAAAAGTCCTTGCCCTCTTTCAGGTGCCTTCATTTCCTTATCTATAAAATGAAATAACAAAATAAAACCTAATGTATAATGTATATAAATTACCTGACACGAGGTCTAGCACATAGAGTAAGTGCTCAATAAACGACAGCATTGAACACCCAGGTTTTATCTTACTTTATGAACCAGGCCACTATCACTCTCCAGTCACTCCTTGGTTTATTTCCCCATGCTTCCAGCAAGACCCTGGGTCACATTCAGATTCTCCACAACAAGGAAAAGTTGTAACTAGTGGTGAAATATCTATCGTTACCACTCAAACACATTGTGACCCAGCACAGGGCTAAATTCTTCGTATACACGATAAAGTGGGTATTATTATCCCATTTTAGCGGGAAGCAAACTGAGGCCCGGGAGATGACACAGCTTTCATTAGGCCTAAAAATACAGTCATTAATATTTATAGCAGAAAAAAATCAGCAGTTTACCTTCTCAATAAATTGCTTTAGCAAAAGCTAAATATTAGTTCAAGCCCTGCTTTTTGTCTTGTTCAAAGATATTCGCTTAAGAAGAGTATGAACTGAGCCTGAGTTCTGATTTTAAAATGCAGAATAGGTGGTTACTAGATACTTGAAGGAAGGAAAGAATCAATGAGAGCAAAGGAATGAGTAAGAAAAAAGGAAGGGATCAATAAATTTAAAAAATTAAACATGAAATTAAGAGTCAATCTTGCTCAAGAACGCTCACCTGTAATCAGGATACACCTCAGCAACCAAACAGGTAGAAGTTTAGTCAGCAAATATATCATTTGTTCTCTGTGTGGCCAACAGCACCACTCAGTTTTTAGCTACTGACATATTCGTAGGTTGCGTCTCAACATAACTAATACAAAATAGTGGAAAAGGAAAAAAAAAAAACCTAAATCCACTTAAATGTCCAAATTGCTTTAAACGCTCTTTAATATAATATAATTCCAGCACAAAAATAATTTTAAGAGTTCTTTGCAGTTTGTCATAAAGCAATTTAACCAATACATAAACACTTGTTCATGATTCCAGGGCCTGAAATTAACCAGATGACTGAAACGAGCATCTTTAGAGTAATTGCTATGTATCCCACCATTCTTTGCTCTTCCTGGCTTGTAAGATTTTCATAGCTATGGAGGTGATATTATCACTTATGATAAATTTGATTAATGTTTATTCTGTGGCAGGCAGTATGAAAAACACCTTACCCATATTACCTTACTTAATTTTTAACAATATTTTATTAGTTTTTTTTAAAGTCAGAGAAGTCTAAAGAACAAAATAATAATAAAGAAAGATTAAGACTTCACCCTAGATAAATCAAAAGTATAAAAAAAGGCAATAAATGCCCATGGTTAAAAAAATTCAAGTAGAAAGTTCAGAAAAATTTAAAAGGATATCAAAACAATGCCCCATTCCTTCTTCTTAAAGGTAACTACTGAAAACTGGAGGTTTTCATGATTCTACTAAAAAAAAAAAACCAACAAAATTCCATACTATCTCATTTGATTTTAGTCTTCATAACAATCCCATGAAGCAAGTACTCTTGTTGTACCCAATTTACAGATCAGGAAACTGCCTCTTCAATGAGTTAAATAATTTGCCTAACATCTCGCAGCTGGTAACAATGGCAGGAACAGGATTTGAACTTGGTCTGTCCGACTTTGTCTGTTTGTTCTTCTCATCACATAACCTGATCACATCTGATAGTCGTCTTTTGGCTGTGATATGGCAGCAATAAAAAGGAAGTGGATATGGTAAAGAAGAGACCACCAGCCTTGGCCAGATGGGCCAAACCAATACAAATAGGAAGCTTCAAAATAATTTTTGGCAGGCATATTAATTTGGAGCCTGCTTACAAGCCTAAATAACAAGTGCCAGGCTTACAAATAACGTTTTAGTTACTTGCCTAGGGAAGGTAACCTTTTGGGGCTACTCAAGAAAAATAATGTTGATCTATACATTTAGGGGCAAGTTGAAAAACACAAAGGCATAGTGTTCAATTAGTTACAGGGCAGTGGCACAGATTCGTCACTGTAGATGCAAATAGTAGACAATTCAGGTGTCCACCAATATAGAAGTTTGGACTTAGATGGAGAACCTGTTTGATCTGTTCATTTAACAGATGGTAGGTCAGGGGGCTGGTCACGGTCATTTTGCCCGCCCAGTTGGAAGAATGGGAAGAGTGCTCTGGCCCCTAAAACCCCTTTGCTAAGTTTTTTCCTAAATTCCACCAGAGTGTCAGATCCCTGGCCTTGCTTCCATCTAATCAAGCAACCTTGTTTTTAATATTCCTATCAGAGAAGAATTTAAAGTTTAGTGAAACTATCCAATACAACATTTAACAAGATCTGGCATGGACAATTTCTTAGGAATTACTGCTTTAAGTACCCAGCAGTTTCACATAATGGACTTGGTGATTTCATAGACGAAAGCACAGGTTTTTCACTCCCACATAAAACTGACTCTCACCAAATAGATTCTTTAACATTTAGATGGCTTATCATTTCCAACTTTGTTCAGTGTTGTCTTTGGAACTGCCATTTTTGGGAAAGGCCACTTCTGAGGCAGAAACTGGGGCACAGAACTCCTTTAAGAGGTTTAAAAAATGAGTTAGTCCAGCTAATACGATGTTTTCCAAAAATAATGTCCTTTTGGTAAAAATGTAAAATTAACATCAAATGATCATCTCTTAAGCTCTAAAACGGAGATGAGTATCTTAGTCTCGTACAGTAGGTACTTGATGCAATCAGCGTGTTCTACACAGGTAATTACTTTTACTACTAATGGTGCCTCCCACTCGGCGAGAAAGATAAGAGGCTCCAGCACTACTTAATCACGAGGCTTCTTCATTATTGCTTCACCACCTACTGGGTAAGACAATTCCCTTGCTCTATTCAGCAACTCTCACAAACGAGAAAAATTTATGAACGTGTGAGCAGAATGGGACATATTTAGTATGTGCAAAGGAGATTATCTACTTGATTTTAAAAATACATAGACGATTCAAATACTCGTATGGATCATCTTGAATGAAGATCTTTCTAGAAAAGTTTTATTTTCATAATGTTTAAATTGGTTGCAACAATTGTCCCAGTCCATGTGCTTGGAAACTACTTAGAGCTGTTAGGAGTAGTGGAAGAAGGGGTGATGGGGAAGGAAGTGAAGGAATTAGACCAACACGGAGTCAGTGATGAGTGACCTTGGGTAAGTCACTCATCTTCTCTGAGCTTATTTTATTTGCGGAATAAAGAACAAGCAATAATATTCGTTCCATTCATATTTAAAGTCAGCTATGCTATGAGGCATATGTATGTTTCTAAAAGGTGCCACGCTATTCCAAATTGCACAAGAAAAACCACAGAGCTTATGGGAAAAGGGACTTGGGAGCACTATGCTCATGGCAGTAACAAATAATTTAAAAAGATAGGAGCCTAATAAAAATGGTAGCACTGCTTTACACATGTTAAATGGTTAAACAATACACAAATAATACAAGAAATATGGTATTTTTACCTTGAAAAAGATTCATGGAAGTGGATGTCAAAAAGCTTGCAGCTGTGAGTTACTGTGAAGCAATAGTAGGAAGGTTATCTGATACACTGGATACGGGGGGGGCGTGGCTTGTAACTCACCTGGTGAACTGAGGCATCCAGTTGGTCTCTGAGGTGTGTGTGTGTTTGCCTTTGTGTATCTCTACGTGGCTCGGTTCAGCTGGGTGCCGTTTTCTGTGTTCACCTAGTGTTTCTTACCGATGAAGTCACACATGCACAAATGCAAAACCCACATTATGCTCACAACGTATCAATCACGTTGGAACGAATTCCTGTTTTCAACAGATGTGTTATAGCAGAACGGACTGTATTATAAGGATTAAATTAGCTAACACTGGTAAACACCCAGCAAGTACTCAAGAAGTGTCACCGTCCCTTGATTTCCATGGCTAGCTCAATTAAACCGGGGTCAAACTCAATCCCAAACTCACAGGGGGTGGACGTAGAGAAGCTGCCAATCTCTCTGTGGCTCTAGATCAGCAAAAATGATATGACTCTAAAGAGCTCTCCTACAATGTTAGTCGATGACTCCATGCGTTTAAATGTTTTCACATTGTACTTTTGTCCTTGCCGACAACAATATCATTTCCTGTAAAGAGTCTAAGAACAAAGGCAGGAAACACCATCCTTTCCCTTAAGTAGAAATTGAAAACTACTCTGTAAGAGGCAAGAATTCAACTGCCCTGGGGGGAAGAATTGGTGTTACTATCCACAGTGTTTGATCAGCCCTGGAGAAGGGCAGACATTTCTCTCCAGAGCCTCTTAGTAAGTAATAATAGACAATGCCTACAGAAGGCTCTCTGTGTGTCTGGATATATTAACTCATTTAAGAGTCAGGTCATTCTATGTAATTGCTTTTCCAGTCTTGATGCTTCTTGTCAAATTAGGTAAACTGAACAAGTTTGGAAATTCAGTCTGATTTCCAGTTAACTAGGCAATAAATTTTCATTGGGCAACCAAGTAGAAGAGACTGTATAACTGCAGGGTTGACTTGGGCTTTGGAATTAGACCGATCAGAATTAGGGCACCACTGAAGAGTTGTGCGTTCTTGGACAGGTGATTCAACCTCTGTAGGCCTCAGTTCTCCCTTCTGTAAAATGGGGTTAATAAAACTGTCTTGTGGTGCTGTTGTGAGAATCAAATAAGATAATGGGTACAGGGCAGTTAGCACGGTACAGGGCATAGTCAGCACTCAATCAGTGGTAATTTTTATTTATATAATTATTATCACTTTATTACCATTATGGGGCCAGTTGATATCCACATTGTTAGGCAATGCAGCTGTTTGTGATAGCACCTGGCACAGACCAAACTTGGGGTCTGAAGACTTTGCACCCCTGATTTTTCCTTTGTGTGTTCCCAACACACAGGATTGTTCCGTCACTGTAGCACTAAGATGCCTTATACATAGCGTGGTGATCTGTGAGGGTTTTGCACTTGGTCTGTGGATTAATCTCTCCCGGCACTAACATGTGACTTATGTTAACTGCTCACTGTCTGGCAACCCATGTGAGATGTCCTCACTGCTGTCTCTATATCTCACTTCCCATTTATTTATCGACCCACCCAGTCTGGCTTCTCCTCCCATTGCTCTACTGAGAATGATTTTGCTAAGTTCACCCAGGAGCTCCATGCTGTCAGGTCCAGTGGGCAATTTTTCAGCTTGCACCTTACTGACCTCTTGAAAATGACCCTATCTTGAGTTACTTCCAAACTCTTTGAAAGGTCATTGTGTCTTTTGTGGATTCTTTCTCCTGGACAACTTTAAATACTGGCCTTCCTCAGAGCTTGATGTTTTCTCCTTTTATCTCTCTCTAGATATGCTCACCCATTGCAATGGCATTCGTTACATTCTACTTGCTAGGACTTTCAAGTTGATACATCCACATATCAAGTTGAGACCTAGATGAGCACCCAGTGGCCTTCTCCACATCTCACAATTATCTCATGCTTAACAGTTCTCTGTCTATTATTTCCAGTCTCCCCTGAGGTTGAACAAATGGCCAAGTTCTACTGATTTTAGGCCCAAAATATATCTCAACCACTCTCTTCTCTATATCTCTATTGCCAATAGCCTAGTCTAAACTATCGTTTTTTTCCACCTCCTACTGTGATAGCTTCCTCACTGGCATCTTTGCATTCGGCCACATTCTGCTCCAGTGCAGCCTGTACAATGAGCCAGAGGAATATTTTTTAAAGATAATTTATTTACATAATTCCCTGATTAAAAACCTACAACTTCCCAAAGCTCAAAGACCAAACATAATAATATTAACATGGCCTACACAATCCTGAATACCACAGATTCCTGCTAATCCACTTGTATTTCATGCCATTTTATTTCTATTCATTCATTCATTTATTCAAGAAACATTTAATGAGTACCTATTATGTGTCAGGCATATTATAGTTTCTTGGACTTGGCAAATTTCTTACAGTGAACAAGTATTACTTGAAATTTTAAGTTTGAAAAATGCCTAACTAGTCATTCAAAAGACTAGATGCAACTAAAATGAAAGACTTAAATCCATATGATATTCCCTCTTTTGAGTAATTTCTCTAATAGCAAAACGCTTTGTGCACATGTTTGTTTTTTGGTGGGGAAGACTGGCCCTGCGCTAACACCTGTTGGCAATCTTCCTCTTTTTGCCCGAGGAAGAGTGGCCCTGAGCTAACATCTGTGCCCATCTTCCTCTATTTTGTGTATGTGGGACGCCACCACAGCATGGCTTGATGAGTGGTGTTATGTCCATGCCCGGGATCCAAACCTGTGAACCCTGGGCTGCTAAAGCAGAGTTCGCAGAACTTAACCACTGTGCCACCAGGCTGGCCCCGATGTGCACATGTTTTTAGAGTTTGGTTTGAGATCTTTGGTTTATAGAAATGTCTCTTTTAAAATATGAGCACACAGACTTTGTAGTATAAAGTTGGATTAGTGATGGATATAAGCCCCTCTTACTTCGGTTTGCCCCCTTCTAATGGCTCGACTCTCTGAAGCAGTCATGTAAACTCTGCCTATGCACTGAGTAAATCGGAGAAGCTTATATTCCAAACATCTCAAGGGTAAGGTTTGGGGTAACAGAAACTCACCCACATTGTACACAGGACACATTTCAGTTTTCTGCTGCAGCACTCAGAGGAGATTAGACTGTTTGCAAACTTGAGAAATTTCAGAAGAGACAGGGAGAGGGAGCAGCCAATTTCCATTTCATCTTTGCCAGTGAATATCAGGAAATTTGTTATTAATTTTGTCCAAGGTGATGTAATCCAAACATTAGTCACTAACCTCCTTTTCAGAGATAACAAATGATCTATTAATTGCCACACTTGCTGGCCTTTTCCCAGGCTTGTTTTTCTCTGACCTTTGTGCAGCCTTCAATGCCTCTGGTACCTCTTCTTAGTGACTCATGCTTTGGCTTCCATGTGCCCAAACCCCCTGCGTTTTCCTCCTTTCTGATTGGCTTTTCCATCTCTGGATCATCCCCATTTGGTCCTCAAATGTGGCTAGGTCCCAAGGCTCTGCCCTTGTCAATCTTTTTTCCTCTCTCTAACTCCTTTTTCTCACGGGACTCATCCATTCTCACAGCTTCAACCGTATAGATGACCCCCATGGCATTGTCTTTACCGCCGAACTTTCTGCCAAGCTCGTGGTCCCATATCTTCAATACCCGAGGGACTACTTCCACTTGGTCACATTATTCCTGTCCCCTCTCCTGACTTTCTGCCAAAATTTACCCGTCCACTCACCTCTAAGCCCCAGGTCTCCTAGGAGTCCCACTATTCTCCCAGATACAGATATTCAAATCTCAGAAATGGCACATAGGGTCCTGTTGATAGTTCTTTCCTTAGTGACTCTCCATTGCTCTAAGAACGAAGTAAAAAATGGGTTCTGTGTCTGCTAGTCCTTTTCATAATTTGACCCTTTCCAAACTTTTAGGATTCTCTGTCTAGTCCTCAACCACACTGGACTTTTCTAAGTCCGTGGAATGTGCCAACCTTTGCCGGCCTTGTGTCCTTGGCAAATACTGTCCTCATGTCTAAAACATTCTCCTCCACGGCCTGCTCCATCCTGGTCTCCCCACCCCACCATCAACCTAACTCATTGCTAATTTTTCAGTGGTTGAGCTTTAGTATCGCTTCTCTCAGTAAGCCTTCCTTGATTTTCAGTCTGGGTTAGCACCCCGCGCCCCCCGCCTCCCCCGGGCCCTGTCCCTTGCTTGTATAGCATCCAGCACATTTCTTTCACAGCACTAAGCACAACTGACATGTGCGATCTGATATTGGTTTTCTCCACTAGACTGTAAGCTCCGTGAAGTCAAGGACTTGTTCATCTCCACGTCCCCTGCACCTGGCACAGGGACAAACACTCGATAAGTTGAATAAAAGAAGGATGAGTGAAATCATACTGTGGCAACTCCATATTCAGCCACGTGCAGTCAGCCACCAAGCCCGGCAATTTTTCTTGTTAATATCAACCCCTCCTTCCTTCCCGTCTCTACCATCCTTCCTGCTCTCACCCTGGTCCAGGCTCCTCATCTCTTGACTGGATTATTGTAACAGCTCAATGGACTTCTTCAGGTCTCTTTTTGCTGCAGTTAATTTTGTAAAACAACTACCAGATTGATCTTCCTTAAAAACATTCCTCATGTTATTGCTTTGCTCAGGACTCCCTGACGACTCTTTCCTGTCTCCAGAACAAAGTGGAAAATGTCATTGGATCTCAGAGTTGAAAGGAATCTTCAGTGTCATCTGGTGCAACCACCTCTCTCCACTACTGAGGAAACTAAGGTTAAGAGGGGTTGAGTGACTCTCCAAGAAACAGAACCAGTGTTCCAGTCTCCATGCAGAATGGCCTCGAGGATCTGCCTGCTTAAAGCACACCTATGCTCTCCCATTGGACAAAAAGGACAGCCCAAACGCCTTCTCGTGCTCTACCTAGCCTAGCATTATATGACTCCTGTCCAGGGTGACCAATTTGTTCTGGTTTGCCTCGGAGTCTCCCAATTTTGAAACTGAAAGTCCCACATCCCAGAAATCCTCTCAGTCCCCTGGCAATCGGGATGGTTGGTCACCTTACTCCTGCCTACATCTTCATTCTCATGTCTTATCCTGCTTAGTTCTCACCAGCCACATTCGGTCTGCTTTCTGTTTCTGGAACACACTGTGCAAACTCGTTCCCACCTTGCACTTGCTATGCCCCCTTTCTACCCACAGTTATGTAGTATCTACCCAGTTATTTAGGATCAGAACCTAGTATCCCTGACTTGTCATCCAGAGCTCTTTTATTAGCTCGGATATCATTAGAATTCTTACAAATGTGACACTTCTGTAACCTGACTGCAAACCTTCTTTGTATCCTTACTGTACTGCTTCCCCTCCCGTCACTTTTGTGCTCAGAAATGGTAAGCATTGTATTGATTAAAACATCAGTTGAACGAAAAACCCAAGCTCTGTCATTCCCATTGCACAGATTATTAAAATGGTAAAAAGGGAGATGTTTTGCTTGGAGCAGTCCAAGAGCTTGACAGCAAAGAAGGCAATCACGAAAAAGTCTCAGCACACCTGTCTCTTTTTTATTTATTTGCATTACTCAGTAGATTCCGATCTTACTCATTATAACAGCCCAGGGCCCTTCAGGCCATGCACATCACAGTGATCTATTGTTGGGATAAAAATCTCCTGGTGATGACAGCCAGGATTGACAGGGATGTTTAAATCCTAAACTACACTTTGGACGACATTCAATTTTTTGTCACGAAATTTCAAAATGTGACTGGAGCTTTTTCGAAGCTTTCCACATGGAGGAAACGCCAGTGACACAAGAGGACATGAAGCAGCTGTGGTTGAGTGGGAAGAACACTGACCTTTAAGGCCAAATACCTTGGGAGGGACTGGAGCTCTGACCAATGGGCTGTGTGACTTCAGATCTGCCATTCATTTCCCCAAGCCTCATGTGCTTCGCCTATAAAATGCTACTAACGATACCCACCTCGGATGACACGGGAATAATGCATGCGCAACGCCGTCAGCACCCGCCCTGGCACAGCGTAGATGTGCCCTAGCTTTTTATTTACAAAAATTACTAATATCTATATTTTCCATGAAGCCTTTTCCAAATCCAAATATTCCTGTGTTATGAGTCCCTGAAACTCAGACACAGCAATGCTATTTTCTGCTATTTGTTCATTGTTTTGCAAGTTTTGTCTGGCTGTTTAGTCTGTGTATATTTGAACTTCCCCACAAACATAATCTTTACAAAATCCACTCTTGCCTTTACCTTTTAAACATTTCTCTGATTTTTACACTTCGTGCTACACCCACCTCATTCTGACTTGTATTCTAGCCAGTTCATTTCCTGGGGAGTAACTGAGACACTGTAAGAAGCCTCGGGGACACAAAGACCAATAAATCCTGTCCCCCGCTCTATGGTAACCCAAAGTCCAGCAGGAAGGACAGATATGTAAGGACACAATTTCAGCAATGTGATAACTTTTATATCTGAGTACAGTAAGAGACACTGTGAAAGAAAGGGAAACATTTAACTTTTCAATCAAAGGAGGAAACATTTAACTTCACATGGAGTAGTCAAGGAGGGCTCCATGGAGGAGGTGTCATTTGACCAGAGGTTTAAAAGATGCATAAGAGTTTATCGGGGCCATTATGAAGACAACAAGTTATATATTTGTCATTTACAAGCCCAGACTGGTAAGGCAGAGACCACCCTTTCATTTCTTGTCTCTGCAGCCAGACTCCAGATTCCTTCAAGTTTGGAAAAGCATCTCACATTTCATTGGACATCCCATCATCTGTAGCAAAATCACGGCCTAGAGAAATCCTGTAACCAATCCTTATGATAAATGGCCTCTACTTTTAGCTAATGTATAGTAAAAGTAACAAA
This sequence comes from Tapirus indicus, assembly GCA_031878705.1. Taxonomy (NCBI): domain Eukaryota; kingdom Metazoa; phylum Chordata; class Mammalia; order Perissodactyla; family Tapiridae; genus Tapirus; species Tapirus indicus. The sequence continues at coordinate 51,132,120 of CM062929.1, forward strand.
CTCTGAGGTCAGTGGAAAACTATAATTAAACATTCATATTTCAAAATGAAAAGTTACATCAATCAACCTAGACCCAAAACTGAAAACAGACCATTTTTTTTTTAACTTGGCAGAACAGAGTTAATAGAATATGGGAAGCACTCTTTTCAACTATCAAAACAGTTTTCCTGGACTATTGAAAAGCACCCATTAGCTCATCCCATATCATCCTCTTCCTTTGAAAAAAAAAATAATTTCATTGTTAAAAATGACTCATACTTACTCTATTTAAGTAATAGAGAAAATTATAAAGAAGAGAGTTTAAAAATCATCCAATATCCCAGCCTGCAGAAATAACTCTAACCTTTGTTGAATTGTATTTCAGTTGTGTCTCTATCCATATGTGTGGATTGAAGTAGACAGCTGGATGGGTGGGTGGCTGGCTGGATGGGTGGGTGGCTGGCTGGATGGAAGAAATGTATTCCTTTTTCCCCAAGGCTAATGATCTCTCCCCTTCTAGTGAATTTACCTGCCTGACCAGCAGTCAACAAGAGGAAATGGCCAGTCTCACATACTCAATTCCTGTACTTCCCAGATTCCTAAAGTTGACTTCCAGAGGAATTTTGGAAAATCTTCCACGGATGATGTCAAAACACCCAGCTGAGAAGAAAGGAGTTATTTTTCATCATATCAATTAAAATCTATGGGTAGTTTATGGATTTTATGAGTTCTTAGAAATAGGATAGGAATAAGATATCATTTGCATTCAATCTCTCATGGTACAATGAGGAATAAGGAGACTAGAAAGAAACCTTATTGTCCAAGCTTACAAAATGAGGAGAGGCCAGAAATAGGACTTCAACTCATGTCTATTCATAGTAACACCCATCTCACAGAGCTGTTGTGAGTATTCAATAAAATAATATTCATAAAATGCTTATTTCTAAGACTGGGACACAGTAGGACTCGGGCCCTGTGCCCCCAATGTTGTAATTAATATCGCTACATCATTATTATTTTGCTGTCTGCACTGAAAATACTCTTTGCACCTATATTTGCACACTCTGTTCTTTTAAAGAAGCTGGAAGCATGAGCTGTGTAACTTTAAAGAAATGCCTTCAATGTAATAGAAGCAAAATGATTTCCTGAACTACCTCTACTGCAACTCAACTTAGTATTCTTGATACTTTTTGATTTGGATGTGTAGGTCAGGGAAAATCGTGTCACGGCAACATGTCAGCACAGAGCATTTGTGAACCAGCATTACCTCGTTACTCTCCACGAGAGTCCCTCAATCTCGGCACTATGGACATTTGAGTCAGATAATTGTTTGTGGTGGGTGTGTCCTGTGCACTGTGGGACATTTAGCAGTATCCCTGGCCTCTACCCACTAGATGCCAGTAGTAACTCCCCAGCTGTGACAACCAAAAATGTCTCCAGAAATTGCCAATGTCCCGGACAGGAGAAGACAAAACCACCCCAGCTTGTAAACAAATGCTATAGACCCTGGCAATGCAAAGTTCTTTGTGTCTCCAACAAAAAAGGCAAAAGGGATTTTTGGTTTTTCATTTGTGTTTTAGGCAGATGCACTCAGTACTGAATATTTTCTAGGAGCCATCAGGGGACATGACTTCATGGATGTCTCCGGACCCAGGGGAGAGGAAAAAGATCTGGGAGGGGTGATAAAATCCACATCACCAGTGTTGGATCAAAGAAGTCAGCTCTGGGTTTTCCTGACCTGCACCTTTAAGAATTACCAGCACAGGTAAATCCACAGGAGATAGACCCCTCCCCCAACGCCTGCCTTTCCTTTTAAGCCACAGTAAATACCAAAGAAGAGGACAGGAAACCTTGCAATCCTTTATTTTCATCAGACGCACTAACAGGAAAGGGGGGCGGGGGGGGGGGGGCGCGGAACACGACTGCTTTGACTTTTTGGATAACTTGAAACCTCGATGCATTGCCAATTATGGCAGCTGTAGTTGCTTTATCTTTTGGGGACATGAGCAGTTCATGAATTGTGAATTTTAATTTTCCAGTCCGAGTTCAGATGGCTGGTTAAGCAATGTCTAGAAGCTTCTGAAAGATAGTCACTAATTAATGAACATTAAGCTCTAGTTTGGGAGACATTTGAAACAAAGCAGGACAAAGCTCTCTGCTCTGTGTACTTGGAGGACTGATCCGAAAGCTCCAGAGGAGGGAAGAAAACTGACAGTAAACAAAGAGGCCCCTTCCTCTCTTGAATTCCCATGATTCACCAGTTCATCAAGTGGAGGGATTTTTCTCTTTAAGTGTGACTTTTATTCTGAGAAAAAACTATCATTGGAGGAGTCAACTATGTATGTGCTATTTAGTAATATAAATGTAAGTGTTAGCATCTTACTAATCAAATGGAAAATTGTTTTGTTCTAACAGTTTCCAAACTTCCCCATCCCTCAAACAAACAGTACCCATTACTTTAAACACCTCGGTGTCTAGTAATTGTTCAAAAATGTGTCAGGCTACCAGTAATTTAAGTCCTGTCAAAAATAAATCTCAGACACTCACTTCTTCCAGTCAGTGACTTGAAAAACACGCCCACATGTCAATTACCGGAAGCTGTAGCTAAGTTTCTTTGTTCTGAATTTGTGTAAACAGAAAAAGGTTCTTCCTCAGTAACAACTGTTTTCTAAAACCTATATAAATGTTTATGTGAACCTCCTTGCAATAACATTTAACAGAAGCAGTAAAAGCCACCACGCTGGTAAACACACACACACACACACACACACACACACACACACACACAACTCTGTATGTGCTTCTGGGTAATAAATGTACAAGTGTGAACACTGTATCAACTTGTGAATTATTCTTTTCCCAGAGGCCTGACCTTGAACTATTTACATTTTATATTGTAAATCAAAATGATCTACATTTTTAGAAGCTAATAGTCACTGGCTCCTTTCCATATGATCCAAAAGAGATTGCTTCACAGATAATTTCAAAATCACAGGTAAATAAATGAGTAGAAAAAACTGTGACCATAAAATGGAAATAATTCACAAAATTGGCAGCTAATTAAGATAGGCTATTAGACAGATGTCTGTGTAAAATTGTTCTCTACAACCCAGACTGATAAATCTTGTGAATAGAATCCAGTCCTTACTGCAACATATATGTGGTCGTAAATAGCTATAAATGGAGCTATAGATTAGGAGTGTTAGTGATTTTCTAAGGTTTTGCATTTCTAATACAACAGTAATTTTATTGAAGAAGATTGTAATCATTTAATCATAAAATCACTAATGCCCAGTGTGTTATAAGGTCTCCATGAAGGTTTTTCTAAATCAAATGACTGAATTTCAATGAGGGAAGAAAAGAAAAATAAATTTGGCTGACCTGGTGTTAATTGTTCCCTTCGCCCTCCCTGGTTCTCAGCTGTATGCACTAAAAAATAAATACAACTATAAAAAACACACAGATGGACAATGCAAAGGTCGGAATGAGACCCTAAGTGGTCTTCTTTCCAGGAGTAAATTAGAATAAGTTGATTTTCATTAAGCAGGAACAGATCAATATTTCATTATTAACACGGTGACAATTTCATGTTAATAAGAAGTCATCTTCTTTCAAGTGTCTAACCGCCAAGCCACTGGATTAAAGCCTTCCCTTATGCAGTGGAGTCTCTTTACATTTCCTCTCTTGTTATATGGACACTTGAGCAGATGTGTGTGTGTGTGTGTGTGTGTGTGTGTGTGTGTAAAAGCACTGACCTTTTACTAGGCAGGATTAGGAAACACCTACTAATGTTTCCTTCAGGAAGCAAGGCATTTTGCTAACCTGTTTCCCTTTAGGCTTCTCTTCCCCAGAATGTTCCCCATCAACTTGTTTGTCACTGGGATTTAGATAACGATCCTGTTTGGCGGACAGTAGTTTTACCGATGGAAGTAAAATCTTTTTTTTCTTTCAGGAAGGACAATAATAAGATAAATCATTAATTAAAGGGGCTGCATATGGGACAGATGGAATTCCACCCATGTGGCTGCCTCCCCCAACAGTTGAGGGGTAAAAAGCCCCATAAATCACTCATGGTCTAGCAGCCTTCAATAGGGATCATGTTGCCCCTTCCAAGGGATGATAAACAACACATATTCCCAGTGCAGCCCATTAGGTATTCCAGAGTAGGTGAACTACGAGATAACGCATTTATCCTTCTTGGGAAGGTATCTTCCGTGTTTCACGTGGCGCAGAGAAAGCACAGCCAACTGAATGAGGACTAATGAGGATTAATGCGTTATTCCACAGAGGATTATGGGCTCTTCTCCTTACGGCAGTAGTTGAACAACAAAATGAAATAAAATGGCTCCTGATGCTTCCCCAAGCAGTAGATCTGACACCACATACACTTGCTTTGCCTTTTCTTTCCTTTTCTTCCTTGTTTGTTCTTCTACTTTTTTTTGTTTTTTGAGGGCTCTCAGGGGTTCCTCTTCTAAATCCAGTTGACATGGTCACTGCCTCTCAGCTCTTTATGGGAACAAGAACAACAGGAAATCTTTAATAGACTCCTCCACAAAGTGAAAATTAAGTTGCTAGGTACTAAAAACCAAAGATCACCAAAAAGAATGACAATTTGCCTAAGTATTAAAAATCATATCGGTGTCTTATAGGATTTACCAATCATACCATAATCTAATTTTGCATTGAGGAAAAAGTTTTTCTTTTTTCATTAAATAATTATTTATTAATAAGCACCTACTCTGGTCCAGAGATCTTTTGTTTCTACCTTATGCAAATGGATTGACATGATTTAAATAATCACGCGAATACATTGCCAACTGTGGTCAATGCCGTGGAGGGAGGACTATAGGGGATGACAGAGGAGCTCGACTTAGTCTGGATTTCAAGGCCAGCTTTGCTACGAAAGTAATACGTGACCTGAGAATGAAGGTACTAAGTGTCGTAGAGAATAAGGAGAGGGACACAATTCAGAAAGAACAGATTACTTGCAAAGAAAAAAGTCCTAAAGTGGGAAGAGGCATGACAATTCAAATAACTGATAGAAGGCCGGCGAGTTTGGGGCACAAAGGAATGAGGGGGACAAGGACAAAAGTTGAGGCTGGAAAGATAGCCAGGAGTCAGACTTTGCAGGGCTTTGTAGGTGATGATAAAATGCTGGATTTTATCTGAATAAACCCAGTGTTGTGGGTTGAACTGTGTCCCCACTCCCCCCAAAAAAGGCATGTTGAAGTCCTAAGCCCAGTATCTATGAATGTGACCTTATTTGGAAATAGGGTCTTTGCAGATATAATGAAGTTAAGAGGAGGTTATTAAGGTGGGGACTAATTCAATATGACTGGTGTCCTTATAAGACAAAGGAAATTTGGACACAAACACAAAGAGGAGAGCTGCCATGCAAAGACACAGATGTGTATAGATGCCACATGACAAGGGAGGCAGAGGCTGGAGAGACACATCTACAGTACAAGCCAAGGATTGCGGCCACAACCAGAAAGAAGCTCGGAAAAGGCAAGGAATGATCCTCTCCAAGAGACTCTAGAGAGAGCGGGCTCTGCTGACACCTTGACTTTGGACTCCTAGTTTCTAGAACTGAGACAATAAATTTCTGTTGCTTTAAGCTACCCAGTGGTACTTTGTTCCAGAGCCCTAGGAAACTAATACACCCAGAAAGCCACTGAGGAATTTTAAGTGAAGGAAGGAGCTTTCAAGGAGGAGAGTGACGTATCACATTTTCAAAAGATCCACTCAGCTGCAAAACGAACACCACCAAATTGGAGAGGGTCAGAGATGGAGTGCGGTGTGCATTAGAAGGCTCTGAAAGCAGCCAGGGGAGAGCTGTGGGGCTGGGGAGTGGGGAGCTGGCATGGACATTTGCCAAATGTGTATTCTTGGCATGGAAGATAACACAGAGGGCTAGGGAGAGCGTGCTTTTCAGTGGCATTTCCCAAATTCGGGCACATGTATTTATATTCTACACAAAGATGTTATCTGCAGACCCCAACCGAAGGCTTTGAATGATGTTAGAGTTATTTTACCATTTCACACATTGAGTTGTTTTTCTCTGAATTATAATTGCTTTTTACATAATGAAAAACCTGCTCAAGAATGACAAAGCATAAAGAAGTACTTCTCACCTCCTTTAAGACTGTAGCAGAATAGGATGTGACTGAAAAAAAAAATCAGTTGGTTCAACTGGGAATAGTCAAGGATTCAAGAGACAGTGGAATCTGGACTTCCCAGTCCCTGATCCCCAAGAGGCAAGCTATTGACATTGTCATAAGTGGACCAAAGCAATTCATTGGTCCTTGTCTAACCACATATATTGTGGCAAAATAATCATGGCACACTCCTTCAGGAATCTTTGATGGAGGGTAATGTTTTCAATATTGTTGCTGTATAATGTCTTTGAAATATGAGCAGTAGTTCCCCACTCCTCTCGGGGGGACTTCTTTTGCTGCATCTCCACCAGCCCCATTCTGTAAGAGGCAGACCTTGCCCCAGAGGAGGTGTTCTTGAGTAGAAAGCAGAACCAAGGAACCAAAGTCTTGGTGTGGGGATTTCAAAAGCAGACATCCTAGCATTTAAAAAAGTAGCCACAGGAGAACAAAATGTGATAGGTCGGAGGTTTATTTCACCTCCATCTCGCACTTCCCTTTATCCAAAAGGATCCCTGGGTACTGAGAGGAGTGTGTGTTGTGGGAGAGTGAAAGGAGGAGAAATCCTAGATATTTAGACATTGGAGTGTTTGAGAAGGGGTTCTGTGTTCTGCCTCCCAATTGCTATTTGCTGGGCTGAATCTTGGCCACCGGTGGGCTGGGGTGGGATGGGAAGGAGTGTAGAAATTAATTCATCAGATGAGTTTGGGGATTCAAGAGCAGAAGAATCTTCCATTCCAATGCCTGTGAAGAAACTCCGCCTCCCCCACCCCACATCATGGTGCAGGAGCAGAAGACCAGACAGATGTACGTGCTGTAACTAAGCAAGGACATCTGAGACATTGCTAGAAAAGTACCAGCAGTTCCAGAATAGCCTTCAATCAGAGATCAGAAGGGAAACTGCACGTCCCTGCAGGAGTCCATGTGGACGCAAGGTCATAACTGAGGACCACATATGACCTCCAAATCTTTGGATGTCTACAAGTCCCCTGGAGGTTGGACACAATCCCAGGAGGCCGAATTGACTCCGATCTCCTGAATCGACTCTGATTAAGTTCTGTCATCCAATGGCATAGTTGCTCTTAATAAGATAAAAAACAAAATTAGGCTTCTTGCTACTTGGGCTTGAGGCCTCTACATTTATGTCTGCTGCATAAGGCTACTCCCCATGGTAGCATTTGTATGGAATAAGATACATGCCCATGCCTGCACCTTAAGCTGCTTTCCTAGGGGTGGGGATGGGCCATGTTCAACCATCTATGATGTCACTGGGGCCCCAATAATATCTCCTTTCAGCCACACATTTTGTTCTTAAGAATACATTGGTTTGCAACATCTCTGAAATTGGGATTCCTTGGGATTTGAATATTACATTTTATTATTCTGTTTTTGCCTTCTACTTGTATTGTCTTTAATGCTTTTCAAAGTTCTTGTCTCTTTTTGTCCCTTCTGTAGCTGTTCAAAGTAGGAGGAAATGATATCATGTTCCCTTTTGACAGACGAGATGACTAAAGCACAGAAAGCTTTGGTAATAAGTCCAAAGTCACAGAGTATAAAATAATAATCATTGCAACAACAACTTGTAATCATAATAATAATAGTTACTACTTTTTAATTTCTTGCTGCCTGTCTGCTAACAGCTCTTCCTGCATTATCATTATGTGTCAACAACTCCAGTATGTAGGTATCATTCTTATCATCAGACTGCAGATAAGACAACTGAAGCATAATGAGGTTAAGTGCACTGAAAAGATCACAGAAACGAAGCGGTGTCATAGAGTACATGCAACTTGATTTTCAAACTTAACTCTCAAGGAAGATGCCATTCACTGTTTCATGTAACCCTTGAAACCTCAAATAAATCTATTAGCAGGTATTAAGGTTAGAGAGGCTCACTATTATGACCGAACAGAGTAAACCCCGAAGGCAAACAGCAGTCTCACCATCTGCCCTCCACTCCGGGGTTTTGAAAGTATCTCAAATGCAGGATGATTCAGAAGTCCAGCATCTGCATATAGACTTTCTCTTTAGTGTTTCCTTTAGCACAGCAGTTCTCAAATTTTAGTGGGCATAAAAATGATGAGAGAAGGTTGCACACAATTGTGAGTGTGTGTTTTTTTGTGTGTGACTTGACTGGTAATGAATTTTGATCTCCTAATAGCATAGGGGCTTCAAAAAGTTTTAATTCAGGAGTAGAAAAAACAAAGGTTTAAGGGTAGAAGATTTAGGGAAATTTCAAAGATAAATTTGGCTCTTTGTGACTCTTTCTAACGGGCTGACTTCAGAACCAAACCCTCACATAAAATGGGGAGCTACTGTAAAGAGTAAGAGGGGTTAAGACTCGGGCCACGTGTGTCTGACTCCAAAGCCCTTCTTTATTACCCTTGGAGCTTCCAAACTGGGGCAAGAGATCTCCTGTTCCCACTTCTAATGTTTGAGGCTTTTCCTCATTCTAATCCAGTCCAGTATAGAGTTAAAAAAGTAAATAGATAAGTGGCTGTGTCATAACACCTGTTGACTATCTTGCTGATTGACCAAAAATAACATTGATTCGATCCTATCCAAAATTTTTTTTAAATGCCTCAAATAACCCTCAATCTTGCCAGCTTTTAAGAACCAAGTGCCTGCCATGCAGATATAGTAATTTGTTGTGTCCCTATTGAGAAACATAACTTGAGGTTTCCAGTTCTAATACGCAGTAGCACAAACAGAATGTCAATTTCCTACCGAGTTCAGATGGGTCTATTTCAGACTATTATTCAATATATATGCTGTTTGCTAACACTCACCTGTAAATTTGTGTTTATTCTTCCTTCCTCAAGCTCTGAGTGCAATCTATTTTAATTTTCCCCCTTGCCAAATATTCAGTTGCTGACAAACACACATTCAAATTTCCTTGCATATTCATGCCTGTGATTTTGTGCTCAAAATGAGTTCCTGGGCAAATCAGTTTTGATTTGTGCATACACACATGCATGTACACACACACATGTGCGCACACACAAACACATACCCACTTTCCACTCGCCTACAATGCTGGCAGGAGTTTAAAAAAAGATGAGAAGTATGCCTTGAAACAACACACCTATGTCCAGTACCCCTACTTAAGTAATTAGAATTATACAGTGAGGTTCCGTCTTTCTCAAGGATTGAGTTTAAAAAATAGAAATACATTTATAGTTTAAAAATCTACCCTTAAAATCTTTAAATTGTTCATAAATTGTTATACTTGATTGTATGTATATATCCCTATGCAATGATATTTGTTAAAAATGTACGATATCTACAGTTATATTCGTATATAATATACATGCAGAACAGAATTTTAGAATATTTTACAGTATTTAAAATGTTTGGCCAAGGGGCCAGCCCGGTGGTGTAGCAGTTAAGTTTGCACACTCTGCTTCGGCGGCCCGGGTTTCGCGGGTTTGGATCCTGGGTGCGGACAGACACACCGCTTGCGTGCTGTGGCAGCGTCCCATATAAAGTAGAGAAAGATGAGCACAGATGTTAGCCCAGGGCCAGTCTTCCTCACACACACACAAAAATAAATAAAATAAAATAAAATGTTTGGCCAAGTGAATATAGTTGTAAACATCTCAATTAAATGTGTATATGTTATAACTCCCCAATATTCTGAAATAATATTGCCACAAAATAATTATTAGGATTATTATTTCCTTTCTGAATCTGCGTTATCCCAGAATTTTCTCAAGCTTACTGTTTTGTGCTCAAGAACCTTCCACACCACTATTTTTGGTGATTATCTCCTATGTTTACAAGGCACTTTATTATTTGCCAAGCAATTTCCTGTAGACCATCTTATTTTATCCTCATGATGGCCCTGTGGGAAAGACACTATTAATTTCCATTTTACAGATGAGCTGACAAAATCAGAGAGGTTAACTGACAATGCGGCTAAGTTGAGAATTAAAAACAGCTTATGAGAGTCCACGTTCCCGCTGTCTCTTAAACCACAGCTGCTTCCCGGTGCAGTTTAAAAACACATCTCTCCTTAAAGATCTCTTAGAAGATATATGGTCTACATTTTTAAAAAAGCTTTCTGATTTTTGCTTATGTATTTTTAATTTCAGCCCAAACTAACTTACTCAACTAGGAATAAAAAATGATGCAAACCTATAATTGGGGGAATGACCTCAGAAAAAGTTGGGAATTGAACTTGAGGACTATTAACTTTTATTTCAAGTGAACCATCTCTCTGAGATTTGAGGTGAATGAGTGAAGCACATTTGTTGATTTCAAAATGGAATTTGAGCTTAACTCTGTCTCTTTCTATTGCCAAATCCAGAGAATCAAGCCATTTGGAGAACATCTCACTGAGAAGCTTGGAGTCTTTCTAGAACCTTCCAAGATGATGCTTTATATTGAATCCACAAAAGGAGCATAGGAAAAATAAGTCCAACCAATCAGCAGGAGAAAGACTAAGATTAGTGACACTAACAAAAACAGTCAACAAAGCTAATCCTGCTCAAAACTCTGCAAATGAAAACTCCCAGGCATTCCGTGACCTGCTGCCTGGACTCACCATTTGGAAGATTAGCGAAGTCCAGACTAGATGTGCAACGTGTATTTGTAACCCTGTACCTTTTCCCTTACATCTCTTAAGCTCCTCTCCTATAGTGATTAAGGGTGTCCTGTGAAAAGCCACCAGGCAGGAGTTCAAATAGAGGTTGGTTCAGCTCAGGGAATATATCTGGAGCCCATATTATTGGCTCTCTTTGATGTGCGTGCTGTCCCTCTCTCTGTGCATTGCTGACCCCTTTTGAAAGGAGAGGGAGACTTCCATGTGCTGGAAAAACGAGTAAAGATTTAAAGTCTCCAACCTGATCGTGATTTTCTTTCCATTTCTGGTTTTCATCAAAAAGTCTGAAGCTCCAAAAAAGGCTCATGACTGCATTTAGTCATTCATTCATTAATTCATACACAAATCTTCTTCAAGTTCCTACAGTAGCAACTTTGTGTTTAGGATTAAGAAAGGGAAGTAAGACCTTGTCTCTGCCAGTACGGTGCATAGAGTTGAGTTGAGGAGACAGATAAGAAAATAAGCAACTAACACATATGTTCAACCACGGATGGAAATACAGGATGACTTTGGTGAAACAGCACCCAACCTCCGCTAGGAAGACCAGTACAGTCCTCAAAGGAAAAGAGATCTGCCCAGAATGCTAAGTGCTGCTTGGACCTGGAGAAAAATCTGCCTATTGATTTCCATGCATTTGGGGGTTTGAAGGGAGTTTAATTACTTATAAAGGGCACTTTTGTGTATATGAAGGGTATTTTAACATTTCTTACTCACTTTTATGAAACACCACCTTTAACCACTTTCTTCCCTCTCTTCAGGATATTTAGCTAATCCGTTTTTACTACATTGAGTATAATTTTGAGTTTTCCAAAGGTGGAAGACTAATGGCCAAACTGCTAGCTTAAGCTCCAACTTTACGTTTTTTGAGTGATGGAAATTCAGCCTACTCTCAGCTATTTGACTTAGCATAACTCTTTTTGCTAATACTCAGGTCCTGCCAAGTACCATATAGAAAACCATTTTCTGGAAGGAAATAGGGAAATTGGGAAGACTCAACTTTTTAAAGAAATAACTTTAGCCAATAGTTTTGATAGAATGAGCAACAGTGGGGCTGTTTTATGTATTAGTAGCAAAGCGTTTCCAATCTAGGTAGCAGGGTAACATCCCTGAAAAATAAAAGTTATATACCATAGACCCTTGACATTTGTAAGAGATATATTCTGCAGCCTTCAAAAACCCCTAAATTTATGAAGCCACCAAAGCATATATTTTCCCTCATAAAATGCAGTGAGGTATATCTGAAAAATTTAAGGGACTTCTTTAGATTCTTAATAGCTGTATAAATACAGAACCAAAAGTCATTTATAAAGAGTCACTTGTTTCATGTACATTACTTTGTAACAACATTGGCAGGCAGAGAGGATGTAGTGAAATGGAGAAACAAGAAATTCACATTGTGCTGTAGCTCTGGGCAGCTCACTAGTAGAATTACATACTCCTGCGTCTAAGTGTCACCCTGCGCCATGCAAACTCCTACCTCAGCAAATGGCCAGCATGTTGCATGTCATGAGCCCTCAGTTATCTCCTTGATAGATAAACCCATAAGGCCACATCTGCAAATGTCATGAAGTGATGGTATTGTTAAGTCACTAATAGACAAAAGCTAAAAATCCTGAATGACTGGGTATTCCAAAGAGATGCAGTTTCAGTGTTAAACTTTGACAAATCTTCCGAGTGGGAGGAAAGACAGTTACTGCAGCTCTTCTTAAGCAGATGTAAATAGGAAGAAAGACAACATTCTGAAGTCAATATGAATGTGAAACCGGGGCTAAAGACAAGCTACAGAGTCTTCACTGGCCTTAAATCTCAAAGCTACAGGAGGGCCTTTAACCAATTAATAACCTTTAATTAATCCCACTAAAACATTTTTATAACATTATCCCTGAGACTGGATATGAATTCGGTGGAAATGACAGCTCATGTCCCACTCACAAAACATCATGGGTACATTTTGTCATCTGTAAGACCCTGTCATCAATATAGATTTCCATTTTTGTAAATCATCTTTTATTTGGGGAAGGAGGGAGGTATTGATTTTTTCCTAGCCTTTTCTCGGAATGTTAACCTTGTTTAAGTTCTTCATTTCCTCGGCCTGAAGCACCATGTTGCGATAGAATTAAATGCATAGTAAAATGGCCGTGTGAGAAAGGTTTATGCATTATGTTAAAACCTGCTCCCTTGATAAATGGAGCCATTAGGGTCTGGAATTCACTGCGTTAGTCTACTTAGCTCAATCCAACAACACGCCTTAAAAGTCTCACAAATTTGTTCAAATGCTAATGAGCTGCACCACCAAACCTCATCTGTTGTAGAAGGATCTAATATTTCCAGGGGTTTAATGCATTTAAGAGCTACCCATGGACTCACTTTACCTGACTTGGCAATTCGAGACTGCTCAGATTTATAGACAGGGAAAAAAATGTATACATTTCATTGTGTGGCAGCTTCTGAAAATGCACTCAATGAGCCTTAATAAAAATCACTTTTGTTTAGTGTCAATTTATCATCATCTACTGTCAGGATAAGATGTGGAGAAAGATCTCTTTCAGAAGGTCATATATACGTATTTTTTTTTCAAATAAACTAGTTAAATGCAATAACACCCAAATTATCCCAAAGACAAAAGGCAGCCATACTGGTCAGGTTCCCCCAGGCCAGATATGAATCTTTGGGTCTGTACTGAGCTTCTAGAAAGCGAAAATGCCAAAGTAATCACTTGCTTATAGACTTTTGCCACCTCTTCATGTCTATTGTCATGAAAAGAAAAATAAACTAAAGAAACTAATCCTCATTCAACAAACCTTTGTTGAGTACCTACAATGCACTAGGCACTATGGTGAATGGTGCTTCTTTCTCCTACTCTCTTTGAATGACACTGGACCCATTTTTAGGACAAGCATCAGAGCCAGTTTCATGGGTGTGTGACCCATGCCATCAGACAAGGCCCCGTGCTCAGAAGGACCTCACAGTTGTTTTAATTCTCTGCTGTTGCCTTCTTGAAATTCTGGAAGGGGCCCCACAAAATATCTAGTCTGTCATGACTTCAGATGAATTAATTTGTGAGTTAAATACATTTATCAAGGCTAGCTGGGGGGAAATTGGCTGTAACTTCTCGTCCTTAAAGGCTTACCTAAGACAATCCATCCTCCAGGAAGGTCTTCCCTAATGCCCTACCCTCACCCCCATTTCTCTCTGTTCCCCTCAAGTCTTGTTTCACCTCTGCCCTTCTCCAAAATGAGCCTTCTCACAATATTCTGTAACTACCTGCTTACCTGTACCTCACAGTCACTGGACTCTGAGCTCCCTTAGGACAAGAACCATGTCTATTGGGTTCACCATTGTATCTGAGAGTGTGCAGGGCTGTTTTATACATTAGGAACTTGGGGCATGGTACATAAAGTATACCAGCTTTCAAGGGTCTCTGAAAAATTCAAGGGCCTTCAAATCCTTGGAGATCTGACTAAATACAAATTGGTTGAGACATAGAAAAATATAACTTAAAGTTGTAATCAATAATAATTTCAAAAGCAAATGAATCATTATTGTTTTCTTTAAAAGAAAAATATGGTGTGGGGCCTCCCAAAGTAAGGTTCTAGGGCTCCTGGGAAATTCTGATGGTCTTGTGTGACATAACTCCCAGCACGGTGCCAGAGACCTGGTGTTTACTCAAGACTCAATTCAGGCCAAACACAAATTGGTTAATAAAGGAAAATATGAAGATGAGCATGAAATGTGAAATGGTGCCTCCTTTCAAGATGGTATTAGGAGGACAGAAAAGGCTAATAGATGAGGAACCAATAAATAAATCCTCAAGTGTTGAACCGCATGCTAGAGATTCCAAGTGCAGAGGAGGTCAGGCACATGAGAGAGAAGAATGGACAAAAGTAGTTCTGAAGTATGTCAGGGTGAAGCAAGAGATGAGAGTTAATGGAGTGTAGACATTTATTTCCAGTAAGTAAAATGCATGAGGTGACAAGGATATGGGATGGTAACCAACGGCTGGGTACATATTGGGGTTTGCATAGATGGTATGGGACAAGGTGATGTAATTAAGCAGAGAACAACAAATCTTTCCTTACATGGGTCGAGACTTTAGAAAAAGAAACTCATTCCTTTGGTTAGGCAGGATTAAACCAAAATGTTTGGTAACTGAGAAGTAAATTGAGTGAATAGCCTTTCTTTAGTTGACAAATAAGAGTTAGCTCTTGTTAATGACAATGGCATTCGATGAATGACACACACAATCACCACACCAAGATGATTTCCTTCGGTTTCACACCTTAGCTTTTTCTCTTCAAGTTCAAGAGACGACATCGCAGAATCCAGTACTTAGGCCTCATCTCTCTCATTGTATTTGACTGATCCAGTTTACGCAACCAAAACCAAAAAAATTTACATGTTTTTCCCTGGTTGTCCTGAAAAGCAACAGCAGCTTCAGTGCTCACCTGAATGCCAAAGCTCAGGGAGCCCTCTCCACATTAATAGAAAGGCTAAAGCATGGGATTTATTAAATTCACTCAACCAAAATACATTTTGTGTTTACTACATTCTAGGTACAGGGAAAAATAACCCTCAAGAAGCTTATATTCTAATAGTAGAAGTCAGAAACAAACAAACAAATAAAAAGTAAGTAATTTCAGATAATAATCGTGACTGTGAAGGAGATAAAGAAGGGCAATGGGAAAGTCTCAGGGGTTGGCCAGCATTTTCTATAAAAGGCCAGATAGTAAATATTTTGGGATTCACGGGCCAAACATTGTCTGTTGCAGCTACGGAAGTCTACTGTTGTAACACAAAAGCAGCTCTAGATGGTATGTAAACAAACGAGGGTGGCTGTGTGCCAATAAAACTTTATTTAAAAACAGGCAGCAGGCTGGATTTGGCCCACAGGTTTTCATTTACTGACTCCTGGAGTAGAGAGCTGGGTGTTGGTTAATTTAGTTAAAATGTTCTGGAAAGGTTTCCTAAGGAGGTAACATGTCAGCTGAGATCTCAGTGATGAGAAGGGTCCAGACATGGAAATATCTAGAGAAAAGCATTGGAGACAGTGGAGAAAACAGACAAGGTGAGGAGGAGTAAAAAGAGGGACAGTTTTATTACCTCCAAGTACTTTATATCACCCTAAGTTCATGGGGAAAAAAACCCCTAACATCAGGACTACAATAACATGACCATAAATATAAAACCCCACAGCATTTTTTGAAGCTTTTCTTTTATGAAGGATCTGGAACACTTTGTCTGAATTATTGTAAATTTCAGTGGATCATCTTCAGAGTCCTGGCACAGTGAGATGTAATTTCACACTGGGCCCTGTCTCCTCACTCTAAATCTGGATGTGGGCTTCTTTGGACACAATCAAGAGCTGACCTTGCGGGAAATTCAGATTTACGTAAAATGCATACTTAGTACTCAATGAACACTAGTTAAATGATTTAAAAAAAAAAAAACCTAGGTTGATAGTTTCAATGGAAAAGCTTTGCAAGACAATGGTGTGGCTACCTGGCTCAAAATTTTTAGACCTTTTCATTTAGCTTTTCATCATAAATAGCAAAGGTTGAAAACTGACAGCCCACAGATCAAATTTGGGTTTCTGATTAGTTTTGTTTGGTTAGTTATTTACATTCAGAAATTATAAGAGTTGACATGAAAATCTGAATTTCTGGCTTCACTTGAGGGAACTGGTCACACCGTGCCCTTGAATGTCCACCTGGCAATGGTCTGGAGCTCAGTAAATCCTCCTCTTCTAGACGGGTATGAACCGTCCACTTTGCCGCAGTGCCCACCTCACCTGCTGGCTTTGTGAAGTCTGAGGCTTTTAAAACCTGGGAAGGGCTCTTCTTTAAGTAAAATAATACAAAATTATAAATATAACATGTTTGCAGCATTTCCAATACTGCAGGAGAAATTACAAATTAAAAAAATGCCCATGGCCCATGGGTCCAAAATCCCCAGGATGCCTCCAGTGCTATCTGACATCCAACATAAGGGAAAGTGTGAGGGAGAGGGGGTGTCAGAGAAGGAAGCTACAGCCCTATTAACCAATTAAAGTTAGATATCTTACTTTTGCTAATTTCATGAAAACATAGGGTAAGCGAGCAAAAGCCAGAATCCTGCCTAGCGCCTTGCAAGGCGTCAATCCACTTCTCTTGGGTTGTTTTTCCTTAAAAACAATTTTTTTTTACCTGCCTGGACTCTGAGCATATGAGTTTTCAAATCCTTCAAACCGAAAGATTTCTAAAGTTCTCTGACATTTTAAAGTTCTGTAGGTTTGCTTTTGTTCACATGCTGTAATATTTTCTTGAAAGACTCATAGCCCAAGGTGTCTTCCCTCACTTTAGTCTTGGAATAATCTGCTAAATGAGCTTGACAATGGATAGGATGTGTGGATTTCCTTCCGTTGTTTGTGAGCAATCTAACACATCCAAACTGCCAAGCATCAGTTGAAAACTGAAGAATTCAGCCATTATCTTAAACAAGTGACAGGCAAATTCTTACACTATGCTGGTGATCAAACAAATGACAAATTTCTCCACTTTCTTTGTAACAAAGTTGGACGGCGGCTGCACATATGTGAAATATGAGTGAGAAGGAGGAAGTTTGTCAGGTTGTTCAAGTAATGAGATAATTGCCTCCGCGGCAGAGCTTTCCAACAGGTGCAGGCCAGCTCGTGGTAGGTCTTTCCTCAGTTCACTCTGGATCTGACTTCCATCTCTCTCAATGTCCAGAGCAAGGAGACATGTTGCAAACCCCTAAGGATCTTTTAACCTGGCATTCAATAAAATCAAAATGCTGTTGGACGCGTGGCCAAGAACTCTGGTGCATAAAACACTCTGAGCTCAGTTAGGGCTCAGCCATTAATTAGACAGAGGAGACTTGTCCTCAAATGGCCTTTGAGTCCTGGCCACTGGGCAACGCAGGACAAATGCAGCAGCTTTCACAGACACTGGAGTGAGAAACTTGCCACTAACATGGGAATTCATAAAAGCCTGAGCAGACTTTTACTTTGGCACAGATCCCTCGCATCGAGGGATAATTCCTGCATTTGCAGTTAGTTCAGAAATGTTTTATGTATGCGCTATTTCCAAAGAGTCTTTTAAAATTTCCTTTCTCATAGTATAATCGCTTGTTACCCTTCCTATTGATTTCCCTAAAGAGCACAAGTCTATTCCATTAGAAATAGAGAAGAAAAGGAAGAAAAAAATACATATATATATATATATATATATATATATATATATATACACACATATTGCCCCTAAGCTGAGTGGAAGCAGTTTTCTTCTTCCTTTTTTTATTTGGAGGGAATAAGATTGGGAGGGAAGAATCTGCAGTCTACCACCTAGACAGTTTCTCTGAGCTACATTTTCACAGAGGGGCATGCTGGCCCCAGGAGAGACAAGGGAAATTCTGAAGGCCACATGCCTAGAGATTTGCAGAGTCACAAGGCAAAAAACAAAAGAAACAGGTATAGTGGATATAATCCAAATGTCCATTAACTAATGGATAAATAGATGAATAAACAAAATGTGGCATACCCATTCGATGGAATACTATTCCGCAATAAAAAGGAATGAAGTACTGATACATGCTACAGCATGGATGAACCTTGAAAACATTATGTTAAGTGATTGAAGCCAGACAAAAAAGACCACAGATTGTATGATTCCATTTACATGAATGTCCAAAATAGGCAAATCTATGGAGACAGAAACTAGGTTGGTTGTTGCCTAGGGCTGGGGTGAGGGAGGAATGGGGAGTGACTGCTAATGGGTATAAGGTTTCTTTTTGGGGAAATAGAAATGTTCTAAAATCGTGTTGATGGTTGCACAAATCTGTGAATATACTGAAATCCACTGAATTTTATACTTTAAAAAGTAAACTTTATGGTATATGAATTATATCTCAATAGAGCTGTTTTAATAATGTAACAGGTGCAATCCCACTTCTAGCTATTTATCCAAAAGAATTGAAATCAGGGTCTCAAAGAGATATTTGTAAATTCGTGTTCACAGCAGCATTATTCACAACAGGCAACAGGTGGAAGCAACTCAGATGCCCATGGATGAATGAACCGTTAAACAAAATGTGGTAAATACATATAATGGAATATTACTTACCCTTAAAAAGGAAGGAAATTCGGACAGATGTTAACGTGGATGAATCTTGAGGATATTATGCTAAGTGAAATAAGCCAGTCACAAAAAGACAAATACAGTATGTTTCCACTTATATGAGGTATCAAGAATAGTCAAATTCACAGAGACAGAAATAGAATGGTGGTTTCCAGGGGAGAGGGGGTTGGGGAGAAAAGGAGATGTTGTTTAATGGGTATAGAATTTCAGTTTTGCAGAAGGAAAAAGTTCTGGAGACTGGTTGCACAACCATGTGAATATCCTTAACAATACTGAATTGTACACTTGAAACAATTAAGATAGTAAATTTTATATTATGTATATTTTACTACAATAAAAAATTTAAAAAAATATAAAAAGCATATTATCCAAATGAAGCAGCAGCAATTTCAGTTTTCACATCTGTCTACAGTTGTTTCATTCTCCTGCAAGGGGACCTTCTATGGCTTCCCACCTTTCTTTGGATAAAAAAACATCCGTCATATCACAGAAGCCCATTTCAGAGGCAACTTAGACTAAGACTTGGCAAGAACACGGCAGGACTTATGTGTGAGTCCAGCCTCGTGGAGTCAGAGCCCACGTTCTTGACGCTCCACACTTCTGTGGCTCTTTTTCAAATGGTCCAGAATGATTTTTAGATCCTCTTTGAGCTAAACCTTGCATCTCTAAACTTCAGGCACTGTGACACCTACAACGAAAGTGAAATTGGGCTCAGCAATTAGTAGCTTTAGTACGCCACCATTTTGCCACGCAGCTAGACCAAGAAGTTTCCAAGTCAGTCAAACAGATGTGCAATCTGGATGCCCAAGAAATAATTGTGGAATAAAGGAACAGAATTACTTGGCCACTTGCTATTTCCTTTAGTTCTCAACACCGAAAGACCTTGAATAATCCTAGGACTCCTACCACCAACACTCGCATTTTTTTTTTTGAGACATAATAATACGGTAAGAATATTTCTTTAAATTTGGTACCCAAACCAAAGCAGTTTTTACCAAAATACATTTCTCCAAACACAAGTCCTACAATATGCTTCTTGATTAAGGGCTTCTGAGCTCAAAATAAGTTAGGGAACTGAATTCTCTAGTTCCCACTTGGAGACTCACACTGTGCATTGATCTATCAAAGGCTCTGAAGAATCTTGCAGTAAAGGAAGGTGGTAAATATGGTTTATCTGTTCCTCCAAAGTCTACAGACTTCATTTCATTTTCTCGTGGCTTCCACTAACATCCCAAGGAGCAAGAATTCTGGAAATATTCTGGAACATACTGATACAGGCAGTTCCCAAATAGTTAACTCTTGTCCGCAAATACTCTGAAGCTTGCTGCCCACCAAGAACTAACATTTAAAGAGATGTGTATGGATCCCCTAGGAAGATCCTAATACCCACCTCCTTCAGCAATCTTTTCAAATGTTACTTCATCAAAGACCCTTCCTTGACAACCCATGTCAAATAGCAACCCAGCTCAGTAGCTCAGCAGCCAACCCTCTCTAACTCCTGCCTTATTACTCTTCACATTACTTATCTCTGCTGATATCACACATTTATGTATTCATGTCTCCCTGACCAGAATGTGAGTTCCAGGAGAGCAAGGATCTTGATTGTTTCAGCCCTGAATCAGGAGCTCAGTAAATATTTGTTGAGTGAGTGAATACAATCAACAGAAAACTTGGAAAATGGGCAAACTCGTAGTCATAACTTTCCTCTAACGTATCAGATGCTTTATTTGTGGAATAAGACACAGCACTTGCCCTTGAGCATGAAAGGTGTCTTTCTTTGCAGACTTAGGCCTGCTCATGGGTTAGTAACAGTGACAGTCAAAAGACAACAGCAGGAAGGACAAGAAAATATATCTCCCCCCAAAATAGTAGCTACTATTGACCCAAATACATCCTTTTGGGGGGAAACACTGTGCGGTGTGCTTCCCTCACTCAATCCTTTCTTCTTCCCTCTGTCCCTCCCTCCATCTCTCCCTCCCTTGTCCACTTTGACAGATGTTTTAGCAATGTCAGTGGATAGTCCCAAGCTGGCCTCCGGGTAGTCAAAGATGCGTAAGATACAATCCCTGCCTCTATGGAGGGTACTACCTACTGGTGAAGAGAGAAAAATATTTAATATGATTGAGAAGTGCAATGAGAGACAGACTGGGACTGCCTCAGTCACTGAGGATGGGATGTGCCCCAACTTGGGGGGAGGGAGGAGGCAATCATGAATGACTACCTGGAGGAGGTGACCTCTGAGCTGGGCTTTAAGGGTGAGTAGGTAGATGTGAACCATGAAGAGAAGGGAGGTGGCAACTGGAAATGGAGGAACCACCTGGGCAAGAATATGGAGCCCAAACAGAGCATGTTGCATGAGGGGAAGGAGAAGGAGTTTGATGTTAATGAAGCACAAAATCTGAGTCAGGTAACGGCAAGAATGGAGGGGGCAAAGGCCCAAACTTCTCCCATCCTCACAGCTGCTTTGTCGGCTCGATACCAGTATCCAACATTCATAACAGCTGGCTTTCTTTTCCCGCTTACCAGGGGCCTGGGCCTGTGCTAACCATCTTACAAACATCATGTCAATGGATACGACCAATAACCTCATGAAGTAGATCCAATTATTCTGTCCATTTTACAGACATGGAAACGGAGTCTCAGAGAGGCAATGACACTTCCCAGGTCACTCAGCTGGGGAGGTGCAGGGCTAGGGAGTACCCCCTGGGGCCAATGAGCAGCACCCACGATCCTAACCACTCTATGAACCTACATTAACGTCCCTAAGGCAGTGATTCTCCACCTGGAGTAATTTTGTCCCCCAGGGGACATGTGACAATGTCTGGAGACCTTTTTGGTTGTCACTACTGGGGAGAAGGAAGCTGCTGGCACGAGTAGGTAGAGGCCAGGCCTGCTGTTGAACATCCTACGGTGCACAGGACAGCCCCACAATAGAGAATGATCCGGCCCCAAATGTCAACAGTATGGAGGATGAGAGAAACCTTGCCCCAGTTTACTGGCCAGCTGAGTGAACCTCTGACCTACTTTATTTTGATGGAAAAAAGTGCAGAGTTTGTTTTTATCTAACCACCTGATAATTCAGGGCTGTGATGCACCAGAACACTTGCAAGCCCAGCAGGTGGTTGGAGGTATGTGGTGAGCAGCTACGGGAACCCCCCACTCACGGAACACATACAAAAGGAAAGAAAGAAAAGCTCTTCTGTGCGAGGGGAAATAAGTGAACTAGGAGCCGTTGGCTGACTGTTTACAAAGAGCCTGCCTTGGGCTTTCTCTTCCCAGGCCGAGGATGATGAGTTGCTGCATGGGGCTCTGCATGGAGAGGGTCTGAGGTCATTCACCGGAAACTTCCCTTCTGCCCACGCCTGGCAAATCAAAGAGCTGGTGGTAGGTGTTGAAGGGAGAGGGAGTCTGTCCATTTCACCCTTGATCAGAAGCAGGATAATGGCTACGATGATGGATTACATGGAGCATGTGTGCTGAAGAAAGCCAGCAAGGAGCAATATAACGTTGATTGCCAAGTCCTGGGCAGAAGATGAGAGGAGAACGGCTTCCTAGACACACCACGAAAACAATTATTCGTGATTTTGAAGAAAAGCAGTTCAGCTAAGAGTCATTATTTCGCTCTTTCTCCTTCTTCTTTTTAACATATAAGTAGGTGGAGGAATTTGTAACCTATGAAAACCAAGATCAAAGAACAGTGGAAAGAGCCAAAAGCCAGAATGTGTAGGTCTTGGGCTGTCTTTGACCTCCTGTGACCTGGGTTCCAGATTGTGTGACGAGCTTCCTCCTTTGAACAAGATGGAGCTGCGAGGTGGGAGGGAGGTAAGTGTTGAGCTGTATTCAGCGCAGAGCAAGGCAAAGAGCGCTGGTATCACCCAGGCCTGAGGTGGAATCCCAATCGGCCACTTATAAACCACATGTCCTTGGTCACATCACTCGACTCCTTCTGACCTCCGTTCCCACAGCTGATTCAAGGCGATGACAAAATCTACCTTGCAGGGTTGTTCTGAGGGTCACAGAAAAGTCAAACATGTTTAGCATGTAACACTGCTTCTATTTTGATGTTGATGCCGATAATAATTTCAATATAAAGGACATTTTTCTGTGACATGCTCTTATCACATCCTCAACAGAGAATGGTTCTTTCTGTGTTCCCAAACGTCCCATAAGCGTGTTTCACCTGGTTGTCCTAGTGCTTTTAAAAAATTCAAATTATTTGTGGTTTTGTTCCTTTTGCTTTTAGTTGTAAGTCTCCTGATTCTGAGTTGAGATTTTGGCCACCCAAATAAAGACTACACTTCCCAGTCTTTCTGTCAGATAGATGTAGCAATGTGACAATGTACTAGCCAACGGGATATGAGTGCAAGTGATATGTGAGGTTTCCAGGTTATACCTTTAAAGAGAGGGGCATGCTCTCTACTTCTCCCTTTCCTGCTGGTTGGAATATGAATATGATGTTAGGAGCCAGAGCAGCCATTTTGGACCATGAGAAGGAAGCCTCCTGTTAAGGTGGCAGAGCAACAAGATAGAAGGTGCTGGGGTGCCTGACACCAAAGCGTGCCCCGCTGGCTCTCAACCACCTATTGCACTTTTATATGAGACAGAAACAAAATTCTACTTTAATAAAGTCACTCTTATTTTGGCAGTTATGAGGTATTAGAGGGAGTCTACTGGAGGCAAATAGGCATCCAGTTTAATATACTGGTCAACATGGAGAAATTAGAAGATTTCACATAAAACTTCAGACTTTTAAAATTCTTCCTGAAAAATAAGAAGCTCTTGGAACACTGGGACTCTTTTCTCATGCCCACATGTTTCATTATATGGGGCATGCGGTATCCTCTATGCCAGAGCCACCTTCCAGCACCTTCATTCATACATGCTTAGTCTTCGGATTGTCCTCCCCTTGGTGCAACTCCACAGAGATGATTTATGGGAGAGCCACACTGAGCCACCCTATTCTTGACATATATTGAGGGTCGATGCGCCAGATGCTTCATTAAATCCCCAGTGTGTGTTCTATTAGTCAACCTTCCAAACCCCACGGGGACAGTATTCACACCCCCACTTTGTAGACGAGGGGACTGAAGTTTGGGGGTGCACAGAACTGGCTTAAGGTCACAGCTCAGTAGCAAAGGCTCCCTGAGTCCAGAACTTGAAGTCCCAGCCCGTACCTTCTCTACCGCTTGAGCTGAGCTCCCAGGGTTTTTGAATCAAGCATTGATCCATTTGCAGAAATCTAAATGAATCTAAGACGAAGATTTCCAGGATAATTAAGAGTCTGCTTCCTCTGCATTCACCACACAAACTTGTAGCAACTGTTTTCATTGTCTCATTAATGGTGACTATTTTAGCACGGGGTGATAATGTATCTGTCATCACATTGCATTATTCAAAGGTGGGGCAGCCTGTAGAACAAAAAGCCCTGAAATTCGGCAGGGGCCAGGGGTCCTTTTGCTACCCCCCAAGTGCCATGAAAGAAAAGACCAGTCCAGCTGGTGACTGAAGGTGACAGAGATCACGAGGTTGTGGAGGGTTCCAGAACACCATTTCCTGGGAAGGTTCATCAACAGATACGCACAGTTGGCTCGCGTCAGTGTTCCCTGGATGGGTTCAGGGCCGGAGCTTGTGGTTAAGGCTGTTCCCAGCCTTGCCTCATAGTTTGGCTTCACGTCTCCCCTTGCCTGCAGCCCCCTTGACAGAGACACTCTCCAGACCCACACTAAAGCACACATCGGGAATGCTTTGAAAGCTTGAGAAGGAATCTGGGGGCCCTCCTTGTGTCTCAGAATCACAGAATGTCAGAATTGGAAGGGACCTCAGACAGCTTCTGGTCCGACCCTTTTGATTTATGACAGGAAACAGATGCAGAGAAAGGAGGGGAGCTGGTCAATATTCGTCCACCAAGAGCATTTACCTTGCAACCCCATTTTTCTGTGGGTTAAAGGTGAAGGCAGGGTTGCACTTGGGAAAGATGATGGCGATGATGACAGAGCGGTTGTGTTATTTCTATCCTAGGCACTAAATTGAGTGCTTTATGTGAATTTTCTCATCTATTCCTCATCCCAGCCCTCTGAGGTTACTATTCCTATTTCCATTTACCATTACTACTCATTCCCACGTGACCTGGTGCACAGAGAGTCGAATCCCTCTGCCATCATTACACAGCCATAAACGGGTGTCGCCCAGATTCGAAGCCAGCTTGTCTAACCCCACAGCTGAACTATCACCACTAGACTGGATTTTAATCCAAGAGTCGCCAACTCAAATTCCTCCAGGGATCAAGCCTGTTTCACTCCGTAGGTGAGTGAAACAGGCTAGGCAGGGTCTGTGAGCTGGCAAGCAAATGCACCATCTAAATAGAGTAGCTGCTAATAAGTGCCCCCTGCACCCCAACTACTGCCATACAACTGTGCAGCTTCAATGTGGCAAGATCCTGCAATTTCTCAAAAGAATCCAGAAATTCAGATTTGTATGTGATTTTTATACCTCGGAGACTGTGGGAATCATTTGAACCATTTACAAATATTCCATATCCCTTCTCCTTTTCATGTGTACACTTCCCCACCCCTTTGAAGTTAGGCAAGGCCCCGAGAAATGTCATCAGAAGTGGTATGTGTCCTTTGAGAGTCCGGGTGGGATTCGCCATGCTAGCGTTCTCTCTGTCACAGGGCAGGTGATGTCCATTCCAGACGGTGGCTGCTCTCGTCACCTTGAGTCCCAGTTGAGGACAGAGCTGAGCCCTCAGCTGATCCACGATGCACACGTGGTGTGGGTGAGAAATAAATCGCTGTTTTAAGCTGCTGAAATTTGGGGACCGTTCTTCACCACAGCATAACCTAACCCATCCTGACAAACACGGGAATTAATTTTCAAAAAGTAAAGTAAGCCAACCCAATGCACATCAGCAGCCAGTGTGCATCCCTAAAGGCTGTGGGGGCTCCAAGAACTCTGAGTCTTATCCTTCAGAGTTAGGAGGGGATTTCTTAAGACAGAGGCAATGTCAAGGGCTTGGTCCTTGGATCAGCAACAATCTTCTGTCCTGGAGCCACTGCATGCTGAGAGTCACAGCTAGTGTCTTGCTAAGTGAGAGCTATTAGTTTCATGAGGACCATGGAAGATTTTACAGTAAGCCTGTCCCCTTTATTAGAAACCTCACTCACAGCTCATCCCCCTTCCCCCCGCGTCATTCTCAGAATCATCTCTGCACTCAGAAATTTAATGTGTCAAGACACCCCACCATGGCTACACTATAGAGCAGGATGTGCGAGAAGAGATGTTTTATCTCCAAGTTGAAATGTGAATGCCCTATGGGGAAGAAGTATTTCTGTTTGGAGGAAGCAATGATGGGGCGTATACTCTACTCATAGAGAATGAAGGATTACTTAGAAAACTTGCTTCATTTCACAGTTAAAGAAGTGGAAATACAACACTATGATTTTTACCTTCAGTTTCAAGCAAAACACAGATGTTTGAGATTAAGCAATTTACTATTCCTGGAAACTATTAAAATTGTTTATCAAGGTTCTAGCTGGTATCAGTTGGCTGTGTGAACAATGAACCTTCCCCAGGTCTCAGCTTTTTAATCTGTGAAATGGGACAAATATTATTGGATTGCATTGCTTAAAGATGACTGTAAACTCTTTTGAAAGACGAATATGTAGAAATGCTACATTTAAATAAAGAACATTTGTTCTGCTCACTGAAGAAAAAGTATACTATATTCATATGGCAAAGCTATTGATGTTAAAACTGTTTCTTTGATTTGATCTTTAAAGGCACCAGCAACAATGTTTCTACTGAAGTTTCAGAATTGAGACTTTGTTTTGTAGATTTTTTTAAAGTATAAGATTCATGAATGCCCTTTGTAACAAATTCAAACACTCAATTCGGATATAAAATAGGGTTTCTTAGTCTTGGCATTATTGACATTTTGGGCAGGATAATTCTTTGTATGGGGCCTCTCCTGTGCATTGGAGAATGTTAAGCAGTATCACTGGTCTCTACTCACTAGATGCCAGCACAATAGCCCCCCTGAAATGAGTCCAGACATTGCCAAATGTACCCTGAGGGGCAAAACCACCCCCTGTTGAAAGCCACAGTATAAAGTATAATTGGACATGCCTGTCCCTACAATAAAAATTTCCCAGAGGTAATCACTGTTATCAGTTTCGTTTACATCTTTCCAGCAATTTTCTATGTATAATCCAATATTTATACACTCACCTTTACTCCACCTCCACGCAGACACACAGGCTAAAATTTTTTCCCCCAAAATTGGGATTATGCTATCCTTTGCAATTTTTCTCATTTAAAATATACCTTCTTTACCTTTCCATGTGTCTACATTTAGAGCTTCTGCATACTCTTAAAGAAATATCAACACCGTAATCATTGGATTCATGTACTCTAATTTATTTAACTGATTTCTTACTGATGGACATTTTAGATATCCCCAACTTTGTCTACTATAAACAAAACTGTATTGAATATTTTTACACTTACATCCTTGCACATTTTTACCAGCATTTCTAGTAGAATCATTAGATCAAAAGGTATACACCTTTTAACACTGATAGATTTCTGCAAATTTTCCACCAAACCCCCAACAGATGTTTTAGCCTCCTTGGTAGTCTTGGAGACTCAGAGTTCCGATTTTTTTTTCCTTCTTAACTTCTGTAACAGTCTCCTAGTTAAGCGCTTGGCTACATGTCAGTAGTTCCAAGGTTGAGAAACTCTGCTTTAAAGTGAAAAAAAAAACAACCCAAGTTTGAGTCCGAGTTCCTCCACAAGTTCTGCAAGTTTCATCAGGCAAATTTTCTAAGCCTCACTTTCCTCGTCTGTAATAATAATGATAATAGGACTGCCTACTTCAAAGCATTGTCATTGCAATTTATTGAGACTACACATATGCCTACCACCTGCCATTAATGACTGTTGTTAATAATAAAAACCAAGGGAGTAGGAGGTTCAGAAAAGTAAAGCCAAAATGTGTACACAATCTAACAATTAAAGAACATGGTGTTGCCAGATGATTTAGTGACCACTACACAGATGAAACTCAGACAATCATAAAATGAACATGATAGAAGGGAAAATATTTTTCCTCACCAAGGAGATTGTAATTAATGTTTGAGTCATTGGATGCTTATGAATCTAGCAGAGGGATAAATACCTATATTTATATACATACACACAGAGGATATGAATATACATGCTTTTAAAGCACACCTCCACACATTTATATAAGAGAATGTTGTGGACATATAGATTTTCCCCACACAAGAGGAATACGCAGGAGTGGTGTATTTCCTCCCAGGATAATTTCAGAACGCTCCTCTCTGTACTGGCTAAGAGTGAGTCACCATCATCATCAGATGACCTGGAAAACTAGTTCTCAACTTCACCTAAAGTGCATCAAAGAAATTGAAACTTAAAAAAATGAGTCAATGGGGGCCAGCCAGGTGGCATAGTGGTTAAGTTCGTGCACTCCTCTCCGGCGGCCTGGGGTTTGTGGGTTCAGATCCCGGGCGTGGACATACACGCTGCTCATCAAGCCATGCTGAAGCGACATCCCACATACAAAATAGAGGAGGATGGGCACAGATGTGAGCTCAGGGCCAATCTTCCTCAAGAAAAAAGAGGAAGATTGGCAACATATGTTAGTCCAAGGCCAATGTTCCTCACAAAAAAAAAAGTGAGCAAATGCCAATAGGGCTGCTTTAGGACGGCGGGTTTCCAGGATCATCTTGACCCTGTTTTAACACTGTCCTTCGTCTCTCAAGTGTAAGGAGACCCTTGAACATGGGCTTTGGGGAGAGACAAATCCATATTCAGATCCTGCTCTGCCACTTAGCAGAGGTATATTTTTGGCTGACTTACCCCCTCTGGGCCTCCCCGTTCTTCGTCTGCAGAATGGGACAGTAACTCCGCCACAGAGTTCTCGGAGGATTAACTAGGAGGATGTGTGAGCGTTGGCATCTGTTGGTTTTGCCTACCCAGCATCTGGTAATTTGACCCCAATCCTCCTTGAGAAACTACCCTTTTCTGCTGTTGGTCCTCGAGGGATACATGGACTAGCTCCTAGGCTGGGCCAGGGTTGAACACATGACCCAGAAGTGGCCAATCGGGCCACTGCATTGCCCTGGACAAAGTGATTATTTTAGGTCTGGGTCTGGGAACCAGCCTGAGCCAAGGGGACTCAACTCCAAGAAATGTGAAAAAGTAACTCTGGAGTTATCGAGGTTAAGATGAAACCTGACAGTGGCATCTTGCTACATTCAGAGATGAGAAGCATCCAGAAGAAAGCAGAGAGGGAGAGAATAAGACCTAATTCGGATGGCACCATTGGGGTCCTTATAACCTTATAACCAGGAAGCCAAGGCTTCCTGGGCCTTGTGGAGATGTGGACCAAAAATTCATCTTTTTGATTGAAACCAATTGGCTTTCCAATCCCCTGAGACTCAGAGTTTTCACTAATACAATATGCAAAATTTTCAGCCCATTGTCTGGTAATTGGCACACAAGGAGCTGGGCGGGGACTTGGGAGGTAGCTCCACATGCTGCAGAGATGAACCAGTTTCGTTCCCCTCGGCATCTGAGGAGACAGCGCTGACTGACAACCCTGGGAGATCGGGTTCATGGCACCGTAATGGAAGCAGCTGCTGCATGAATGGAAAACAACAACAGGAACCCTGGGCCCAATTTACTCACACCTGGCGCTGCGCCAGGCTGCAAGGTGTCAAACTGGGGAGGGAGCAGACGCTGCGGCTGCTGCAGCAGGAAGGCCATGCTGCTGATGCAATCCGGCCCCGCTCTGTGATCAGCCGGAAGACGGCCCGAGTCACCTGGGTAGGGGGTCACTGGCTCCAAGGGTGGACACCAATGCTCCACACAAACAGGAAAAAAAAAACCAAAACAAAGCCTGCCACGAGCTCATGGTCAAGCTGTCGGAACTGGGCTTCAAGGAGTGGGGGGCCTTGCTTTGATGATAAAATGCGCAGGGAGGAGAACACGGGCAGGGATGGATAAGCATCCGGAGGCAGGCTATGGACTCGGAGACCCCACTTGCTATCTCGGCTGCACTGATTTCAAGCTGTGTAATTTTATTCATTTTTCCATGTCTCCTCTTAGCTCAAAACCCTCCAATGACTTCCTACTGCATTCACAGTAAAGGCTGAAATTTTTACCAAGGCCCACAAGCCTTCTCATGTACCACCCCCTGCCTTCCCCTCTGGCTTTCTCTCTCACCACTCAGCCCTTCACTTCTTCCACATAGCCAAGATGGCTCTGTGCTACTTCAAACTCACCAATATGCCTCTGCCCCAGGACCTTTGCACTGGCTGTTCCTTCTTCCTGGAATACTCCCCTCCACCCCACATATCTGATGTCTTGCCCCTTTACTTCATTCAGATCTCTCTGGCAATGTCTCCTCATCAGACAGGCCTTATCTGAGAGCAGCTTGTCTTACGCCAACACCGTCACCTACCTTGCGTGCATCACTCTCTGAGATGTTACTTATTAATTCTTTTGTTAACATCTGTCTCCCTCTTAGTGTGGGCTATTTTATTTTTTTTGTTCACTGCTGTATCACCAGTGCCTAGAACAGTGCCAAACACATAGCAGGTGCTCTGTAAATATTTGTCCAATTTATTTAGTTGTTTAACACATATTGACTGAGCACTGACCTGTGCCAGGTGTTGATGGAACAGAATGGGGAGAGATTAGCATATCTACTCTTGTTGTTGGAAAATAGTCCTGCAGACAAATGCAAGAACAAGAGGAGTAGGCTGATTTCAGAATGTGGAAAGTTCTCTAGGGTGATAAAGGGTGACTGAGGAACAGAAAGTATGTTTAATCAGGTGGTCGAGGCAGAGGTGAAGTTGCTGAAATGGTAAGAAAGCACATTCCACCAGATGTAGACCAGGAAGGAGCAGAAGAGTTCCAGGCTAGAGGGAGGAGGAGATGGATCGGGGACAAAGTCAGAGAAGGAGGCGTGGGAGACCCCTGAAGCGGAAGCAAGGGTGTTGGATTTTCTTCTAGGTAGAGGGAGCCATTGTCTTGCTACTTTCAGACTCAGTTTCATCTCTCACGAAATGGGCATGATGAATACCCCTGGTGGGGAGAGGATTCGGCAAAAAAAGGCAAATACAACGCCTAGCACCTTGGTAGGTGGTGGGTACTTACTAAACGTTAGCAACTCCGCACTCTTTCCTGGAAAGAAACCCAGACTTGATGTAAGGTAGAAGTTGGCTGGGGTATTCAGTTTCTGCAGCTGAAACCGAAAGGTTTATTGGTGGGAATGACCAGAAATGAACTTTAAGGATCAAGTAGGTTTCAACACAACTTTCGAATTCTCGCCAGTTCCTTTTGAGTGCAGGGCAGACTGTCACTCTCTCCCCAGATGTGATCCTGCATTATACAAAACATGCTGCCTGAGCTGGAAGCATGTGAGTTGTCAGCAGAGCGAATGTCAGCATTAGCGGTAAAGTCAGATTGAGCGGGGGTCGGGGGGGGGGGACCCGATCAAGCTGTGCCACGCACTCCGCCCTGACAGAGGTCCCTGCTCGGCATGTGGGCACCTGCTGCATCTTAGGAAGTTGTGTGGGGAGGAGGGTGGGCCAGAAGCACGCAGGCAAGTCCCCTGGGCACTGCCCCAGCACCAGGCATGCCCATAACAAGTCTATTTGTGCACACAGGAGAGAGAGGGGAATTTTGTTTTATTCAAGCAAAACGCTTCACTCAGAGAATGTGCAACTGGACAGATCAGCTATACAACCCCCTGCCACGAAGCAGGTCAAAATCTGCATCCTCTAAGACCCACAGGAACACATCCCTAAAAATAGGTCTGATCAACTGGCCTAAGCCTTGAAGAAAATAGATAGCATAAAACACTTAATTAGGAAATAGCTTGCTTGGGAGATGATTTGAATATCTAAAGAAATTTCTCTGATCTAAGGGCTAGTTTGTCTCAAAGAAAATTTATTTTCAGTTGGAATCTTAAGTCCATGTGATGGTCTTGCAAGCCACAGGAGAAAATGCAGTGAGCACTCTGCAGCACCAACCAGTCTTTCTGATCGTGAGCACCAATCTGACTTGGAGATTTCACCTTCTCACAAAAGAATGCTTTCTGTGCGGACTAATCTGACTTAGAGACAGGGAAAGTGGACCCATTCCCGCCTCTACTTGCTGAGCTCTCATGGACCCATCTTATCCGCACATCACTGGGTGACCTCAAGAATGAGGATGGCAATAGTCAGGAAGCCTTCATGAGGGAGGTCGTAGCTGGGAAGTCATCATCAGGAAATAATCCTTATTAGCTCGTGGGATGTTCCCCACAACAGGAACTACCAGGGGAAAAGTAGATGCAATTCCAATGTCCAACATTAGGAGAACTGTAGTAGGCCGATACTGTAATTAAATACACAATAGCACTATATAGTCAAACAATGGAATACTCAGCATCTGTTGAAATGTAAAAGGTAATTTAATGACTAAAATGATATTTATGAAACATTAAGTAAAAAAGCAAAAATAAAACAAATACGAGCAATATGAACCCCTTAAAAAGATGTTTGTTGGGGCTGGCCCTGGGGTGTAGTGGTTAAGTTCGGCACACACCACTTTGGCAGCCTGGGTTCACAGGTTCGGATCCTGGGAGCAGACCTACACTACTCATCAGCCATGCTGTGACCCACACACAAATTAGAGGAGGACTGGCACAGATGTTAGCTCAGGGCTGATCTTCCTCAAACAACAAAAAAAGGAAGATTGGCAACAGATGTCAGCTCAGCGTGAATCTTCCTCACACACACACACAAAATTGTTTATATACACATATGTATATAATATAAAGTTTATGTGATATAACACTGTAATATATCTTATGTAACATAAATATGTATCGTTATATATTTATATAAATATATATATTTATATATATAACAATATATAATGTAATATATAGTATACACTTATATAATACACATAAACACATATATCATATAATATTAATATTATATGTACTACATACTACAATAAAATCAACCTCTCTATATTATATATGATATAGATAATATACAAATTAGAGAGAATTTTTACTTATTTTAAATCTTATATAAATTCTCATTTATATATGTGCATATGTATATTAGAGAGAAATAGAGAATCTATACACAAATACACACTCACATATACATACATATTATTAAAGGTACATTTGAAATGTAGACTTCGAGATACATATTACTTCTATAATATGAAAAATAAAAGTTACTTTATTTTTCATTGTGAGGAAGACCAGCCCTGAGCTAACATCCGTTGCCAATCCTCCTCTTTTTTTGCTGAGGAAGACTGGCCCTGGGCTAACATCCGTGCCCATCTTCCTCTACTTTATATGGGACGCCGCCACGGCGTGGCTGACAGGCAGTGCGTCTCTCTGCGCCCGGGATCCGAACCCGCAAACCCCGGGGCTGCCACGCGCGGACTAAACCGCTGCGCCACGGGGCGGCCCCAATAAAAGTTATTTTTTAAATGACTTTTACACATTTCTGATAGATTCACAGAACAGCACTTGCTTATTCTGATCACAGGATCTTGTGCAAAGCAGATGCTTAATCAACGTTCATTACACTGAAATAGAAAAGTGAGCTAAGATACTAGAATCACTTCAGCGAAGAAGAAACAGTCCCAAACCTCATGTGAAATCCTGGGCATACGTGGCTCAGATTAAGTAGATATAACGCCGTAAAATTTTACCTCACTTATTGCTCTGCACAAAACAGGAAACTCAACCTGTTGCTCTGGTCTAGAAGTGGAACTCACAATGGCCTTGAAGGAAAATTTTACTTGCGACTGTGGCCTTGAAGGACTATTTGTGAAATATCTTTTCTAACGACCAACACACATGTTTTATGTTTAAGTGAATACTGTGTATAAGTGCATATTCATCATTGGCATTTTTAATAAGTATATAAAAATATATACTTATGAATCAGCCTTAAGTTCAGGAATACCCGTCTGATGCTAATGATTTGATGCACACTCTCTAATCTTTGCAGTTTAAAAATGATACTAAAAAAAAATAAAATAAAAATGGTCCTGATGTGTCTGTGAGCTACACTTTGCCGGGACACAAATAGCCACTTTTGTGCTATGAAACCAATGGACTCTGCTTTATTATACTGAGTTTCTCTGATCTCAGTCTTCCCCATTAAACTGTAAGTTCCATGACAGCAGGGACCACTGTCTGCCTCGCTTATCCCATATCCCAACACAGAGCAACATGATTGCAAATATATGTTGAATAAATCAATCAATGGATCTTGTCATCATATTACATTCCTATAGGGAAATAATATTTCAATTAATATGCCACAAGAAATACTCACTATATTTCTTCGTTCCTGTCTTGTATCTGACATTCATTTGTTTGCATTTTTATTGTCCCTTGAGTTTTCATAGCATGCTTCCTAAAAACCTTTCATGACACTAAGTGGGGCCCGTGTAAAAACTGAACTGAAAAAAAACCCAAACAGTAACTCATTGCAGAAGGTGGTCTCTGCCGGGGTTGCCTTTTTCCCTTCTTTGCTTGAACCACTGCTGATTTCAGATCTCCCAGGAGCCAAAGCCCAAGCCCCTGACACCCCAGCTCAGTCTCACAGCAGGAGAGAGGAGTTACCTCTACGGAGAAGAGGGTAGCCCAGTGGCGAACCACAGGGGAGAGTGGAGAAGCAACTGGGGAATAAAAAATGCCAAGTGGAGTCCTCCAAGCTGTTGGTAGTGGGCTTACAGAAGCCAAGGGCGTTGCTCTCTCCTTCTCACTCCTCCACCCTGTGGCTCTATCTCCAAACCACTTCCAGCGGCCTTCACATCTTCTTTACCACTGCCGTCCCCTTTGTCCCAACAACGAGCATCTCTCCCTGGACAGAAGCTTCCTAACTTATCTTCTGGCACCCTCCTCTGCCCCCCTGTAATCACACCTGACAGAGTAATGACCTTGAAAAGGAAATCAGACTATGTCACCCATGGGTGAAAAACCTGCCAAAGACTTGCCATCGCACTGGCAAGAAAATCCAAATATTTTATCCTGGCCTATGAAGTCCTACGGGAGCGGGTTCTGAGTACCTTGGACTTCATCGTGGGCCACACTCTTCCTTACTCGTCCCCGTTTACGATATACCAAGACTTCTGGAACACACCCACCCACCTCAGGACCTTTGCACTTGCTGTCCTCAGCCTAGAAGTCTCCGCCCTCAAGTCTTGACATGCTTGGTTCCTTCTTCTCATTGGACACTGTGCTTACAAGTCCCTCCTCCAAGGAGACTTTCCCAACCACCTCCTCTAAAATAACCTACTCACTCCCAGCCACATCCTCTCTTTTATTATCTTCCCAGGAACTCCACCCTGTCTAAAATTATCATGTTTGTCTGTCCCACTCACTAGCATGTCAGCAACCTGAGGGCAGGGGCCTTATCTGTCTTGTTCACCTTTCTCTCGTGTCTGGTGCCGAGCACGGTGTCTGGCATGAAGAAGATGCCCAATAGAGAGATTTTCAGAGCCTGTACAGGGCAAGTACTTTATTTTGCAATAATTATAATAAAAGCTAATATCTATCAACTATTTACAAACCCACAGCCCTCTGGCATAGCTCTTATTACACTCAATTTGCAAATGAGGAAACTGAGCCTTAGCGGTTGAGTACTTGGATAGTGTACTAGGCTATTCAAGGGCACTTGGCTAGTATTAGCAAGGCTGGATTTGAACCTAGTTCTATCTGACTTCAAAGTCCATGCTCTTAACCATCTCTATCCACTGTCTCCCGTGTGCTGGTTTTGCACGTCATTACTGTACATTGAGCTCAAGCAAGTCATTTACTCATTGGCTCACTCAAGAAGTATTGATCGAGAATGTCCCGTGTCAGGTATCTGTCCACGAAACTCCCACAGCCATCCTTTTACTATTCAAAAGGTGAGTTTCAATCACTGGAGAGAGAAACTAAAGGAAATTCCTGGAATAAAAATAGCATTTGTGCCATTCTCTGTGCCAGGCGCTGACCCAGCCCCTTTGTATTACTGTCTCGTTTAATTCTCACGGCCGCATTATTAGGCAGATTATACTCATCTCGATTTAATGATGAGGATACTGAAGCTTAGAGAGGTTAAATGACTTGCTCACATAGGCAGTAAGTGATAGAACTTGTCTGTCTCCAAATTGTCCTCCTCTTTCCACATCACACACTGACACTCGCATGCAGTAGGAGGGACTCCATAAATGTGTGTGAGATGAATAAATGAAATCCCCAGCAAACCCAATTTATAATGCAGTAAGTCACCTGCTTTTAGCCTGTCCCACATATTAGGAACTCCCAGCTATAAAAATGGCTATTCTGGATTTGGGAAATCAGTTTTACTATCTGATGGCAAAATATCCTTTTGGCTAATGATTTTGGAAGAAAAATGACCAGCTGTCAATGCAAATCATAGCATTTACTTAATGTATTTGGATTAATCCAGTCCTGTAACTTTCTGGGCATGGAAAGTTATCAAAGTTTACTAGTCTATAGTCAATAGTTTTTAATATCTGAAAATTTACCATATACCAGGCACTGTTGATAGCCCTTTGTATGTATTGTTATATTTCACTCTAGAACAATCTCGTGAAATATGAATGATTCTCTGCATTTCCCACAGCAGGGCGAGTCACAGAGAGATTACGTCGCTGGCCCAGTGTTGCACAATGATGACAGTGGGGCAGAGGCGAGATTTCTGCCCGGGCATTCTGCCTCCGAAGCCCATGTGCTAAACTCTTCTGTTAGCAGGCCTCTGGGAAGCAGGGAGTTGGAAAAAAACACTCAGGACGGGCAAAAGTAACTCAGGAAATCTTTACGCCTCCTCATCAGTTCTCACAAATCCCTATCAAACCGAATCCAACAATGAGAAATAATTTTTCCCCAGGGTCTGACCCCCAAATGCTTCGAGAATGAACTGTTTGCTTCCCTCACCACGAAATTATTCAAGTGCTCAGAAGGCAGTTGCCGTCCTCTGGAACCCGACCTCAGAGCCAACGGAGGGCCTGGAGGATGGTCCTAATGATATTACCAAGTGGCTCTTCCCATATTTGGCTTCAGCCAAGAGTTTATGTCCGAAGATTATTCCACCAGACAGGTCCTGCGGATGTGATGGGATTAGCCAAATTTCAAAGCTTATTTTTGACCTCCAGCAGAAAATTGAGCACATACGCTCATGAGGGCCATGGGGACTATGGGAGAACATCAAGATGATTCATCAAATTAGCTCAAACATAATTGTCCTGCATGACTGGCGATAGAACTCTTCAGCTATAAACCTGTCAAAAAGCCATCGGCTCTAATGTTAAATAGAGACACAAAGCCATGTTGTTTGGAATTTGACATTTGTTGGACTTCAGCCTGCTAAGGATGCTTTGTTTCCTCTTGGAGGAATTTGTTGAAAGATGCAGAGAGTGGATAGATAAGAGCAGAAAAAAGGAACCCACACTAGTTTCCAGAAATGCCAACTTGTATATATTAGACCTGTAACTATATCCTTTTCTTTGAGAGATCTATAAAGGTTAAAGTCGCACATTTTGAATTTGTGTATGTGTGTGTGTGTTTCACTAATCACACTGCATTGCATCATTTGCCTTTCCACAACAGATACTGTTCTCAGAAATGAAGATGACGTATACCTCGTTGAAAGTCTTTGCTTCTTTTGCATAACATGTGCTCTTGCCCATGTTCCCATGTGGTGTGACAGAATGCAAAAGCTGAAAACTAGAAATTTCCACAGAGAAAAATCTACACAATATCAGGGCAAGATTTAAGACTTAAGTAAATTACCATCTAGCCACTGTTGAAGATCATGATTCCCCCTTCCACAGGCGAGCATCTCAACTCTCTACACTCTGTCCAGTTCTCTTCCTCTGGAACGGATGCCTTCTCTGTGTCTAGCTCTGGGTGCCGATCCACGCGTGCAGGAATCAGGTGCTACAAACCTTTCTCTATAAACCCAAACAACTCGAGTTCACCTGATGCACTCCCCCCCAGATCTAAAATTCTTTCACTGTAGTCTCACTTGTCTTCTTTCGGTGAGTACTTGTCTGCTTCCTAATTTTTATGCTCTTTTGGAGTAATTTTTCCCTTTTTTGTTATTGACAACAACGGAGGAGGCTTCCTATAATTTGTGAGTGACTGACAAGGCTGAATGTTAATCCAAATGTTCTGATTTACATCAGAGAGGACCTCCAGGCTCCAGACATGAAAGGCTGTGATAGCTCCTTCAGAGTTAGTCAATATTAAATCCGGTAAGGGTAGCACAAACCCCTGATGTGCTAGTCCATAAATTTTCCTTTCTAGGGTGAGTTGGCACTAAGTATCAAAAGCCTTAAAACAGGCATAATCTCTAGGAATTCCTCTCCTGGGATTCTATCCCAAGGAGATAAACAGGCAAGCGTGCAAGATATGAATACAAGATGTTCATCTCAGTGTTGTTTAGAATAGGAAAAAGTTAAAAAAGAACCTACATGTCCAGCAATAGGGTTAAGTAAACAGGTTAAGTAAATATGGTGCATCTATACAATGGAGTATTTACAATCATTAAAATTTCTTATGTGCATCTTTATTAATTGATAGGAAGGATAGTCACCATAAATATCAAGTGAAAACTGGATTATAAAACTCTATCGTATTATACCATTCTGTATGTAACTGCATTGTCTACATTATATGTATCTGCATGGAAAAAGCTTTTGAAAAGGCACAGTCCAAATATTAACAGTGGTGATGTCTGTGGGTGATTAATTTGTTTCTTATACTTTACAATGTATGTGTATTCCTTTTGCAGCCAGAAGAAACAAAGGAATTTTTATTTTAGAAAAGCAATGCCCATGGACTTGAGAGAGAAACTTTTCATATACTATAATCCATTCAAAAATATTTCTATGTCAAATTAGAGTTGACAGAGCTGATCATAAAGGGCCACCAGAATAAACAGTTGACCAGGAGCCCAGAAAACCTTCTGCTGATTCTTGCTGACCATGGCTGTGTTTGATCTCAGCTTCTTGGCCGGCTGGGTTAGAATTTGCTCTTTGAAAGATGAAACTGTGAATTTCCTGTTAGGCAAGACTCAGGTTGATTATTTCTTGAGTCAATGACCTACTTCCAGTGAAACTGAAAACCTTAAGAATGGTGTCATCTGTAAATTTACTGTGTACGCATCTTCACCAAAAACCAACCATTCAGAAGGGGGGATGAAAGAGGTGGTTTAGCATAGTGGTTAAGAACAAAAACTTTGAGACAGAATGCCTGACTCTAAATCTTAACTGTACCACTCACTGCTGGTGTAGCTTTGGGAAATGACTTACTCTCTCTGTGCCTTCACGTCCTCACTGGTAAGATGGGACTAATATTGAAAATGCTACCTGCCTTATGCGGTGGTCGTGAGACTTAAATGAGTTGTTACAGGTAACTGGCACATGGTAAGTGCTTTATAAATCTTAATTACTAACATTGTGGCAATTCAGCTCTCTCTTGGGAAGCACAGTGTGCTGGTGCTGGGCAAAATCCCTAACTTACTGTTGGAGGCACCAACCTGACTTGCAGCTTCCCTGTGTGTGACCTGCTGTTGACTCTTTCCTGAGTCCTGATGTGTTTGATCTCGATTTGTGGGCCTACTGAGTTAGAATCCTCACTTGGAATGGCCTGCTCTCAGTTACTCTCATCCTTATGATTATATCCCATAGCCTTTAGTTTAAGTCCCCTCCAGACCTGGAGATCTGAAAAAGATACAAAAGCAAGACAGTTCTGACCTCTTACCCCACAGG
Organism: Tapirus indicus; assembly: GCA_031878705.1. Taxonomy (NCBI): domain Eukaryota; kingdom Metazoa; phylum Chordata; class Mammalia; order Perissodactyla; family Tapiridae; genus Tapirus; species Tapirus indicus. The sequence continues at coordinate 51,171,827 of CM062929.1, forward strand.
GATGACAAAACAAGAGTTGATCTAAGGCCACAGAGCAGAGGTCAGAAACGAACAGCTCCCACGAAGGACTTCATCCAAAGACACATTGTTTGTTTGGCATTCAAAGTCGTTTTTTAATGTAATAAATTACTTTTTCAACGTTTAAAAAAGTGATACATATCACAATAACTCCTAATTTCCAGAATTCCTTAAGAAAAAGGAAAGCTTCTCTTACTTTGAACTTTATAAGAAAATACTGTCAGACCATAGTCTGCAATTTACTTCGTACAGCACACCTTTCTAAGATTCAGCCATAAGATTCACACAGCTGTGGCTTATTCATCTTCATGCCTATATGGTATTCCCTTGCGTGAACAGGACATTATTTTCACATTCTCCTATTAACAGATATTTGGTTCTTTCTAGTTTTTTGCTAATACAAATAATGTTGCTATGAATATTTTTGTGCTTGCCTCCTTGTACATGTGCATCAAGTCAAATATTGTTTTGGGAGATAAACCCATGTAGTAAAACTATAATGAAAAGCAGGGGAACACCCAATTGTTATAAACACCCAATTCAGGTGGGTGGCTGCTGCAGACGGTGGGGCATATATGATTGGGGAGGGTCACACGGGGAACTTCACCAGTATTTGTAATATTCTGTTAGATCCAGTAGTGGGCTCATAGGTCTTCACTTTATTACCATGTTTGATAATTCACACATATGTTTTATACAGAGTCCTTGTAAGAATCCAATTAAAAATAATTTGGAATGAAACAAAAAATTGAGTAATCTAGTAATACGAGGCCCACATTCTCACAGCTGCCTCTATAAGAAAAGTCAAGGACTGTTCAGTTCAGCACAGTCCTGCCATCTCACCGTTATATTACACCTGTCTGTTTATTTATTTGTGTTACTTGCCTTCAGGCACTGGAGTTAATGCTGCCAGCCCTAGAAGATGGTATCATCTCCAGCGTTCAGGCTGGAGGAACCCATTTCACAAAGTCCTTCCTGGAACATGCAACGTGTGAAAAAAATATTCGCACATCTACAGTTCTCACAGTCAGAAAGGCCATTGTGGTAACCACGGAGAGACCTGCCCCAACATCCACAGTATGCCCAAGACCATCTCTGCCCAAAAATGTGACACTGAATTAAAGCTGCTAACCAACAAGGAGAATCAAAGCCAAGAAAACAAGTTTGTCTTCCATTTCCTGTCTAGAAGCCAGAATTTCCAGGTCAAGGAAATACATCCTCAACACATGGCTCCAGTGAGTCATCAAACACTGTGAACTGTGTTCTCACCATGGGGTTCTGATGCCCACATCCCCGTCCCTTAACTGAAACAAGGAGATGGTTTAAAGATGGTCACAGGTGGGATGAGTTTCTCGTAAGAGTTCATTCTACAGATGGACGCACATTATTCTCAGCACTGCCTAGAAAATCCGCTTAAGTTGTCCAGGTGAAGGAAGATGTGGTGGGCAGTTCAATGAGCTTGGCTTTTGTGACTGATCATCTCGGTCTTCTCAGCACTTACCCTATATGTGTGCCCAAGCACCCATATCAGTTATCCACCATCAACATTTCCCAACAAAACCCCTAAGTTGAGCTCAAGGTAGAGAGGAGCATGCAGATGGCCTGCACTCTGTTGACTCTGCTTCTTAACGGCTCTTAAAGCTGCTCCCAGGTCCCCATTGCCTGCCATTCCCTCCATCTCAACCACAGTCCACTCTTACTTGGATAACTTCAGCAGGGTCCCCATCTTTTTCCTAGCTGTAGTCTTATGTCACTCCATCCAAGTTTCTACCTTGCAAGCACTGTCATCTTTTTTTAAAAACATCTAACCACTCAATCTTCTACTTAAACAAAATCTTCAATGGCCCCACTGTGCTCATTGCAAAGTATAGAGTCCATAGTGTGGGTTTGGAACCCCTTCCTGGTCTCTGCTCTTATCTCCTGCCCATCTACCTTTCTATCTGCACTCCAGCCAATCCCAACTATTTGTGAGTACCTGGAACTCAATGTATTTTCACCCCTTCCAAACCTTTACACTTGTTACTCCTTCTACCTGGAAAGAGCTGTCCTCTTCCACCCTCCCACTAGCTGTTACTCAGGCTTCAGTCGTCAGTGTAGTTATCACTATCCCTGAGAAACAATTTTTTCTCAACTACCAAGATTAGACAAGGTATCATAAGGTGCACATGCTATAATAGCATATATGGTAGAACTATATGTATTAGATGAAGCTATTTCTTTTCATATGTATAGATATTAATATACATGTGTGTATATAGATATATGTGTGTGTACATGTGAATACACACACATACATGCATATACTTTAAAATAAATATGGAAAGTACATCCTAGCCCACAAACACACCCTTTGGTTCAGTAATTCCACTTTTTAGAAGTTATCCTAGAAAAATGATCACAGATGTGTTCAAATCTTTAGCTACAATTTTTTTATTAGAACATGGTTATGATAGCAAAAAAGTTGGAAACAACCTAAATATCCAACAAGAGGGGATTGATTTAATGAATTAGACTATATCTATTCAATGAAATGTGATTTTTGTCATTCCAAATAAGGTTCTAGAGTACTATTTAAAAATATGAAAAGATCTTGAGGATATATAATTAACTAGGGAGGGATATTACAAAATAGTAAATGTTTTAAGTATAGTAACATCTCAGTTAAAGAAAGCATAAAAATGTACGGAAAGGTAAAACAACAAAATATTAACAGCATATTATGTGTGGATATAATAGTTAATTTTTTCTTGGTTGTTTGTCCGAATTTTCTAAGTAGGCCACAATAAACACGACTTTTTTTCTGACTAAGAATAACAGTAGAAGTTTCATTGGCTTGTCTTTTTATTATTATTTTTTAAAGGAACATGAGTGGATGCTTAGGGATCCTGATTTCTGCAGGAGTACTAGGGCAATGGTTGTTGGGACATCAGGTGGTATTACAGAGAAGAGGACATGAGGACGAGTAATGGGACAGTAGGGACAATGAAAACCCATTTTGCCTTCTTGACCAACTTTGCAAACTTGATTGCAAACTGGCTCCAACCCTGGTTGTACTCATGGACTCTGCCTGTGAATTCAAACAACCTCTGTGTGTGTGTTGGGGGAGGAAGTTTTGGTTTCACTGACTCAGGGCCGGGAGTAATTTCCTGCTTAGAGAGGAAAAAAAAGGGACAAAGAGCATCTGCAGGGCACAGGGGACATCTATGAGCAAGAAGCTACCCATCACAGCCTCCCATGTGCTGAAGACGGGGGTCTGCTTGTGCAATTAATCTCCCTTTGGAGGACTTTGCATGTACCCCAGGGGGCAAAAGAGGTTCCATTCTGATACAGGCAGAACACGTATGAACTTGAATTTATATTTTGTTACTATTAAAAAATAGTAACTTTTATCTTAAAATAAGAAACATTCATTGACATCAGTGCGCTGACTCATTCTAGATGTGAGAGTGCCCACTCTCAGGTGAGTGAACCTGTTATGAGGGGGGAGGGGAAGTTCATCCAGGTGGAAGGTTGAAGTGACCTTGCATTTTAGCTTATTGCCAGGCAGAGCAGAGCAGCTGTACCCACGCAGGTGCATGTGTGGATTTCATTATCCAAGCCTAATGGTATCCATTTGGATCCACGAATTTTTGTGTGGCATCTCAACTAGGACAGTCATTTAAACCAAGTAACTAAAAAAAAAGATTTACAACTAGACATTTGAATCAATGTATCATGAAGTGATAAACCCAGACCTTCAAAAATTATGAACCATATTCAATCAATTTGCTCTCACTATAAAATTTTTTAAAAAAATAAAAGCCAGAGGTTTTTTTAATACTATAAGTAGAATGAAATTTTATATATATACACACATAATTATTATATATTTATGCATATATGATGTATAATATAGTGCGTATATTAATATATAATATAAATATATATTATTTATATCTCATTCTTTTAAAACTTCCATTTTGTACATATTTTAATGAAGCACATTTTTTACTTGTACAGTGGCACACACATGTAACAAATGCATAAAATCCATATGCTAGGGTTGCGTGTTCAACATGGACCTACGAGGCAAGCAGACAGCCCCAGGAGCCCACTGGTTTAAGGTCCTTTTCCCACCTAGTCTATGAGCTCTTTGAGGTCAGGGACTAATAGCCAAGTTTTATGTATCCTGTTATCACATATGCCTGATTCTGAGGCACAAAATAAAAGTTTATCCAATAAAAGAAATTTCCCTTAAAACATAAATCAGGAAAAGTTAGATTAAAAGGAGAGCCTATGATTTGGCTTCCTCTAAAAACATGAAGTTTTGGCCTCACCCCCAACAATCACCCCTCTCCATCATCCAACAGTTTTAAGATAAGGTAATTATTGGTGTATGTATTTACTTTGGTAAAATATCAAACTATATGCTCTGGTTATAACTATAGCAATATTTTTTTTCACTCAAAAAATAAGAGAATGAAATGAATTCTCTCTCCTTCCCACCCACACTACTTCAGTAAGGAAAAAAAACAACAAAAAAAACAAATGGCCTCCCCTTTATGGCAATTTGTAGCCCAGAGCCAGTTTTTAGACTGAGTAATAAATCCTGGAAAAACAGTGACTACAACGGAAAGGCTGACAGACATTTAACACTAATGGCACAAACAGAGGGCTCAGAAGAAAATACTCAAGTCAGATTCCCCACACTGAATGTGCACAGATTGCTCACCAACGTGCTATTTTTTAGTGGGCAATTTGCCTGTTCATAAACAGCAGAAAATTTCCAACATACTTGCAAACTCCAGGGAGAAGAAATTTCCTTGATGTTCCTGTTGCCCACAGGTTTAGATATCACTAAATGTTCACTTCAACTTCTTTTGCTATCCTTGTTATTGTTTTTGACTATAAGAAACACAAGTGACATTTGAACGACAACTTGATAACTAGTAAAAAACCAAGACAAACCATAATATTGGAACTGAAACTTGAACTAGGATAGTTTTGTATTAACACCACTGTGACTTCCTACACTTAAAACATCTAGTTTTCTAAATATAATTTACCACTCTGTAGAGGCTAAAAATGTAAATTATAAAACTCACTTGATTAATATTCAAGATACCAAAGGAGGAAAGATCTCTGAACCCTGAGGTTTATATTAAAACTTTGATACTTAACAATTCAGAGGGAGAATATTTGGGTAAAAGTCTGCCTCCACCAATTTCTGTCATTTCCCATCTGGTTAAAGGCTCTTTAGTTTATATGTGTGACTGTAAGAATAAGAACCAACCTGGAAGGATCATGAACACCAACCCTAAGTGTCACACACCAGACATTCAAAGGTTCTTATATATGAAGGTAGGATAACATACCTTCAAACCATAGCAATGTATCCACCGACAAGACTGTTTTATAATTACAGCAAAGCTTCCTTCCTGGGATTTGAAGAATATGGAACAGCATGTTTTAGGATAGAGAAACATTCCCAGGTGGTAAGAATTCACTTTTAGATGGAATGGGGGGTAATTGGGGGCATTCAGAGGAATACAGAGTTGCATTTTCCAACAGAGTCCTGGAAACCCAGTTTAGACAAGAAAGGAAGCAATAACAAATAATGCATCTGTACAACAATAAAATCATTGGACCTATTCACGTAATTATTCCATACCAATATTGAAGACGTAGGCAGAGCAAAGATGACATTTTATTTTCTCAATTGATCCTTTAGGCTCACACAAAGCAACTCTTATTTTGCTCAAATACATATAGTCTGTGAACATTATTCATGTTAGATGTGTGTACAATTAAATGTGTATACAATTGGGTACACAATTATGCATCAAAATCCTGGGTGCCAGAATACGAAATGAGCCAATGTGCTTGGCATTTTATGAGCAACTATGGATTCTGCAGACAGATTTACATTATAAGCGTTCTAAGGAAGGACTGGGATGGGAGAAAATGGTGTAGATATATTTATAAAAGATGCTTCCAGCTCACAAGGACTCAATTTTGAAGCCCACTCAGGCATTCTGCATGTATAAGCACTTTCTGTGGATATAATTTAAGGGCAGTTTGAAACTTTGGCCCAATTTGATCAAATATTGATAGACGGTCCAGTAAAACACGGGATGGGAAGCAGCTACTTTACTGCACATTGACACTGTAAATTTGAAGCGACGCTGTCAACCTGCTGAGCTCTGAAATTTACTTCCCTAAAAGGCAGATAAATCCCATTGCTAACGCTAGAGATCTGTGTTAAATATACATACTCATGTACCTTATGGAAGGTCCTCCACGATAAATTTCTCTTAGAATCTAGTGCTAGGAAATAGTTTGTCTTTCCTGATGAATGTGTCTGCTTTCTTATTAGAGAATGAGGGCTCTGTGACTCATCATGTTTCTCTTTTTGCCTTTGCAGCCAGGAACCTCCGTATTTCATTTTGCACTCAGTGGCAGTAGCTCTTCTTAGCTTAGGTTTTCTGGTACAACTGACCTGCCCCTTCCTGACGAGCCTCATTCTTTTTTTTCCCCCTTTACTTTCATGATTTTATTTTATTTCTGTCTTTTATTGAATGTCATCTCACATTCTTTTTGGAAGAAAGAAGATGAGAAATAGTTTAAAACATACTCAGGTCCCAAGATTCCTTCAAATAATCTCAATGAAACTTTGTTTCTAACTTTCATTTGCCTGAAACAAACCAAATATCTGGATACATAACTGTTACCTAATATACCAATGCAGCCTCCTCCCTTGCTGCCTAGCACCCAGCCGCCTAGCACCCAGCTTAATTGTGGAGACACAGTCAGATTAACCTGCCATAAAAAATTAGGGCAAACCTCTTCCCCACCAAGATGTTACCTGGTCTCCTGATGAGTCCCTGCCAAAGTAGCTAAAGGCGACCCACACTTCACACCTTAAGGACTTTTAAAGAATGGAAAGTGGAGACGTTTCTTTATCATAAGGAGGAATTATTGGCAAAGATGTTTTTTTCTCCCTATTACGAGAGGGAGAAATTTGGTTCTAATTAGGCTGAACTGGAATTGTTAAGTAAAGGGAGAAAAAAGGAAGAAAGAAGGCAAACACCAACCAGATTCAATGTCAGCAGAGTCAAACAACTTCCATTTAACCCGGGGTTTCTCCAACTAGCGCGCACCAGAATTACCCGAAGGCCTTGTTAAAACACAGATTGCCCGGCTCCAGCTACACAGTTTATGATTCGATAGGTCTGGGGTGGGGCGTGAGAGGATGAATTTCTAACAAGTTTCCAGGTGATGCTGATGCTGCTTAAATGCCTTCACCCTTTCCCCAGAAAAATCCAAACTGGTTCAGTTACTGTCCCAAAAGCTTTCTTCTCCCCTTATTTAGTCCCAGTGCTATCCCACAGCATTAGAGGAATAGAGAGCAAGAAAGGGAAGAGAAGAAAAGGGAAAGGAGATATAACGTGTCCTGAACAGAGAGAGCTGATTCCCACATTGGCATGAGTCACAACAATAACAAATGGTTTTGTAGTGCTTACTCAGTCCACGCTCTGTGCTAAAAGCTTTACAAGCATTATTTCATTTAATTCTCATATTAATTCCACAAGGCAGGAATTGATATTATCCCCTATTTACAGATGAGGATATTGAGGCACAGAGGGGTTAAGTGACTTGCCCAAGATCCCACAGCCAGTGTCACACCTGGGGACTGAGCTCATGGCTGTGTCTCCAGAGTCCACGATCTTAACTACTAGACTATGGAGCTGTCTCTTGAGGTAGAAACGGAGACACGACAGCCTCTTTAATTTTTATGAGACTCTTCACTCAGAAACACAATATCATAGTGTAAACCGAGGCTATTCGCTGGTCTTGGGATTTCAGCCCCTCAGCCTTCATAGCCGAGATGCTCCCCACTTAGCCCCGCAGAGCAACTGCTAGCACTTCCTGCAAGACGTGAGTGCTGGCGCCAACCAGTGATCTGGGAGGCAAATGGCAATTTGTTTCATTGGAATGTGGCCAGGATTTTAAGAGTAAGGACCTCTTCATGGGGCCAACCATTGCCACAGAGGCTAGTGGCTTCTGGCCTTTTTACAAGCAGTAGAAATCAAGACGGATTTCCTGCCTTACAGTGTGAGCTGGGACACAGCCCTTAGGCTCTCTGCGGCGTTTCTGGCCATACAAATATTGACCATCACCTCGTCTACAAGGATGCTGTGAAATGTGCTAAATAAAATGAAATGAGACTCAGAAAAAAGGAGATTAGGGAAAGGAAATGACTGGTATGAAAAATTTAAATGGACCCAAAATAATACTATTAATAATAACAGTAGTAATGATGATGATGCTAGAGAGAGTGATACACAACCTTTACAAGTCTGTGCCTGTTGGACGAGCACTGCGCTAAACACTCTGTCGACTCACGGATTCATTTAATCCTCAAAACAATCCCATGGATAGATTCTAATATTGCCCTTATTTTACAAACAAGGATGGAGACTTGGAGGAAGCAGGCACCTTGGCCCTGGTGACATAATTACCGAATGGCAGGACGTGGATTTCCATCCAAGCAGATTTCTAACCACTGCATGACGTGACCTGGCACATGGGGGTCAATGTCACAGGCACCACCTCTGGACATTTGGTGGCAAGAGTCTGTTCCAACCCACTGGTCCACTCCCCTTCCTCGGTAAGAAGCTGTGGCTGGTCCCCACTCCTCACTCACAGAGGCCAGAACGCTGCCGAGCTTAAATCTTGACTCAGCAGCCACACGGGGGGTTGTAAACCCAAACAGTGAAAGCGTCAGCCGATTGTCGCCATAGAACAGCGGCTGCGGTATTTTCAAGTCAAGTTTTTAAGAAGGCCCTAAACCCAGATTTGGATGTGAAATATCCTGAGTTTTAAATGAAGCCTCCCACTAAAAGAAAAAAAAATTGGCAACTTACACTCACTTATTTTAAACACAGTGTGGGCTGAAGAAACCAAATGTTTGGATCTCCTTTGAACAGCAGGTCTTCATAGTTTGTGACCTCTAACCTATGTGCCAAGTGGAGGGAAAAAGGGAGGATGCGTTTTGCCCACAATTCCACAAGTACCATATGGAGCATTGATCCTTTTCCCCATTTTCTCCCAGCGTCTAGATTTGTAGAAAGAAAGCCTGAGAGGAGAAAAGCACTTTAAATTAGGAATCAAATATTGAACAAATGAGAGAAAAGAATACATCTGTTTGAAAACAGTCTCCCAGCACTAATGACTAGGATCTAAAAATAATCCCAACATATTTTTAAATTGGAAGAACACCCAGAAAAATAAATTGAAAGACAAATTGGGGAAGACATTTTTCACAAGGTGAAACAAAACAGGATTCGGTGTAGAGTTGAGAACATAAGAGTTGCGTCCTGAAGTAAGCTCTTTCGTGATCTTTGTGGGATGCAAAGCGAAACCAGGGAAGGGAGCTGGAGAACGCAGTGCAGGCAGGAACTCCTGCAGAAGGGAAATGCAGCATAAGGAAAGACTCCTTCAAGTTCAGTCCTGCACTTTTAAGTGACCTGATTTAAAGGCAATGGTAACGCATGGTGGGACAAAGACAAAGTAATCACTTTCAAGGTGACAGGGGAGTGTTAAATAATAGTTACAAAATGCTGGAAGTTCAGTGGAGTCAAGTTCGTGTTTCTCGTTATCTGCCTGGAGTGACTATTTGCTGGCTGCTTTCCAACATCCTTCCTACTCTCCCCCTCCTATTAGCCCCTTGTTTCCATTAGAGATCCACAAGATTCTGGGAACTCAGACCCCACTTCCAGGTCTAGCAGTGGAGCAGCTGACCTAGGCTAAGCCCATCACCCCATTTCATGCCCCTGAACGCTCGGATTGGCTTGGGAGCTTGGCATATGGTGGAAGGTGTTCTAATTACAGTGATTACCCACACAATTGCTGGGAAAGACAGGGAAATAAAACACTTCCTCTTTCCTGTTGGATGTGAATGAGGAAGCTGGTAACTCCGGAGTTTTCTAGCCACCATCTTGGGGCCATATGTGAAGGCCCCAAGGCCTGTCTTAGGACACAGAAAGAAGTTGCATTCTTGGTGATATTCTCCAACTGCTAGATCAAGCCTTCCCTGAAGTGTGAATTACCTCTGGGTTTTTCAGTTAAATGAGTTTGTAAATTCCCTATAAACCAGTTGAATTGGACATTTTACTTGTTACAGAAGGATACTATTGGTGCAATGCTTCTCTCTCTCATTCGATTGCAGAATCCTCAAAAGTAAGGTCCATGATTCTATTTAAAAATATCTACATAGGCCAAGAACTGGAAATACCAAGATTAATAAAACCCCATGAGGCATACAGTCTAATGGGGATGACAGACATGTTACATAATGTCCTATACAATATGATCCTAAACTGTACAAGGTGTTGCTGAAGACCAAAGGAGCAAGTTCTTAACCAGTGGGGTGGGGATGGGTTACAAGGAAGATGATGACTATTTCCTGAGACAGGTAATCTTGGAGTGTTCTCCAGCCCATGGATAGTCTTAGCCAATATTAGGCTGTTTGACTCATTACGTGAAAAGAACCAGTATTTTCAAACCTTCATTAATTGTGTACCACTTTCAGATTTTTTTCACATCTGTGTGGTGTTCTTATTCTGTTTACCTAATTTTGAAGGTTGACTATTTTTAAACTTAAAAATTTAGTTAAGCCTCAACTGAAGCAATAATATCTATTAGATCATGATTTGGCCATGTTGGTTATATCTTTTCCAAATACACATTACAATAAATATGTAACTGTTAAAGAAAAAATGTTGGCCCATGTGCTACCTAAAATCATGTGGTGAATCAAGAACCACCAGCATCACATCCACTCCACTTGGAGAGGTCCTGAATGGAAAGACAGAAGGGACTTATTTAAGTACGACTGGTAGAGTGTAGTGGTTAAGCATGCGCTGCAGAGTCAAGGAAACTAGAGCTCACACCCAGCTCTGAGACTTACCAGATCTGACACAGGGCAAGCTACTTAACTCTGTGCCCCATTTCAGAAAAAGGGGATGTATAATGCCCTCTACTTTACAGAGTTGTTGGGAAAATGCAGTGAGATAACGCACATGAAGTGATGGGCACAGTGCCTGGTACACAGGCAGACATCAATAATGGCATCAATTATTGGGGCGATGATGACAATAACCAGCGTTCTTTAGCTGTAGAAAGCATTAGACATTGGGATAATAAGTAGCACTGCTCGCAGCCATTTCAGTTCTCCTCTTCTTCCGAGTTCGTGGTAGAAAACACCTTCTCTGTCTCCTTTGAATTTAGTGGTAATGAAGACCAGAGCCCCCTCCCCGCAACTCATGTTTGATTATAGTGTGAATAAAAAATAAGTTTTTGTTGTAAGTCATTGTGATTTGGGGGTTGTTTATTATGCAGGGTCAACTTCATATACATGCAGCTTGAGCAGCCCCCCACCCTCAACCCAAGTTTGATATGCAGCCTGAGCGAAAGGACATTTTTGAGGTGCTAAGTCACATGATTTGGAGGTTGTTTGTTACAGCAACATAACCTAACTGATCCTGTCTGATACAGGCATGTAAAGCAGTAGGCTGTCTTTTTTTCACTTATTTAATTTCCATTTCTTGATTTCTAAACCTCTCACAACATTTTTTGGAAACCAGAAAGAGGAAAACCACTTCTCTGTGGAGGAGGAATGCTCGTACCTTGAACGAGGGTGAGTCACGGGTGGAAGGATGCCCGAGCCGAGGATGGGTGGAGAGAGGGTGAGGCTCCATTCACTTTAATTGCTTTAGTCCCACTAATCAATTAACATTCGGCTAATAATCCCTTTCAAATGAGTCATTCTCACCAATTAAAGGCTGATTTGTTGCTAACTGCACCAGCTCTTGGTGAACCTACCTTGCTCCTCTGAAACTGCTTAGTGATGCTTTAATGGAAGTTGGGGCTGTGATAGACTCTGTCTCGACAGTGACAAAAGAAGTCAGGAGGGGGAGGGGGCAGGAGGGAGGCGGGAAGAGAAGTCCTAGGCAGTGCCCGCCTGAGTGATCGAATTGGAAAACGAGCCATTCCTCGGGGTTAGCAAATGATTCTTCACCAGGCAGCAGACCATTAAGCTCACCTAGATAATAAACGGATGATTTTCACAGTCATCCTGTGAGGTCCTCATATTTTCCATTTTTAAATTCCGTGTTACTTTTAAAAGATTCGTCCATTACGATGATTTACATCGCTGAGCTGAGACAATGATGCCCTTTAATGTCACAGGCAGAGCATGATTATTTATCATTAAATCGGCCTTTTTATTATTTTTTTTATTCTTCCCTTCCTGGAAAAACCTTTGAAAAATGCTGCTGTCATGACACAGATGGGTGCTATCTTTACTTTGAGTCCCTTCAACAGGGGGCCTTGTGCAGCTCACAGCATCCTCAAGAAGAGAGGTGAGAGAAGCAAACCCCTTCCCCAATTCTCACCCTCCCACCCTGTCCGGGCAGCGTGATCACTCACTAGTTAACAGCGTCATTTTACTAGAGGGTGTCTAATGGCATGGCATTGAATTCAGATTCCATTTATTCAAAAACAATGAGGTAGAGGTCCCCAAGTGACATTTCCTCCCTATATTTCAAATATAGCACTTTATTTATCCATGCCACAAACATTTGTTAAAGGAGTGTTCTGAGCCAGGCACTCTTGGAGACCATGAGGGCAGAGAGGAGAAGCAGACAGAAGATGCCCCCGTCCTCGTGGCACAGATTCTAGTCCAGGGGTTCTCAGTCTCAGCAGTATTGACACTGTGGACCAGCTAATGCTTGGCTGTGGGGGCTGCCTTATACATTGTAGAAGGTTTAGCAGCATCCCCTCCCCATTAGAAGCCAGTGGCACCCTCTTTCCAGTTATGACAACCAAAAGTGTCTCCAGACATTGCCAAATGTCCCCCGGGAGGCAAACTGCCCCACGGTTAAGATCCACTGTTCTAGTGGAAACAAGAAATGAAATATAGAGAAGATAATTTCATACAACGGGACGTGCTACTGAAAGAAATTCAACCTGGCAAGGTTGAAAGAGGATGGCTAGGAAGAGGCCAGTTCAATGAAGTGGTCAGAGGAAGCTTCATGGAGGAGGTGACAGTGAGAATGCCGAGGAGAAGCCAGGCTGGGGGAAGAACCAGAGAAAGAGCGTCAGAGGTGGAGGGGAGAGGAAGGGCAAAGACTGGGAGGACAAAACGATGGGCTGTTTTCAGAAGCAGAAGGACAGACAGAGAGGCTGCTGTGCAGGGGCGAGGGAGGGGATGGTGTTATCCGATGCTGGAGAGGTTGGGAGGTGGGCACGGGAGAGGCCAGGGTAAAGAATTGGGCTTTAAGTACAGCGTGGGAAGCCATTGGGAGTTTTAAACACAGGAGTGATATTACAAAATGTATCCATTCATTCCACACATAGTAACAGAGGACTCATTCTGTGCAAGAAAGACCGCATTCTGGGGAGTGGGGCTTGAGGGAGTGGGGAGGGGTGCAGAATTTGGTAAGATACAGAAACAATTAAGTCCCTGTCCCTGACCTTGAGGGGTTCCCAGTCTATTAGAAGACACCAACATGTAGGCCAAAGGAAAAAAAAAAGTCATAAATGCTAATACAGAGATGGACACAAAATGCTGTGGGCACATTTCCTAGACTGGAAAGAGGAAGGGGGAGGTTCTTGGAGGAAGGAAAAATGGAGCTTTAATCAGGAGGGGAGGGAGGATGGAACTTGATGCAGGACAGAGAACGCGGCCTAGAAAACCCTGAGTGTAAGCAATCTGGGTGCATCACGTCACTGCTGAGTCCCCACATCCCAGCAGAGTTCCTAGTTGGTAATTAACACTTCATGAATGGATGGCACATGAATGGACTTTTGTGCATTCTCCATGTGCAGGGTACTTCTCTAGTCACCTCACATGCTGCTATGGACTGAATTGTGCCCCCCAAATTCATATGTTGAAGCCTAACCTCCAATGCGATGGAGTTTGGAGGTGGGGCCTTTGGGAGGTGATTAGGTCGTGAGGGTGGAGCCCTCTTGATGGGATCACTGCCCTTGAAAGAAGAGGCACGAGACAGCTTGCTCTCTCTCTCCCCTTCTGGCCACCACTTGAGGAAATCAGGGAGAGAGCTCTCTCCAGAACCCCAACCATGCTGGCACTCTGACCTTGGACTTCCATCCAGCCTCCAGAACTATGAGAAACAAATGTCTGTTGTTTAAGCCCACCCCCGTCTGTGGTACTTTGTTATAGCAGCCAAGCTAACACCCACACTTTATTCCATGCATCCTCACTGTCCCTGTGAGGCCGGTAATGGAAGGGAAGCACCACGACACCAGAAGTGTTGTCTTCTGTTTTCATTCCTGTATCCCCAGTGAATTTGACACTACCTGGCACATGGTAGATGTGTCATAAATATTGCTCGAATGAATGAATATACAAGCCTGAATGCAAAGCAAAGGAATTTTTTTAATCATATAGGCAATGGGAAGCTATCATTGATAATTAAATAAGTTTATTTTTATGCTTCCTCTGGCTTTAGTACTACTTATTATGAATTATCGCATTTATGTCTCATCATTTTTGTGTTAGATTCCAGGGGATTTCATGGTATATAAAACAGATGTAGTCCTACTAGCTAAGTGAGGGGGACAATATTAATAAATGGATGATGGGACTCTCATCTAGTTTGGAGGTCATGGTCAACACTCTATAAATATTTGTTAAGTTGATGTAATTGAGAGCTGCTTCCTGTTCATAGAGAAAACAGCTGAACTGCCAGGCTTAAGTCATTTCGCATACTTTTGTACCTTTTCTTTATATATCTCCTCTTCTTATGAAGGCTACCTCTGGCTACCTTTCCATTTGTATGATAAAAATGCTTGATTTCAAAAACTATTAAGGGCACAGATGAACGTGACATTTTCATACAGGAAATAGCCAACTTTCATGAACGGGTATAGCCTGTTGGGAAGTAGTGATTGTTAGGAAGTCTTCACTTCTTTCGTCTCAGTTTGGATAATAAAACCTTTCTGGAAAAGGTGATCCAAAGGAGAGAAAGACTGGTCTGGACTCCGCCCCACAATATTTTCAGTACAATGGTTACAAAATCTGAAGTGGTCTGCGAGGTTGTTAGATAACTTTTTTTTTCCCCAATCAGGCCAAGGTGAAACAAGAAAAACAAGAAAAAAGATATTGTGAATTTTTTTTATCAAGTATTCAATTAAAAATCGTATCCTTTATTCTGAGGTTATGAAAGGATAGTTACAGTTAATGATGGCTTGTTTTCTTCTTTAATTTTGATGTTTTTACTTGGCAAAATAGAAAAGAGAGCCACCTGGAGTTAATTTCCTAAACATTCTGCTGTTCTTTGAAATCCCAAAGAGTGGGACCCACTGCTGTGGAGAAGAGCAATCCCAGCTGGAACTGGGAGGTGGGAAGGGCAGAAAGAGAAGTTGGGAAGGGACGATGCAGGATTGAGACATGAGCAAGTGGAGAAATTGGCCTTCTCCAAAAGTGTACGTGCGTGCATGTGTGTGTGTGTGGGTGCATGCATATGTCTGTGTGTGTGCGTGTGGGTGTGCCTGTGTGTCTGTAGGGACATAAAAGGGGCTCATTTAAGAAAACAAGGAAGTCCTAGAGTGAAGTGGAGAAGTGAACCCTCCCAAATCAAGGGAATGTTCTAAATTGGCCCAGCTGCTTAAGGGGTCTCAGAGACAGGTACTGACCCACGCTTCTCAAAATTTAGTGTGCATTTGAATCACATGGGGATCTTGTTAAAATGAAGACCCTGATTTGTTAGGTCTGGGAATGGCCTGAGACTCTGCATTTCTTGCAAACCCAGGTGATGGCGACACTGCTGGTCTACAGACCACATTCTGAGTAGCAAGGAGTTAGATGACAGCTGCGAATAAAGGGCTGAAGAAGGGTGACCGATTGGCCAATCGGTCCAATCTCCAGTCACCTGACTGGAGAGAGGGTGAGAAGAAGGGAGAGACAGAAGAATGGAAAGTGATGGGAGGTGATAACAGTCAGATGGATTGACCTTGAGGTGCTTACTGGATATCAAAGTGACCCCACTGGTAATTAGGATGCAAGTCTACCGGTCATTCCTGAGTAGCACTGATTCATTGTAGGTCTGTTCACCTCAAAATATTTTACATTAAAATATAAATGCATACAAAACAGTTCTCTGAGCAGTCCCGGACCACATTGTAGTGGTGAAGAACACTGACTTTAGAACCAGACCTTCTGGGTTAAATCCCAGCCACATCACTTCCGAGCTGTGACGTCTTATTTCTCAACCTCTCTAAGCTTCGGTCTTCTCATCTGTGATGTGACGATAAATGTAACGACCTCAGAACTTTGTTTTGTAAAGTATATAGAACATTGCCAGGAACAGAATACAATAACCCTACTGGGAAAGCAGACAGAGAACTGACTGTAGACTGACTCAAAGAGGATGAGCCATGTACTCTTTGGCCAACAGATACAGCATCAAGGAGGCAGCTGTGGGGTTGTTTGGTTTTCCCAGTTTAAAGAAAACAGTTCTCAACACTGACCATGGGGAGCTTACATATCAATTTTAATTTTTCTCCTTATACAAATACAATATGTGGTCATTCAGCCATCTGTTTATTCAATCAATCAAGAAACAAACATTTCTTGAGATTCAACTATGCTCCAAATTTTCCACATTCTTCAGAAATGTATTTTGTTAACTATATTCTCCCTGGTGCAAAACTGTATTATCCAGCTAGTTCTGGACTATTGGGATTATATAGCATAAAATAAGGTTCTAGCTTTTTATCAATAGCATAATCATGTTGGATTGGATGAATGAGTAGTGTTGGTCTTATTTTATTTAAAACTTTGGGTTTCTTTATCTGGCCATTGTTTCATTAGAAAGAAAAGTATTCAATCATTTGTTATTGGTATTAACCTTGAGATTCTCAGCTCAAGTGCAATATTTGAAGTTGGAATCGAAAGAGGATGCCCAGGATTTAAAACTGTAGCTTCTGATATGTGGGAGCCATGCACAGTGCCCTACCTATACACCCATTCATGATGACTGCTCAGCTCAGTAACTTAAAACACAGCAAACAGGTGATTTTACACAGCAAAATTCAGGCCAAGCTGGATCAACGTATTTCCCTGAGATATATAAGACATACTAATAAAGAAAGCTGTTTGAACAAAGTTTATCAAACATGATATCCACTTTTTTATTTTATTGATGTTATTGTTTGTAAGTATTTCTGTTTAAATGGCCAGATTTGATTAATTATAAATGTGACTGTTTCATTATGACTAAGTAAATCTTAGATTTGTAAGAGAATATGTAATAGGGAAAATGCGCAACTCTACAAAATAAAAGTTTTCTAGAGGGGAAAATAATTCTAGTTTCAGCTTTCAGTTGGTTGGAAAATAAGACTAATAAAACTGGAAGGATATCAGTTAGTGGCAATTTGGGGGAAATCTTTAGCTTTTCAGGTTTGACACTCCTAAAATACATTCCAGGTCTTCAACTTACAATGCAATAAAGTTGTTTCATTCTACACACATAACCATATTGGTGGTTAATTTCCCCTGTTTTTATAATCATTGCAGCAGTAAAGCTGTCATTTTTCCCCTGGTGACATGTGTCTCGGTTTGTCATAATCCAGCACGTCAGCATTTTATTATGTTTTGTTGTGTTTCCAACCCCATTGGCCAAGCAAAAGAAGACCACTGGCCTCCCTCCTAAAGATCAGAGGCCGGGCACACACAGAATCCGAGCAGAGGAACCTGCAGCCAGCTGGTTCTGACCCCTGGACAGTGAAGTCCCATTTTCCACTCTGAGTTACCGGTGCTGTGGGCGGGCAGAGGTTTTCTTTGAGCTGCTTCCTTCAGAAGTGTGTGCTTAGACATGGAGGATTGTGTGGGTGGGCTTTTGATGACCCAATCAAACTGAAAAAATGTTCAAAAATCAGTCTTTTCTCACTGTCATGTGACGCGATGTGGCGGATGGTTAGGAATTCAAATTCTCCGACTCCACCCAAAGGACTGTTGAATGACTTGTTTTGTTGATGGAGGAGGAGATGGTCAACATCTGCTCAGAAGAAGGAGGCAACAACGGGAACAGGGGTGGGAACGTAGACTCATGGGCGAAGACTTTTGTACACCCGAAAAGACTAAGAATCACACTGACAGCGATAGTGATGATGATAAAATTCACAGTGTCCCAAAGGCCTGAGACTCCACGGAACCACAGCAGCAAAAACAAAAACAGAACAAAATAAAACAAAAGAAGTCCTCAGAGCTCCCCATTCGGTCTCTTTTGGAAATCTGTGCAGAAGGATTCCTACCCGGATGGAAATAATCTGGTGTTTTTGGTGATTGGTCCAAGGGCCTGACATTTGCCATTGAAATAACATAGAAATTCGCCTTCAACAAGATATCCTAAAAGTCTGAATTCAGACAGAAGCTTTTTGGCTGAGAAAATCTATTTCCTTAGTCTCCTAAACTTTTGAGTTGAAAATATCATTGAAAGTTTATGTGACTATTTCTCTGCCCTTATTTTTAAAACAAAATAACTAAACCCTGTCACACTTGCCTAACTTGGCCCTTATATTGACTACTTTTTCTCTAAAACTCTTCAAATTCCTTATTATCATTTCAGCCCCTACACTGAGTTAAAACTGTGCCACTGAGCTCTGTTTTTGACATTCGTTTTGAAAATGCTTTCAGTAGCAAGTGTCAATTCCCTTTAAAAAATGACTAGTTCATTAGAATCATAGTTTAATTCCCTCCCCCCTTGCTGAGACTATCCTGTCCCCCAAAGGTCTCCCTTTGGACTGTCAGGGGAACAACGCTTGCCCAGACTCTTAACCCTTCATAAGCCTATCAAACGCCTCCTCTCACAATTTTATTCAACCAGGGGAATTTTCTATTTGCCCAGGACAAGTGAGCAATTCACTTTTTCAATAACTGCCCTGCCCATGTCATTCCTGAAGAATAAGCCATGAATTAACCACAGGCTTAAGTTCAAGTGACACCCAATCCCCAATTACCCAATTAATACTCTCCTGAAATGCCTTTACTGGCCTTCTCTCCTCTCTCCCTATCCAGTGTGCTGTCTCTCGCTCTCTTTTTCTTCATGAAGACTAAACATACTGTTCGCATCATTAAGAAAACCACGCTCAAAACTGTAAACTGTGCTTTCGTTCTCAACTCTATATTCAAGGCTAGCTACTATTGATTTAAGTTAATCTTTTTCGCCTTGAATATCAGTATTAACCTCCACACAGTTCAATGGAATTGGTTTCTCGGTGTGAGACACAAAATGCTTTTGTCTTTACAAATAGGCTTGATAAATAGACATGCTGACACATAATTTATAATAATATACATTAGTTTTCTGAGTAGAAGTAAGATAGGAACACAGCCAATGAATGAATTGGCTATGTTGTAGTATTTTATTATTTTTTAATTATTTTAATTTTCCTCTGCAAACCTAATTTGGATTTTAATCATTAACCATGTCATGCTCACAGTCATTCTGCAAATACTCAACTAGATATCTGGATATGCCATTTGTGTGTGTAAACACACATACACGTATACACAGAGACAACATAAACACATACACACGTGTACACATAGAAAGACACACACATATACACAGGGACAATAGAAACATACACACATGTACACACAGAATGAAACACACGCACACACTTCCTTTCATTCTCCTGGATGACTCTATCGTTCCCCTCCATCTTCCAGCACATTCTAGGATGGTAACTAGTTATTTTATGCCAATGTTGTCACCAAGAAATTATTCTATGAGATACATATTTTCTACAACTTCCTACCTTTCACTTTGGACTGCTTATGCCATATTCCTCCTCTTTTTTTAACTCTTCATAGTTCAGTTACTATACTGCAAGGAATCTCTAAAAAAAGACCAAGCACCTTTATGTGTCCTCGACGCGCAGTAGGATTTCCCAGCCTCCTCCCCTACCAGTGTTTCCCTTTCCCATGTGATCCAGTCATACCACCCTTCCTCCAGTCCCTACAAGCACCCCACTCTCTCCCACCCCAGGACCTTTGCACCTGAGGTCCTCTCGGCCAGGATTTCCTTGTTCCCATCAGCCCTCTTCAGTTTGGTCAACAACTCCTCCTCCTTCAAGTGTCAGGTTCAATGTCATCTCCTCAGGGAAGCCCTTTTCAACTCCCCAGACTAGGGCTGTTAGACACTCTCACAGTAGCCTTTACTCTTATGGCACTAATCACAGTGGCCATTAACGAATTATTGAATAATTCTGTGATTGTGCGAGCCATAGGGCACCCACTATCGGCTTGGTCCACTAATGTATTTCCAGTACCTGGCACATAGTGGGTGCTCAATAATTATTGATTGAATGAATGAATGAACAACATTTAAATTCTATATAAGTCAGTTTATATAGGTGATCATTCTTTGATTTTCTCCTCTTACTCTCCTAACTCCTACCCAATTAACTTAGAAAAATTCTACTTTTCTTTTTGGTCCATGTTAGAGGCAAAACAAAATAAAACATAATACCCCTACTCTGCCACCCAGTATGACTGCTTAGTATTAGAATAACGCTATTTATACATCTGTACCAAAGAAAATGATA